>CM042241.1:411153-626153 GCA_023566225.1 Romanogobio albipinnatus
TCAGAATGAATGGTGGAAACATGATCAAGTCTTGTCCGTGTAAGTGAAAGACATGAGGTAAATATTGCCAGTCGCTTCTCTAGAGTCATGTGTGGTAGTGTTGTATGTCTCGAGACCAGTCTTAAGACCATTTTTTGAAGGTCTTGGTCTCAGACTTAGAGGACTCAAGCCCAGTCAAGACCACAACTGCAAGGATATTACTAAATTGCCGGTGCGTTGTCTGATTTAGCATCATTAATGTGATTTGATGTAAAACCTACAGCTTACAATGCAATCCATAACTTCTTTGTAATGTGATTTCTTGTGTTACTGTGCTTCCGGGTTCAGAATCAATGCAGCATAGTCTCAAAAATGCCCAAAACTAAAATACATGCCCACAAAATTCTGAGATTTCGTTTTTTTATATAACATAGAATATAATTAAGCAATATCACAAGAACAAGAGCTGTATTCATGAATATAAGCCTGATTGCAAATTACATTGATTTATACAAACGTTCAATAAACAAGAAGTTAATATTAAATTACATTTTTGAATTGAATTGAATTGAATTTTAAACTTTGCTAATTTGGCAGCGTTTCGTTATTAAAGGAATCGGGTGCTTTGAACGAATCGGTTCAAAATGATTCTGTGACTGTTCAATAATGTTATTGTTTTAATGTTAAATTAATCTGAACATTATTTATGCAGGTGTAATTGTACCAATTCAGATGCAACGTCTGTGCCATGAATTGTATACCCTATTCATTAACAACATGTATTCTTATTTCACTTATTTCTGTGCCTTAATTATTATATTGATTAATAATACATTGTTAGCTAATCTGTGTGTGTTGTATATGTGTCACAATTCACCAGCCAGTGTGAGTGCCTGTGGTTTCCACCAGAGGGCACTCCACCCCGGACTGTCACTCCATCAAGGGCTACATCTCCCATAATCCTTTGCCCGGACTCATTAGCACTCACTGTTTACACCTGTGTCTCATTACCTCATTACCTCTGCCTATATAAACCATGTTCACTCTGTCATTCATAGCAAAGTCTTGTCTAGTGTAACACTGCCTTTCTGAGCGTTTGCCCTGTCTCTCCTGTCTTGTTTGGACTGTTTGGACTGTTTGCATGTGTATGACCTTTTGCCTGTTTTATGGACTATGACTTTGTATTACTCTTTCATTAATAAAGCTGCATTTGGATCCTCAACCTGTTAAGTCTCGGAGCAGTACGTTACAATATGTGCATTTCTGAAATGCATAACATGGACAAATCACTTTAAATTGTAATGTAGACGCATGCATTTTCTGTGAAGCTTCTTTGAAACGATATGTATTGTGAAAAGTGCTGTACAAATAAATGTGAATCGAATTGTATTGTCAGTGATTTGATTGGTACCAGTGCTATAGTGTCTTACTATTCTAATTATATTTATTTATTTAATATAATATATTTTTCATACAGAAGATATGGATCTTTTAGATGAATTTAAGGAGTCTTGGCACACGCTGGTCTTGGTCTCTATTTGGTCTTGGTCTCGGCACACGCTGGTCTTGGTCTTATCTTGTCTTGGTCTCCACTTGGACTTGGTCTTGTCTTGGTCTCAGCACACGCTGGTCTTGGTCTTGTCTTGTCTTGGTCTCGACTTGGACTTGGACGTGGTCTTGTCTTGGTCTCGGCACACACTGGTCTTGGTCTTGTTTCGACTTGGACTTGGTCTTGTCTTGGTCTCAGCACACGTTGGTCTTGGTCTGGTCTTGTCTTGGTCTCGATTTGTGCTGCGTCCCGATTCGCCTACTTATACTACGACCTAAAAGTATGTACTCTTTTTGTGAAGAAAAAGTACATACTTTTGAGTGTGTAGCAGAAGAGTATGCAAGCTTTGGGACATCTACTTCGTCATCTTTAACGGACTCTGTTGCTTAGTTACGTGCATCCCGTCACCGTTTAAACTGCCCTGTCAATCATCGTCACAGTTCAAATCCTCCACAATCAATTTAATTTCCTACCGTATCGGAGAGAAACGTAGTCGCACGTTGATCTGCCATTCGTGGGTCTTTAATGCTGAGACTCCTCTCATGTGTTTGCAGTCTTGGTCTTGGTCTCGGCACACGCTGGTCTTGGTCTTGGTCTCAGCACATGCTGGTCTTGGTCTCGGCACACGCTGGTCTTGGTCTTGGTCTCGGCACACGCTGGTCTTGGTCTTGGTCTCGGCACACGCTGGTCTTGGTCTCGGCACACGCTGGTCTTGGTCTTGGTCTCGGCACACGCTGGTCTTGGTCTCGGCACACGCTGGTCTTGGTCTTGGTCTCTGCACACGCTGGTCTTGGTCTCTGCACACACTGGTCTTGGTCTCTGCACACACTGGTCTTGGTCTCGGCACAAGCTGGACTTGGTCTTGGTCTCGGCACATGCTGGTCTTGGTCTCGGCACATGCTGGTCTTGGTCTCGGCACACGCTGGTCTTGGTCTCGACACACGCTGGTCTTGGTCTAGACACATGCTGGTTTTGGTCTCGGCACATGCTGGTCTTGGTCTTGGTCTCTGCGCACGCTGGTCTTGGTTTATGTGATCTGGACTACAACACTAATGTGTTCTTAGTATGATAATTAGCTGAATGTTGGTATTAAGAATAATAATACAAATGCATAATATAAACTGATTATGAATACTAATAATAAAAAATAACATTTAATAGTAAAATTTAATCTACAATGGTCATCTGAAGTCCTCGCAGGAGTTGAGTCATCTCTTCATAGGTGATGGTCACCTGAAGTCCTGCAGGAGTTGAGTCGTCTCTTCACAGGTGATGGTCATCTGAAGTCCTGCAGGAGTTGAGTCGTCTCTTCACAGGTGATGGTCATCTGAAGTCCTGCAGGAGTTGAGTCGTCTCTTCACAGGTGATGGTCATCTGAAGTCCTGCAGGAGTTGAGTCGTCTCTTCACAGGTGATGGTCATCTGAAGTCCTGCAGGAGTTGAGTCGTCTCTTCACAGGTGATGGTCATCTGAAGTCCTGCAGGAGTTGAGTCGTCTCTTCACAGGTGATGGTCACCTGAAGTCCTGCCGGAGTTGGAGTCATCTCTTCACAGGTGATGGTCATCTGAAGTCCTGCAGGAGTTGAGTCGTCTCTTCACAGGTGATGGTCACCTGAAGTCCTGGCAGGAGTTGAGTCGTCTCTTCACAGGTGATGGTCACCTGAAGTCCTGCCGGAGTTGGAGTCATCTCTTCACAGGTGATGGTCATCTGAAGTCCTGGCAGGAGTTGAGTCGTCTCTTCACAGGTGATGGTCATCTGAAGTCCTGCAGGAGTTGAGTCGTCTCTTCACAGGTGATGGTCATCTGAAGTCCTGCAGGAGTTGAGTCGTCTCTTCACAGGGGATGGTTATCTGAAGTCCTGCAGGAGTTGAGTCGTCTCTTCGCAGGTGATGGTCACCTGAAGTCCTCGCAGGAGTTGAGTCGTCTCTTCACAGGTGATGGTCATCTGAAGTCCTGCAGGAGTTGAGTTGTCTCTTCACAGGTGATGGTCATCTGAAGTCCTGCAGGAGTTGAGTCGTCTCTTCACAGGTGATGGTCATCTGAAGTCCTCCAGGTGTTGAGTCGTCTCTTCACAGGTGATGGTCATCTGAAGTCCTGCAGGAGTTGAGTCGTCTCTTCACAGGTGATGGTCATCTGTAGTCCTCGCAGGAGCTGAGCCGTCTCTTCACAGGTGTTGGTCATCTGAAGTTCTGCAGGAGTTGAGTTGTCTCTTCACAGGTGATGGTCATCTGAAGTCCTGCAGGAGTTGAGTCGTCTCTTCACAGGTGATGGTCATCTGAAGTCCTCCAGGTGTTGAGTCGTCTCTTCACAGGTGATGGTCATCTGAAGTCCTGCAGGAGTTGAGTCGTCTCTTCACAGGTGATGGTCATCTGTAGTCCTCGCAGGAGCTGAGCCGTCTCTTCACAGGTGTTGGTCATCTGAAGTTCTGCAGGAGTTGAGTCGTCTCTTCACAGGTGATGGTCATCTGAAGTCCTGCAGGAGTTGAGTCGTCTCTTCACAGGTGATGGTCATCTGTAGTCCTCGCAGGAGCTGAGCCGTCTCTTCACAGGTGATGGTCATCTGAAGTCCTTGCAGGAGTTGAGTCATCTCTTCACAGATGATGGTCATCTGAAGTCCTCGCAGGAGTTGAGTCATCTCTTCACAGGTGATGGTCATCTGAAGTCCTGCAGGAGTTGGAGGGTGATGGTCATCTGAAGTCCTCACAGGAGTTGAGTCGTCTCTTCACAGGTGATGGTCATCTAAAGTCCTGCAGGAGTTGAGTCGTCTCTTCACAGGTGATGGTCATCTAAAGTCCTGCAGGAGTTGAGTCATCTCTTCACAGGTGATGGTCATCTGAAGTCCTCCAGGAGTTGAGTTGTCTCTTCACAGGTGATGGTCATCTGAAGTCCTGCAGGAGTTAAGTCGTCTCTTCACAGGTGATGGTCATCTGAAGTCCTGCAGGAGTTGAGTCGTCTCTTCACAGGTGATGGTCATCTGAAGTCCTGCAGGAGTTGAGTCGTCTCTTCACAGGTGATGGTCATCTGAAGTCCTGCAGGAGTTGAGTCGTCTCTTCACAGGTGATGGTCATCTGAAGTCCTGCAGGAGTGGAGTCGTCTCTTCACAGGTGATGGTCATCTGAAGTCCTGCAGGAGTTGAGTCGTCTCTTCACAGGTGATGGTCATCTGAAGTCCTGCAGGAGTTGAGTCATCTCTTCACAGTTGATGGTCATCTGAAGTCCTGCAGGAGTTGAGTCGTCTCTTCACAGGTGATGGTCATCTGAAGTCCTGCAGGAGTTGAGTCGTCTCTTCACAGGTGATGGTCATCTGTAGTCCTCGCAGGAGCTGAGCCATCTCTTCACAGATGATGGTCATCTGAAGTCCTGCAGGAGTTGGCGGGGGATGGTCATCTGAAGTCCTCACAGGAGTTGAGTCGTCTCTTCACAGGTGATGGTCATCTAAAGTCCTGCAGGAGTTGAGTCGTCTCTTCACAGGTGATGGTCATCTGAAGTCCTGCAGGAGTTGAGTCGTCTCTTCACAGGTGATGGTCATCTGAAGTCCTGCAGGAGTTGAGTCGTCTCTTCACAGGTGATGGTCATCTGAAGTCCTGCAGGAGTTGAGTCGTCTCTTCACAGGTGATGGTCATCTGAAGTCCTGCAGGAGTTGAGTCGTCTCTTCACAGGTGATGGTCATCTGAAGTCCTGCAGGAGTTGAGTCGTCTCTTCACAGGTGATGGTCATCTGTAGTCCTCGCAGGAGCTGAGCCGTCTCTTCACAGATGATGGTCATCTGAAGTCCTGCAGGAGTTGGCGGGGGATGGTCATCTGTAGTCCTCACAGGAGTTGAGTCGTCTCTTCACAGGTGATGGTCATCTAAAGTCCTGCAGGAGTTGAGTCGTCTCTTCACAGGTGATGGTCATCTGAAGTCCTCGCAGGAGCTGAGCCGTCTCTTCACAGATGATGGTCATCTGAAGTCCTGCAGGAGTTGGCGGGGGATGGTCATCTGAAGTCCTCACAGGAGTTGAGTCGTCTCTTCACAGGTTATGGTCATCTAAAGTCCTGCAGGAGTTGAGTCGTCTCTTCACAGGTGATGGTCATCTGAAGTCCTGCAGGAGTTGAGTCGTCTCTTCACAGGTGATGGTCATCTGAAGTCCTGCAGGAGTTGAGTCGTCTCTTCACAGGTGATGGTCATCTGAAGTCCTGCAGGAGTTGAGTCGTCTCTTCACAGGTGATGGTCATCTGAAGTCCTGCAGGAGTTGAGTCGTCTCTTCACAGGTGATGGTCATCTGAAGTCCTGCAGGAGTTGAGTCGTCTCTTCACAGGTGATGGTCATCTGTAGTCCTCGCAGGAGCTGAGCCGTCTCTTCACAGATGATGGTCATCTGAAGTCCTGCAGGAGTTGGCGGGGGATGGTCATCTGAAGTCCTCACAGGAGTTGAGTCGTCTCTTCACAGGTGATGGTCATCTAAAGTCCTGCAGGAGTTGAGTCGTCTCTTCACAGGTGATGGTCATCTGAAGTGCTCCAGGAGTTGAGTCGTCTCTTCACAGGTCAAATCAAATCACTTTATTGTCACACAGCTATATGCACAAGTGCAACAGCAGGTGAAATTCTTGGTGCAGTTCCGAGCAACATAGCAGTCATGACATGACATGTACAACATTTAAAGCAGCATCAGATTACACATCTGATGCGCCCACAATTACTCACAGCACAGTATACACTACAATAAACAATAAATAATTTACACAATGTGAGTGTAGTTCTCACAGCTTTAACCAATATACACATACTTACAATATACATATACTTTAAACAATATACACTAAACATACATTAAACAGTATACATTAAGCTATAATATAATAATATACAATGTACAGTATACATTATTATTCACAGTAGAGATCCAATTATGTACAATAGGTGCTATATGATAAATGATACATAAATTATACATAAATGTGTATATAATGTGTGTGTATCTACAGTGGGTTGTGCGGAGTGATATTCTTTCCAGTGTGTGTTATGATACTGATGGATCAGGAGTTAAGTAGTCTGATTGCTTGTGGGAAGAAGCTGTTCTGGAGTCGGCTGGTGCGTGTTCTAATGCTGCGGTACCGTCTGCCTGATGGGAGCAGTGAGAGCAGCCCATGGTTCGGGTGGCTAGAGTCTCTGATGATCCTCTGAGCTCTCTTCACACACCGCCTGGCGTAAATGTCCTGGAGGGAGGGAAGCTCACCTCCGATGATGCAGCTGGCCGTGCGCACTACCCTTTGCAGGGCTTTGCGGCTGCGGGCGGTACTGTTGCCGTACCAGGTGGTGATGCAGCCAGTCAGCAGGCTCTCGATGGTGCAGGTGTAGAAGCGTGTGAGGATGTGGCGGTTCATTCCAAACCTCCTCAGCCGTCGCAGGAAGAAAAGGCGCTGATGAGCCTTCTTCACAACGGCCTCGGAGTGGACGGACCATGAGAGTTCCTCTGTGATGTGGACACCGAGGAACTTGAAGCTGCTGACTCTCTCCACCGGTGCTCCATCGATGGTGATGGGGCAGTGTTCTCTCTCATTCCTCCTGAAGTCGACCACCAGCTCCTTGGTCTTGCTGACGTTGAGGGAGAGGTTGTGCTCCTGACACCACCATGTCAGAGTGTGCACCTCCTCTCTGTAGGCCGTTTCATCATTGTCAGTGATGAGACCTACCACCGTCGTATCGTCAGCAAACTTGATGATGGTGTTGGAGCTGTGGATTGCCACACAGTCATGTGTGTACAGGGAGTACAGGAGTGGGCTGAGAACACAACCCTGAGGGGCTCCAGTGTTGAGAGTCAGTGATGAGGAGATGTTACTGCCCATTCTGACCACCTGGCGTCTGTTTGACAGGAAGTCCAGGATCCAGCTGCATAACAGGCTGTTTAAGCCTAGAGCCCGGAGTTTCATGTCAAGTATCCAGGTGGGAGAGAGCAGTGTGTATTGTAGATGAAATGGCATCATCAGTGGAGCGGTTTGTGCGGTATGCAAACTGCAGTGGGTCCAGTGAGGGGGGGAGAACAGAGCAGATGTGGTTTCTGACTAGTCTCTCAAAGCATTTGCTGATGATGGGGGTCAGAGCAACAGGACGCCAGTCGTTTAAGCAGGTGGTTTTTGACAGGTGATGGTCATCTGAAGTCCTCACAGGAGTTGAGTCGTCTCTTCACAGGTGATGGTCATCTGAAGTCCTGCAGGAGTTGAGTCGTCTCTTCACAGGTGATGGTCACCTGAAGTCCTGCAGGAGTTGAGTCGTCTCTTCACAGGTGATGGTCACCTGAAGTCCTGCAGGAGTTTAGTCGTCTCTTCACAAGTGATGGTCATCTGAAGTCCTGCAGGAGTTGAGTCGTCTCTTCACAGGTGATGGTCATCTGAAGTCCTGCAGGAGTTGAGTCGTCTCTTCACAGGTGATGGTCACCTGAAGTCCTGCAGGAGTTTAGTCGTCTCTTCACAAGTGATGGTCATCTGAAGTCCTGCAGGAGTTGATTCGTCTCTTCAGAGGTGATGGTCATCTGAAGTCCTGCAGGAGTTTAGTCGTCTCTTCAGAGGTGATGGTCATCTGAAGTGCTGCAGGAGTTGAGTAATCTCTTCACAGGTGATGGTCATCTGAAGTCCTTCAGGAGTTGAGTCGTCTCTTCACAGGTGATGGTCATCTGAAGTCCTGCAGGAGTTGAGTCGTCTCTTCACAGGTGATGGTCACCTGAAGTCCTGCAGGAGTTTAGTCGTCTCTTCACAAGTGATGGTCATCTGAAGTCCTGCAGGAGTTGATTCGTCTCTTCAGAGGTGATGGTCATCTGAAGTCCTGCAGGAGTTTAGTCGTCTCTTCAGAGGTGATGGTCATTTGAAGTGCTGCAGGAGTTGAGTAATCTCTTCACAGGTGATGGTCATCTGAAGTCCTGCAGGAGTTGAGTCATCTCTTCACAGGTGATGGTTATATGAAGTCCTGCAGGAGTTGAGTCGTCTCTTCACAGGTGATGGTCATCTGAAGTCCTGCAGGAGTTGAGTCGTCTCTTCACAGGTGATGGTCATCTGAAGTCCTGCAGGAGTTGAGTCGTCTCTTCACAGGTGATGGTCATCTGAAGTCCTGCAGGAGTTGAGTCGTCTCTTTACAGGTGATGGTCATCTGAAGTCCTCCAGGTGTTGAGTCGTCTCTTCACAGGTGTTGGTCATCTGAAGTCCTGCAGGAGTTGAGTCGTCTCTTCACAGGTGATGGTCATCTGAAGTCCTCGCTGGAGTTGAGTCGTCTCTTCACAGGTGATGGTCTTCTGAAGTCCTGTAGGAGTTGAGTCGTCTCTTCACAGGTGATGGTCATCTGAAGTCCTCTAGGAGTTGAGTCGTCTCTTCACAGGTGTTGGTCATCTGAAGTTCTGCAGGAGTTGAGTCGTCTCTTCACAGGTGTTGGTCATCTGAAGTCCTGCAGGAGTTGAGTCGTCTCTTCACAGGTGATGGTCATCTGAAGTCCTGCAGGAGTTGAGTCGTCTCTTCACAGGTGATGGTCATCTGAAGTCCTGCAGGAGTTGAGTCGTCTCTTCACAGGTGATGGTCATCTGAAGTCCTCCAGGAGTTGAGTCGTCTCTTCACAGGTGATGGTCATCTGAAGTCCTGCAGGAGTTGAGTCGTCTCTTCACAGGTGTTGGTCATCTGAAGTCCTGCAGGAGTTGAGTCGTCTCTTCACAGGTGATGGTCATCTGAAGTCCTCGCAGGAGTTGAGTCATCTCTTCACAGGTGTTGGTCATCTGAAGTCCTCGCAGGAGTTGAGTCATCTCTTCACAGGTGATGGTCATCTGAAGTCCTGCAGGAGTTGAGTCATCTCTTCACAGGTGATGGTCATCTGAAGTCCTGCAGGAGTTGAGTCGTCTCTTCACAGGTGATGGTCATCTGAAGTCCTGCAGGAGTTGAGTCGTCTCTTTACAGGGGATGGTCATCTGAAGTCCTGTAGGAGTTGAGTCGTCTCTTCACAGGTGATGGTCATCTGAAGTCCTGCAGGAGTTGAGTCATCTCTTCACAGGTGATGGTCATCTGAAGTCCTGCAGGAGTTGAGTCGTCTCTACACAGGTGATGGTCATCTGCTGTCTTTAAGAGTGACACTCTAGTTACCTCGGGATGGGCGTCCCGAGATAAAACAGAACAGGAAAATAATTAGCATAGCTGCTGTTCAAAGCATTAAGCAAAGACGATCATGTGCGCTGATATAACTATAGAGTACAAGGTTAGGAGATGCATCATGTGAATGCCTGGCTAAAGAGATGAGTCTTGATCTAGATATAAGCTGGAGGAGTGAGTCTGAGTCTGAAACATTCTTCCTCATTTAGTGGACTTAGATATCCTCGGTATTACCAGAAGCCCAGAGTTTAGTGATCTTAAAGATCGTGATGGGTTATAAGGCGATAGAAGATCAGTTAAATACACAGGAGCTAAACCATTTAGGGCTTTATAGGTCAGTAGCAATACTTTATAATTGATACAAAACTTAACAGGTAACCAGTGTAGAGATGTTAGAATTGGTGTTATACGATCATATTTTCTTGACCTAGTAAGAACTCTAGCAGCTGCATTTTGGACTAATTGTAGCTTGTTTATTGAGGAGGCAGGACAGCCAGCTAGTAGTGCATTACAGTAATCTAGTTGTTACAAGTAGACAGGAGGCAGACACAGATGTTAACAGGTATGATAGTTTATTTGACCACAGTAGAGCATGGGAAGTGGAGCAGGTGAGTAAACCGGTTGATGGTAGATAGGATGGTGATATGAGAGAGAGAGTTACTGTCTTTTGTCTTGAAGGTGGAATGACGTTGAAGCCTGGAGGTTTCTGGAGACTGGAGATCGCTGGAGACTGGAGATCGTTGGAGACAGAGGGACGGACAGGAACACACCCACACAGCAGACAGGGAACACGGAAGGAAGGAGACACGCTGGAGACAGGTAGTATCGATAGGAGAGTCCTTGAGGTAAGCATAGGTAGACGTATATGCGAACGAGACCGGACGTGGAGTGCTGTGTGGTTGTGAGTCTTGTAGTGCTGGTGATGAGTGTGGTGATGAGGTGCAGGTGATGGTGATCAGTACTCTGGGGAAGGAGTGCGCTGTGATTGGTGGAGGGTGGAACCTGACGTGTCTGTGAAACTAGTCTAGAGGTCATAAATGCATGAACTAACTTTTCTGCATCAGAGACAGATAGCATGTTTTTTAGCTTAGCAATGTTTCTAAGGTGGAAGAAGGCTGTTTTTGTAGTATTTGAAATATGATTTTCAAAAGACAAGTTGCTGTCTAATATAACACCCAGGTATTTTACTGTAGCAGATGAAGTAACCGTACATCCTTCTAAATGTAAGTTATAATTTAAGAGATTCTGTGTACCAGTTTTTGGTCCAATAAGTAATACCTCAGTCTTATCTGAATTTAGTAGGAGAAAATTACAGGTCATCCAATATTTATTTTTATTTATTAATTTATTAATATTTATAGATATAACTGAGTATCATCGGCATAACAGTAGAACTGATTTCTTGTTTTACCGACGTTATCTTAGATTGTTCCCTGTTTAAATAGACAAATTGGTAATGCTCTGATAGATACGATCTAAACCAATTTTTTCTAGTATTTGACACAATTTTTTCTAGTATTTGAAATAGGTCTGTAATTTGCTAATTCATTTGGATCTAGTTGTGGTATCTTAATGAGAGGTTTAATAACTGCCGTCTTGAATGGTCTTGGGTTAAAGATGAATTAAGGCAAGGCAAGGCAAGGCAATTTATTTATAAAGTACATTTAAAACAGCTACAGCTGACCAAAGTGCTGTACAATCTATCACTAAGTACAAAGAAGTACAAAAGCGTAAAAACCCCCAGAATATATTATAATATATAACTGAAAAAAACCAACAACTAAGCACACCACCACACCTGTCCCTAACTCTACCCTTAAACTTATCCACACCACCACACCTGTCCCTAACCCTACCCTTAAACTGACCCACACCACCACACCTGTCCCTAACTCTACCCTTAAACTGACCCACACCACCACACCTGTCCCTAACTCTACCCTTAAACTGACCCACACCACCACACCTGTCCCTAACCCTACCCTTAAACTGACCCACACCACCACACCTGTCCCTAACTCTACCCTTAAACTGACCCACACCACCACACCTGTCCCTAACCCTACCCTTAAACTGACCCATACCACCACACCTGTCCCTAACCCTACCCTTAAACTGACCCACACCACCACACCTGTCCCTAACCCTACCCATAAACTTACCCATACCACCACACCTGTCCCTAACCCTACCCTTAAACTTACCCACACCACCACACCTGTCCCTAACTTTACCCTTAAACTGACCCACACCACCACACCTGTCTCTAACTCTACCCTTAAACTGACCCACACCACCACACCTGTCCCTAACCCTACCCTTAAACTGACCCACACCACCATACCTGTCCCTAACCCTACCCTTAAACTGACCCACACCACCACACCTGTCCCTAACCCTACCCTTAAACTGACCCACACCACCACACCTGTCCCTAACCCTACCATTAAACTGACCCACACCACCACACCTGTCCCTAAACCTACCCTTAAACTGACCCACACCACCACACCTGTCCCTAACTCTTCCCTTAAACTTACCCACACCACCACACCTGTCCCTAACTCTACCCTTAAACTGACCCACACCACCACACCTGTTCCTAACCCTACCCTTAAACTGACCCATACCACCACACCTGTCCCTAACCCTACCCTTAAACTGACCCACACCACCACACCTGTTCCTAACTCTACCCTTAAACTGACCCACACCACCACACCTGTTCCTAACCCTACCCTTAAACTGACCCATACCACCACACCTGTCCCTAACTCTACCCTTAAACTTACCCACACCACCACACCTGTCCCTAACCCTACCCTTAAACTGACCCACACCACCACACCTGTTCCTAACCCTACCCTTAAACTGACCCATACCACCACACCTGTCCCTAACCCTACCCTTAAACTGACCCATACCACCACACCTGTCCCTAACCCTACCCTTAAACTGACCCACACCACCACACCTGTCCCTAACCCTACCCTTAAACTGACCCACACCACCACACCTGTCCCTAACCCTACCCTTAAACTGACCCACACCACCACACCTGTCCCTAACCCTACCCTTAAACTGACCCACACCACCACACCTGTCCCTAACCCTACCCTTAAACTGACCCACACCACCACACCTGTCCCTAACTCTTCCCTTAAACTTACCCACACCACCACACCTGTCCCTAACCCTACCCTTAAACTGACCCACACCACCACACCTGTTCCTAACCCTACCCTTAAACTGACCCATACCACCACACCTGTCCCTAACCCTACCCTTAAACTGACCCATACCCCACACCTGTCCCTAACCCTACACGTATCCCACCTCAATATCAGCAAAAGTGTTTTGCAATACAATTTGAACACAGTAAGTACATTGTACTTATTTGTTGATGTACGTACATAGTAGTTAAGGCCGATGGTTAGTAGTTAACGACGAGTGAGCCCAGTCACGTTTTGCTTGACCCCAAAGGAGTTTAATAAATCTGTAAACGCAACCCCTAGCGCATCGTTTGTATTATCTACGTGAATGTTCAAATCACCGAACATGAACTAATACGGATTATTCTGAGAGTCCACTTTAGACTAACTACTCTCAGAGGGTTGGGGCTAGCAGAACGAGTTGGCATGCTCGTACATACAGTCAGTAATGTCTAATGTGGACAAAAGAAATGAAGAGCACTTTTGAGAGAATGCATTAACCGCTGCGATCCGTAGCGAGAGTAATTCACAGAAGATCAAAGGTGGAAAGAGAATGCAGATGAGCTAGTTAAACTGGTCTGGGGTGGATAGTACATACATTTGATGAAACCTTTCCTCATTTAATGTGTTATTACATATTCTGCTGTTTTGTTTCCTGTTTGGTCCAGGCACAATTCCTTTGTCAGGTGCTGTGTACAGAATAGGCTTGTTGTGTTGATGTTGTATTACAAACTCTTGTGCTGCGTTTGAGACGGACACGGGTGTATTTAGGACAGGTTTGCTGGAATGTGTACGTTTAAAGGGAACATATTATGCAAAATTCTCTTTTATAAGGTGTTTGAACACAGATGTGTGTCCAGTGTGTGTAAACAACCAGCCTATAATGGTGAAAATCCACCCAATACTTTTTTTCATAACCCCCATCAATCATCATCAGTCTCTCATATTTCCCTCTACTCCTGCCTAAGAGTAGGGAAGCCCTGCCCATGCCTGCTGATGATTGGCTCTTTAGCATAGCCACGCCCCTGAGTGAGAAGCACAGAGACGCCATTTCTGTATCAGCGCTCGAGTATTACAATGTGTGTGCCACAAACATGACTCTCGTCTGTGTGACTCCGGCTCAAACATGCACACTGCTCCACCACCGGTTATTTCGGACATTTTGTCTGAGTGAGATTGGCCTGTTTTATTGTTGACGGAGTATCTGAAGCTTGTGTAAAGGCTCCGCCCTCTTCTGGAAGGGGGCGGGGAGCAGCAGCTCATTTGCATTTAAAGGGACACACAAAACGGCGCATTTTTGCTCACACACAAATAGAGGCAAATTTGACTAGCTATAATAAATGATCTGAGGGTATTTTGAGCTGAAACTTCACACACACATTCTTTGGACACCAGAGATTTATATCTCATCTTGTGAAAAGGGGCGTAATATGTCAAGGGTCAATAGTGTAATTATTGATGAAATTACAGGGATTTATTACAGAATTGCAGGAATTTAAACATGTAAGTACACGAGAAGTGGATTGATTTAAATGCTAGTATGTAGTAGTTAAAGATACTTCATGTAAAGTGGGAGCATATTTTCTTTTGTGATTTAGATGTCTCTCTCTCTCTCTCTCTCTCTCTCTCTCTGTGGGCGGAGTCAGTGAATGGCAGTGGCTGTAGGACAGACTCATTCAGTTCAATTCTTCCAGACAAACACACCTGACAGGTAAAGGCACAGCTATTCTCCACGTAAAGAGCTGAGTTTGCGCTGATGTTTTAACTGTGTGAGTGTGTGTGTGTGTGTGTGTGTGTGTGTGTGTGTGTGTGAGTGTGTGTGTGTGAGTGTGTGTGTGTGTGTGTGTGTGTGTGTGTGTGTGTGTGTGTGTGTGTGTGTGTGTGTGTGTGTGTGTGTGTGTGTGTGTGTGTGTGTGTGTGTGTGTGTGTGTGAGTGTGTGTGTGTGTGTGTGTGTGTGTGTGTGTGTGAGTGTGTGTGTGTGTTTTAATGACTGTGGATTGACTTAAAAGGCTTAAATATGATTGTTATTGTAGAGATGAGCTATCATATGATTTTTTTGGTACATTTCATATTTAATGGAAACATAGTTTTGAATGATTTGCAGAGATTTTGTTTACTTTGATTAAACCCTGATGGAGACTCGCGAGCAGTGACGGATGTGTGTGTTGTGTAGTTCACGTGTGATGTCATAGAAATAAGGTGCGTCTCAGTTATGTGTGTAAACATTACAGCAGTGGGAACTACCTCTAAATCACGGGCACTTTCTCAAGCTTACATCCAATTCATAGTTTACAGATCAACAGAGAATTAAAAGGTAAACATTGAAAGTCCAAAGGTGACGTCCTCTATTGAATTATTATTATAATGTTACAGATTGTGTAATCATGTCATGCTTGGAGTCGATTGTTTTATTTGTGATGATAACGCAATGAACATGACAAATTGCGAGACTCTCCAGACTGACAGAGAAATTATGAACACAAGCAAAAACCAAGTATATATTAATAAGTCAATCCAAGTCAAGTCAACTTTATTTATATAGCGCTTTTAACAATGTAGATTGTCTCAGAGCAGCTTTACAGTGTTAAACAGGAAAATAATGCAGCATAATTTTATTCAGCTGTATAGCCATTTGATGTCATCAGTTCATTTCAATTTCCATAAGGTGACAGTGTGGGCTTTAGATCAATAATTAGATCAGTAATTTAGTTTATATGGTTAATTTAGTTTATTAATTAGATTTATTTCGACGTTTAGTTGAAAAATGTAGTGTCCCCAACTGAGCACGCCAAGCCAGAGGCAACAGTGGCAAGGAAACCCAAACCCCATCAGGAGCAGAATGGAGGAAAATAAACCTTGGGAGAAACCAGGCTCAGTCGGGGGGGCAGTTCTCCTCTGGCCAATTAACAAACAGCGTATGATTATTATTATTATTCTGGCCGCTTTACAGGTCAGAAGTCATAATAGATCGGAATATTGGAACAATCGGAGTCATCCCGCTGGAGACGGGTTTATTGAGGATGCCGTGTCGATGAGGCAGTTTCAGGGGGAGGCTAATCACGGTCTCTCAGACACTTCAGGGTCATGTGTTGGTCTTCTCTGGGCGCAGGTCCAGCATCTGATCTGGATCCGGCCCGGATCTGGCTGACTGCAGTAAACCTCGGGATAAACAGAGAGACTAGCATTAGCGTAGATGCCATTCTTCTGATGATGTAACGAGTACATCAGGTGTTATGGGAAGTGTTCCCGGTTCCGGCTGACCTAGTTAATGCAGCCTAACAATCATTTCATTGAGAAAGTGTTTTATGTGTATGCCACAGTAAAGAGATGTGTGTTTAGTCTAGATTTAAACTGACAGAGTGTGTCTGCTTCCCGAACAATGTTAGGAAGAGTTCCAGAGTTTAGGTGCTAAATAGGAAAAGGATCGACCGCCTGCAGTTGATTTGGATATTCTCGGTATGATCAACTGGCCAGAATTTTGAGAGCGCAGTAGACGTGATGGAGTATAATATGTTAAGAGCTCGCTCAAGTATTGGGGAGCTAAACCATTTAGTGCTTTGTAAGTAATAAGCAAGATTTTAAAATGTATGCAATGTTTAATAGGCAGCCAGTGCAGTGTTAACAGAAGCGGCTAATATGGTCATACTTCCTGGTTCTAGTAAGAATTGGAGCTGCTGCGTTTTGGACCAGCTGGAGTTTGTTCATTAAGCGAGCAGGGCAACCACCCAGTAGAGCATTACAATAATCTAGCCTTGAGCTCATGAACGCATGAACTAAGCATTCAGCATTTTGCATTGAGAGCATGTGCCGTAATGTAGAGATATCTTTAAGATGGTAGAATGCAATTTTACAGATGCTAGAAACGTGGCTTTCAAACGAAAGATTGGTATCAAAGAGCACACCCAGGTTCCTCACTGACCACGAGCACTGGACAGAGCAGCATCAAGTGTTAGACAGTATTCTAGGGCACTACTTGTGGAGCTTTTTTGTCCAATAATTAAAAATTCTGTTTTTTCTGAATTGAGTTGCAGGAAATTACCAGTCATCCAATGTTTTATATCAGCTCTGCATTCCGTTAATCTTGTGAATTGGTAAGTTTCTTCAGGGCGTGAAGAAATATAGAGCTGAGTATCGTCAGCATAACAATGAAAACTAAAGCCATGCTTCCTAATGATATCTCCCAGTGGTAGCATGTACAGGGTGAAGAGCAGCGGTCCTAGCACTGAGCCTTGTGGTACTCCATACTGAACATGTGATCGGTGTGACATCTCTTCATTTACTGCTACAAACTGATAACGGTCGCATAGGTATGATTTAAACCATGATAAGGCAATTCCACTAATACCTACATAATTTTCGAGTCTATTCAAAAGAATGTTGTGGTCGATGGTATCAAATGCAGCGCTAAGATCGAGTAACACTAATAGAGAGATACAGC
The DNA here is from genome assembly GCA_023566225.1 of Romanogobio albipinnatus. Taxonomy (NCBI): domain Eukaryota; kingdom Metazoa; phylum Chordata; class Actinopteri; order Cypriniformes; family Gobionidae; genus Romanogobio; species Romanogobio albipinnatus. The sequence goes on from CM042241.1 coordinate 428,427, forward strand.
CACGATCGGATGATAAGAGTAAATCATGTGTAACTCTGATGAGAGCAGTCTCAGTGCTATGATACTGATGATGATGTGGTCAGTGTTTGCTGTTTGTACAGTAACATAAAGCCATATAGCCAAATAATGTTCTCAGATAAATACCTAAACAGGTTTAGTGTTCTGTTCTTCCCTCATATTTGAAATGTGTTATAAATATTTTCCTCATATTTTGATGGTTTAATTGACCATGAAAAACAAACATCCGCACTTTTGGACTCTCATCCCATCACATCTACAGATTATTACTCTAAATGTACTCTAATTTTCCCTCAGTCAGTCATTGATGGCATATTTGTAGGAAATTGTCATTTTTTGTAAAGTGTCATATCTTATTCACGGTTTCCGTCCATCCCAATAAACACGGACACTTGAGTGACGTTTCAAGAAAATCCCATGAGACTAAAAATAAAGAAAATCATTATATAGCTTTATTATTAAAATTGTTTGATTGGTAAAACTTCACATTAAGGTCTAACATCCGTCTACAGCGGTTATGAATCTGGTGGTGTTAATGTCTGAACACAGATTGTGCTCCTGCTGGTTAATGCAGTGCTTGTGGTGAAGTGTGTTCTTGAATGCGATGGCGTTAGGCCTGAGAGTGTGACTCGTATGCCGAGCATGTTGTTGAATGACTATCACGCCGTGCGACTGGTCGGACCGGCCGGCCGGCTCTATTGTGTTGCTGTGGAATGAATGACAGAGATGTGTGGGAGAAGCTTTTGTGTGTGCAATCCAACACACGGCTCAGAGAACAACACATGACTCGACATTACTTCAGATGAACTGACTTCAGGGGTTTTATTTTGCTTAACTTGTCGTGTTGGTTATTATTGAATGGATTTTTAATATATACAGTATCTGTCAAAAGTTTGGGACATTACACAAATGTGTTTTTTTGAAAGAGTCATTTTAGTGGTCTCAGGATCACAGGAATAAATGACACTTTACTATATATTCACATAGAGAACAGCTGATCTACACTGGAGTAATATTACACTGATTACTGGAGTTATGAGCAGATTCATGAGCACAAGAGACATTCAACACTTTTGACAGTTTATGTATTCATTGATACACCATCCTTTTCATTACATTTGGGCCTTTGTATGAAATGAATAAGCAACAGATGTATTTATTACATTATATATTATATTATATTATATTATATTATATTATATTATACACCGCCCGGCCAAAAAGTTGGGATTTAAATATGCAAATGAGTCGTTACAGTGACTTTTCTGATTTACTTACTCATATTTTCTATAAAATTAGTCACATATTTATAAGAGGCTTAAATGATAAATGTAGGTCTTCTTTATCACTTAAACAGAGTGTGTTTTAAACACCTTTTTATTGGTATTGGCATTCAGTTTTATCATGTCCTCAGTGCAAAGAAATCAACTTCCACAAAAGATTATGTTATAGAATAGGCTAAACTGCCTCTAATCACACACATAAATCATGTGAAGACTGTTCTTCATTCACCGTGTCCCTGGAGTCGTCTTCCACACTGTAATGTGGCGTTCACACCGGACGCGATTCGCGCGAATAATTTGCGCTAATCGCGCGAAGGTGGACGCTTGAACATTTTGAGTTTACTCGTTTCATTCGTGCGTGAAATTCGCATGTGACAAAACAACACAACTACACAACAGACGCGAATTCGCATCATGGGAGGGGCTTCTGCCCTATATGAGCCTATATGAGCCAGCTCGTCTCGGTCACTTGACGTCTTTTTTGTAAAAAATACTTCTATTAATGTGTGACAAAGCGTAGTTTAAAGACTTTTTCAGGCGATAATATAGTTGTTTAAAGCTCAAATCTGTGGTTAATTTATAAAAAGAGCCTATTTGAGCATTTTATCTGGCGTTTTTGGAGTTGTGAGATCCAGGCGATCAGTGGCATTCCGCGCTCGTTTACCCGGCGAGACCCGCCTTTCCTCGGCTAGTCCTTCTCACATTTGCCGCTGGCTCTGGCTCTTTTTTCTGCTCCAGTCTCGTTGTGAAATGGCTCACTTGGCTCACAATAACTCACTTTCTTCCAAGCAAGATCCTTTTTATTCCTTTTTTCCTTTCATTCCTGTTCCTGTAGTGATAGGATGATGTATCACAGCTCCGGGTCTCCACATACGGCCACGATTATCTTGTCCTCCATTGTTGTTGGGATTTCTGCCTCCGCTTGTAAATGTGTCACTACTAGAGCAAGCTCGTGATTGGTTAACGCGGCGCGAAATATCCGCCAGAGTTCAGATTTTTCAACTTGAGCGATCCGTGCGAATCGCGCATTCAAAACGCTCAATTCGCGTCATTCGCGTCGCCTCATTCGCGTGAATTGTGCCGCAGAATGCCATTTCGCGTCTCTGCATTGACTTAACATGTAAATCACTCGCACGAATCGCGTCCGGTGTGAACGCACCTTTAGGATGCATTTCTCCACTTCTAAAAAGACCACAGTTCCATTGTATGGAGTGAAAACAGTATCAAAACCTTCCACAAATGCACGGGAGAGATCCACATGCACGCTCAACAATCCACAAACGCACGCGAGAGATCCACACACACAAAGCAATTTACAAATGCACGCGAGATCCACACACACAAAGCAATTTACAAATGCACGCGAGATCTAGCCTGGTTAAAACCAGACCATTCTCAGTAGTAACTGAGTTATGGTCTGGCAAAGCTTCATAGACAAATCATTTCCAAAGGGGCGTCACCAACGGGCGTCGCTCAAATGCCTCTCGGCGCAATTGGATAGACCTCAAACCAATCAGAGCGATGAGGGAGATGACGTATGCAGAGCGACGGAGAAACATCTGAGACTCTGGCCGTTTCTCATTATGCGTTCTTGTCTGTACTTGTGTTCTCAAATAGGAAATGTCCCCGGTTTCCATTTCAGAAATCTGGTCACTTTACCTAAACCACATATTAATGTTTAATATATTATTTTTAAAATGTAAACGAAAAGAGGCATGGTGTTTTATTATAAATATATAAGATAATCAATGTAGGCCTAGCTATGCGTTGCCTGAACCACATTCGTGTGGCTATTATTATGTTTAATTATTATTTAAAAAAATTATGAAATGAGGCAGTGGTGTTTTTTATGACATATTTCGTACGCGAACTTCTGACTTGCGTCCGTGACTTACCAAGTTTGACTCCAGAGAATGAACTCCCGAGGACGGGAGGAAACTAGTCCGCCTAGTCTGCTAATGGACAAGCAGCGTTCTTGACAGTATCACTCAGTATATATTTGTATATGTAGTGCAGGCAATGCATATTATCTTCAATGCATGTTTATAACAAAACGAAATATAAAAAACCCAGCCTCTTTTTTTTTACATTTAAAAACACACACACACACACACACATAATATAGGCTATGATTATCACTGTAATAAATTAAATATGACACAAAACACAACCCAGTCTCTTTTTGTTAAATGTCAGTTTATGTGTGATCATCCATAGCAATCATAAAAGTATAAGTAAAAGGTATAAGAAGCTGTACAATAAATAAAGCAACTCAGTCAAAGTCAGCGCTAGGAGACTACAGCGGTAAAGTTTAATATCTTAAAAATATAAAGTTATGAAACTTCACTTTGCCCACAGACAAAACGATCTGTCAGGGAACAAATTATAGATTAATGAGAGCAAAGATCAGCCGTTAGATCTACACAAGACGAGACGGTTTAACCACTACAGAGACATCAGAGCCAGCGGCAGACGGCAGAAGGACTGGCCGAGGAAAGGCGCCTCTCGGCGGGCTCAATGATCAATTGAGCGCCGCTGAACCACTGGCGCTCACAACTCCGAAAACGGCAGATAAAATTTTAAAAAAGGTGCTCTCTTTATAAATAAACCACATATTTGAGCTTTAAACAACTACATTCACGCCTGAAAAGGACTTAAAACTATATTTTGTGAAACATTAACACTACCAGAGGGTTCTCGCTAAGACCCATTCGTTTAGCCACCAAAGGGCCAAGCTGGTATCAGACTTTTGCCGAATCCAGTCGGTAAGACAGCGATAACATCTTTTTTAGATATGAAGGCTTCAAGTGTTGTTCTTTGCTCGGGTTTTAACGAAAAGGAAAAGTTTAAATCGCTTAAAACAGACGTGATAGCTGATTCGAACGAGTGATGCTCCACGGCGGCAAATCTGCTTCAATGTCGCTGCGCTGTCGTCATCGTCTAAAGCCCGCCCCAACGTTTCTGATTGGTGCCGCGATTTCTGGGGTTTAGAAATGGGTTTGAATGGGGTCTTTGCCAGACTACTTGCAGAGCAAATCTAAATTTGCCGGAAGTTGTCTGGGTTTTCCCAGGCTACGCGAGATCCACACACACAAAGCAATTTACAAATGCACGCGAGAGATCCACACACACAAAGCAATTTACAAATGCACGCGAGAGATCCACACACACAAAGCAATTTACAAATGCACGCGAGAGATCCACACACACAAAGCAATTTACAAATGCACGCATTTACTCACCCTCAAGATGTTCTAAACCTGTATGAGTTTCTTTCTTCTGCTGAACACAAAGTAAGACGTTTTGAAGTGTCAGAAACCAAACGGTTAACAGAACCCATTGAATTCCATAGTAGAAAAAAATAAGTCAATGGCTACTGGCAACGGTCTGGTTTCCGACATTCTTCAAAATATGTTCATTTGTGTTCAGCAGAAGAAAGAAACTCATACAGGTTTAGAACATCTTGAGGGTGAGTAAATTATGTCAGAATTTCCATTTTTGGGTGAACTATGCCTTTTTCACCCAAATCTGTTTACCAACCTGTTTACACAGATGAAAAAAACATGTTTGACAATTGAACCATTAAATTTAAAGTGGTTTTCATGTTGTTTCTAATAAATTTTGCCTTGAATTGAACATATCATTCAGTCTCATTTTTTAGTTGTTTTAAATAATATACCCTTTTTCCACTTTTACAATTTAACTCTTAATAAAGCTTTTTAGTAAATGGACAGATCAAAAAAAAAGATGAACAACAACCGGTTCATCTGATTCACCACAAAAGGAGCGACTGAGGCAAATCACACGTTTAAACTTTTGCATGTAAGGGTTTGCTTGATAATTGTTCACTTTAGGGTAATACTTGTGGATTCTTTTGAAAGAAATCTTTTACTTTGTTGGTTAAATTATGAGAAAGCATTCATCCTTTAAAAAAAACTCTTTACAGAAATAATGTTAAAGACTTTAATGCTTTCCTGTTATCAGAATGGCTATATATTTTCAGATTTCACGTTGAAGAATAAAAAAAGGGTTTGTTTTTACTCTGTATTTGCATTTATGAATATGATATTTAGTGAAAAATGTTTAGACTTCAGTTGTCTCGCCAAGTCAGAAAACGAAATGAATCTAGCCCTTTGGAAGATTCAGCGCGAAGGCCGGTAAGCGCCCTCTGGAGGAAGGACACCGTATCGCATCTTTGCTGGACAGCTACAGATAGGCTTCTGTGCATTTGTGAATCAAGGCCACGGAACGACAGTCTCAAAAGATTCCACAGGTACAAAATATTCTAAGGCAGAACAACAATGCAAAAGACTCGTGATTTACTGTGCATTAAACTACAGGTACAGAATACAGATAAAGCATTTGTGGATTGTGAGCAAAAGGAATAATGCATGATTGCTCTCTGTGTGTGTGTGGATCTCTCCCGTGCATTTGTGGAAGGTTTTGATACTGTTTTCACTCCATACCATTGAGACCATTTTCAGGAAATGACATCATTTATTTTTCCTGCTGGAATTCAACTGTACAAACTGAAGTAATCTTCAACTCTCACTGCTTTATTTTAGTTTGTGAAATGTTATCCTGCTTGTCCCACTCTTAAAGTTCCACCCTGTTAGACAAGTCATTGTTCAATAATAATTTGGCAGCAAAGTCAAATGTTTTGCATACATAGGAGGTCAAGTCAAGTCAAGTCAACTTTATTTATATAGCGCTTTTAACACTGTAGATTGTTTCAAAGCAGCTTTACAGTGTTAAACAGCAAAATAATGCAGCCTAATTTTATTCAGCTGTACAGCCATTTGATGTCATCAGTTCATTTCAATTTCCATACGGTGACAGTGTGGACTTTAGATCAATAATTAGATCAGTAATTTAGTTTACATGGTTAAATTAGTTTATTAATTAGATTTATTTCGATGTTTAGTTGAAAAATATAGTGTCCCCAACTGAGCACGCCAAGCCAGAGGCAACAGTGGCAAGGAAACCAAAACCCCATCAGGAGCAGAATGGAGGAAAATAAACCTTGGGAGAAACCAGGCTCAGTCGGGGTGCCAGTTCTCCTCTGGCCAATTTACAAACAACGTATTATTATTATTCTGGCTGCTTTACAGGTCAGAGGTCATAATAGATCGGAATATTCAAAGGACCGGAGGCAACACGCTGGAGACGGGTTTATTGAGGATGATGTTGATTAAATAATTATTAAAGTGCAATATTCGAAGGATCGGAGGCAACACGCTGGAGACGGGTTTATTGCGGATGACATATCGATTTAAGTATTATTTAATGTTAATATTCGAACAATCGGAGTCATCACACTGGTGACCGGTTTATTTAGATGCTGTGTCGATGAGGCAGTTGCAGGGGGAGGATAATTGACACGGTCTCTGCAGACACTTCGGGGTCCTGTGTTGGTCTTCTCTGGTCCACCATCTGATTAGGATACGGCCCGGATCTGGCTGACTGCAGTAAACCTCGGGATAAACAGAGAGACTAGCATTAGCGTAGATGCCATTCTTCTGATGATGTAACGAGTACATCAGGTGTTATGGGAAGTGTTCCCGGTTCCGGCTGACCTAGTTAATGCAGCCTAACAATCAATTAATTGAGAAAGTGTTTTATGTGTATGCCACAGTAAAGAGATGTGTTTTTAGTCTAGATTTAAACTGACAGAGTGTGTCTGCTTCCCGAACAGTGCTAGGAAGACTGTTCCAGAGTTTAGGAGCTAAATAGGAAAAGGATCGAGCGCCTGCAGTTGATTTGGATATTCTCGGTATTAACAACTGGCCAGAGTTTAGAGAGCGCAGTAGACGTGATGGAGTATAATGTGTTAAGAGCTCGCTCAAGTACTGGAGATAAACCATTTAGTGCTTTGTAAGTAATAAGCAAGATTTTAAAATGTATGCGATGTTTAATAGGTAGCCAGTGCAATGTTGACAGAACTGGGCTAATATGGTCATACTTCCTGGTTCTAGTAAGTACTCGAGCTGCTGCGTTTTGGACCAGCTGGAGTTTATTTATTAAGCGAGCAGGGCAACCACCCAGTAGAGCATTACAATAATCTAGCCTTGAGGTCATGAACGCATGAACTAACTGTTCAGCATTTTGCATTGAGAGCATGTGCCGTAATTTAGAGATATCTTTAAGATGGTAGAAAGCAGTTTTACAGATGCTCGAAACGTGGCTTTCAAACGAAAGATTGGTATCAAAGAGCACACCCAGGTTCCTCACTGACCATAAGGACTGGACAGAGCAGCATCAAGTGTTAGACAGTATTCTAGGTTACTACTTGTGGAGCTTTTTTGTCCAATAATTAAAAATTCAGTTTTTTCTGAATTGAGTTGCAGGAAATTACCAGTCATCCAATGTTTTATGGCGGCTATGCATTCCGTTAATCTTGTGAATTGGTAAATTTCTTCAGGGCGTGAAGAAATATAGAGCTGAGTATCGTCAGCATAACAATGAAAACTAATGCCATGCTTCCTAATAATATCTCCCAGTGGTAGCATGTACAGGGTGAAGAGTAGCGGTCCTAGCACTGAGCCTTGTGGTACTCCATACTGAACTTGCGATCGGTGTGACATCTCTTCATTTACTGCTACAAACTGATAACGGTCACATAGGTATGATTTAAACCATGATAAAGCAATTCCACTAATACCTACATAATTTTCGAGTCTATTCAAAAGAATGTTGTGGTCGATGGTATCAAATGCAGCGCTAAGATCGAGTAACACTAATAGAGAGATACAGCCACGATCGGATGATAAGAGTAAATCATTTGTAACTCTGATGAGAGCAGTCTCAGTACTATGATACGGTCTAAATCCTGACTGGAAATCCTCACAGATACCATTTCTTTCTAAAAAGGAACATAATTGTGAAGACACTGCCTTTTCAAGTATTTTTGACAGAAAGGGTAGATTTGAGATTGGTCTATAATTGACTAATTCTGTAGGATCAAGTTGCGGTTTTTTAATAAGTGGTTTAATAATAGCCAACTTAAAAGTTTTCGGTACATATCCTAATGACAAAGATGAATTAATGATATTAAGAAGAGGATCTATGACCTCTGGTAGCATCTCTTTTAATAGCCTAGTCGGTACAGGGGCAAGCATACATGTTGTTGATTTTGATGATTTAACGAGTTTAGCCAATTCTTCTTCTCCTATAGCAGTGAATGATTGTAATTTTTCCTCAGTGACACTACAATGCTCTGTCTGATGTGATACTGTAGTAGACGGCTGCATGGTTAAAATTTTCTTCCTAATATTATCAATTTTACATGTGAAGAAGTTCATAAAGTCATTATTGCTGTGCTGTTTACAATCATCAGAAGTTGAAGCTTTATTTTTGGTTAATTTAGCCACTGTATCGAATAAATACCTTGGGTTGTGTTTGTTTTCTTCCAAGAGAGTTGAGAAATAAGCGGATCTAGCAGTTTTTACGGCCTTTCTGTATGCGATCATGTGCTCTTTCCACGAATTTCGAAAAACCTCTAGTTTTGTTTTCTTCCAGCTGCGCTCCATTTTTCTGGCTGCTGTTTTAAGGGCCCGGGTGTGCTCGTTGTACCACGGCGTTGGACTATTTTCTTTAATCTTCTTTAAGCGCAGAGGAGCAACTGTGTCTAAAGTACTGGAAAAGAGAGAGTCAATAGTTTCTGTTGCAACATCGAGTTCTTCTATGCTATCTGGGATGCTGAGGAGATGATACTGATGAGGACGAGTATTTAAAAAGCAATCTTTAGTAGCGGCAGTGATTGTCCTGCCATTTTTGAAACGAGATGGCGGCTTTGCAACTTTAGCTAAATTAAGTATACAAGATACTAAGTAATGATCTGAGATGTCATCGCTCTGCTGCAGAATTTCAACGGTATCAACATTTATTCCATGTGACAATATTAGGTCTAAAGTATGATTATGGCGATGAGTGGGTCCTGACACGTGTTGCCTAACTCCAATAGAGTTTAGTGTGTCTTTAAATGCTAATCCTAATACGTCTTTTTCGTTGTCCACATGGATATTAAAATCACCAACAATTAGTACTTTATCTACGGCCAGTACTAATTCTGATAGAAAGTCAGCAAATTCTTTGATAAAGTCTGTATTATGCCCTGGTGGCCTGTATACAGTAGCTAACACCAATGTTGAACGGGTTTTGTCATGTACACTACATAGCGTTACATAAAGCACCAAAACTTCGAAGGAATTATATTTGAAACTAGACTTCTGAGTAATACTGAAGATATTATTATAAATTACAGCAGCCCCTCCCCCTTTACCTTTCAGACGCAGCTCATGTTTATAACAATAATCTTGGGGGGTGGACTCATTTAAGGTAATGTAGTCGTCAGGTTTTAGCCAGGATTCTGTCAAACACAGCACATCAAGATTATTATCTTTAATAATATCATTAACAATAAGCGCTTTTGGGGAAAGGGATCTAATATTCAGCAACCCAAGCTTTATCAATTGTTCATCTGTATTATTTCTTTTGTTTATTTGTTGGACATCAATTAAATTTTTACTGTTGAATGGTTTTGATGTTTTTTTGTATTTACTAATTCGGGGAACAGACACAGTCTCTATATGATAATATCTCGGTGAAAGAGTCTCTATGTGCTGGGATTTATCTGACTCCGGTGACGTGAGACAGCTAGCAGACGCTCGGTTTAGCCAGTTTGTCTGCTTCCTGACCTGGGCCCTAGTGAGTCAAGGTTTAGCTCTAACTAAAAGTAAATATAAAGTATATGTTCTTGAGCATTTTTTTCTTATTATTTACCATCCTGTTGGCAAAAATGGGTACAAAAAGTACCTTTTCTTGATAATCACGACATTCTATTCATCAATAATTGTTTCAAGTATACAATATCCAATCCAAGAAAAGCTAATTATTGTTTAACATTTACATTATTAACATTTTGTGATAACTATGAATATGTCCCTAACAGGGTGGAACACCTTCACGGCCCGTGTCTGAACAATGACTCTACCCATAATTATTATCAGTTTAGTCCCTGAGCTTGACCAATGTGTATTCCTAATTCACCAAACGTGGCACTATTTTGGTAGAATGCTAAAAACATTTTTTTCCAAAATGATGATGCCAAAGTGTTACTGGATAACAGGAAGGACCCAAATGCTGAAGAGTCTCTGATTGGATCATTATTGCAGTGATTTTTATGCTTCTATCATATGTTTGAGTGTATAGGTTTTCATTTCTTAAACATCCCTGTAGGAAAACGCACACCATGGCCATACACGACAAGTTCAAGATTCATCGGCTCAGACTGTGAGAGAATGGTTGAGTCTTGCGTTGCCAATACAAGATCTTGACCAAAATGGATGCGCCTCTTGATGGAAATAAATGTTGTGATGTTATCTCTCTCCACCAAGAGGTGCATGTGTTTTGATCAACGTCAAGATCTCCAGCAAGGCTCATCCCAAAGACTCTGGACTCAACATATAACATGCTAGAAACATTCACACACATCAGGACACATTTCTCAATACTTAGGTCAGTTTTTCTTCACACGGTGATCACAGCATTCGTCTATGTGAGCTAAACCGTGGATCATTTATCATTGCTTAAGAACAAAATGCATTCAATTACGACATTGTTCAAATGATATGAATTCCTTTCTCACTTCGACACAAACACCGCCAAAACTCACTGACAATTCGCACATGCTTACACACTGTTACAGTTTCTTCTGATGGCTAAAGCACATTTGTTTGTAACTATTGGTGATGTTTGGCAGAACTCTACACACAAATAAGAAATCCCTTCACCAAATCAGCAAAACATTGTAGTTCTCTTGCAAAAGCTAATAAACCTCACTCTAAAAAAAAAGGTTCTATATGGCACCAAAAATGGTTCTTGGCTCGTAATCATAGGGGAACCTTTTTAAGTGCTATATAGCACCAATTTTGGTGCTTCAGCGGTTCTTCAGCAGTTCTTCAGAAGTTCTTTACCGGTTCTTTGACTAAGGTGCTATATAGCACCGCTACCATATACATAACATGGTAAGATATGGTGCTGTATAGCACCAAAAGTGGTTCCTCTATGATTACGACGAAGAACCATTTTTGGTGCCATATAGAACCTTTTTTTTTTAGTGTGCTTGCTTAATTCTTCAAACCTTCGGTACTTTCGTATCAAACAGTTAACACAAGCCATCACATTAATATACTACACACTGATACTGGTATGAATACAAAAACACATCTGGCTTTTGCTTTCAGTTTGAGGTCATATACTTTTGTCATAGTTCTGTAAACATACAGGGATCCAAACTTCAGGTACTGGTGTTTATTTGCACAAAATAGTAATTACACTGAGAAAAAAATCAAATAAATCAGTCTACATCGTGTCATCTCTCTGGGTCCGGCCACAAAATTTTGTCTACATCAAATGCAATGTCCTCTAGTCCAAGACACGGGGAAAATATCCGTATCCAGGCCTGACATGATGCCTGGTCAATATCTCCACATGCCTCCTCCATTGCCTGTTAAGGGCTCTGCGTTGATGGGGATGACGGTCGTAGACCTTCCCGCGCCAGGCAGAGAAGAACTCTCCAGTTGGATTCAAGAATGGAGAGTATGGGGGAGGTTGAGGACAGTGGAGAAAGAGTGGGTGATCTCTTCCTCCTCCTGGGTGACTCTTGGGTGACTCTTCCTCCTCCTCTTCCTCCTACTTCTTCACCTCCGCGTCCTCTTCCTCTTCCTCCTACTTCTTCACCTCCGCGTCCTCGTCCTCCTCCTACTTCTTCACCTCCACGTCCTCTTCCTCCTACTTCTTCACCTCCACATCCTCTTCCTCCTCCTACTTCTTCACCTTCCCGTCCTCTTCCTCCTCCTCTTCCTCCTACTTCTTCACCTCCACGTCCTCTTCCTCCTCCTCTTCCTCCTACTTCTTCACCTCCGCGTCCTCTTCCTCCTCCTCTTCCTCCTACTTTTTCACCTCCACGTCCTCTTCCTCCTACTTCTTCACCTCCACGTCTGCTTCCTCCTCCTCTTCCTCCTACTTCTTCACCTCCACGTCCTCTTCCTCCTACTTCTTCACCTCCGTGTCCTCTTCCTCCTCCTCTTCCTCCTACTTCTTCACCTCCGCGTCCTCTTCCTCTTCCTCCTACTTCTTCACCTCCGCGTCCTCGTCCTCCTCCTACTTCTTCACCTCCACATCCTCTTCCTCCTACTTCTTCACCTCCACATCCTCTTCCTCCTCCTACATCTTCACCTTCCCGTCCTCTTCCTCCTCCTCTTCCTCCTACTTCTTCACCTCCACGTCCTCTTCCTCCTCCTCTTCCTCCTACTTCTTCACCTCCGCGTCCTCTTCCTCCTCCTCTTCCTCCTACTTTTTCACCTCCACGTCCTCTTCCTCCTACTTCTTCACCTCCACGTCCGCTTCCTCCTCCTCTTCCTCCTACTTCTTCACCTCCGCGTCCTCTTCCTCCTCCTCTTCCTCCTACTTTTTCACCTCCACGTCCTCTTCCTCCTACTTCTTCACCTCCACGTCCGCTTCCTCCTCCTCTTCCTCCTACTTCTTCACCTCCACGTCCTCTTCCTCCTACTTCTTCACCTCCACGTCCGCTTCCTCCTCCTCTTCCTCCTACTTCTTCACCTCCACGTCCTCTTCCTCCTACTTCTTCACCTCCACGTCCTCTTCCTCCTACTTCTTCACCTCCGTGTCCTCTTCCTCCTCCTCTTCCTCCTACTTCTTCACCTCCACGTCCTCTTCCTCCTACTTCTTCACCTCCACGTCCTCTTCCTCCTCCTCTTCCTCCTACTTCTTCACCACCTCCTCCTCCTCTTCCTCCTACTTCTTCCCCTCCACGTCCTCTTCCTCCAACTTCTTCACCTCCATGTCCTCTTCTTCCTCCTCTTCCTCCTACTTCTTCCGCTCCACGTCCTCTTCCTCCTACTTCTTCACCTCCACGTCCTCTTCCTCCTCCTCTTCCTCCTACTTCTTCACCTCCACGTCCTCTTCCTCCTACTTCTTCACCTCCGCATCCTCTTCCTCCTCCTCTTCCTCCTACTTCTTCACCTCCACGTCCTCTTCCTCCTACTTCTTCACCTCCGCATCCTCTTCCTCCTCCTCTTCCTCCTACTTCTTCACCTCCTCCTCCTCTTCCTCCTACTTCTTCCCCTCCACGTCCTCTTCCTCCTACTTCTTCACCTCCACGTCCTCTTCCTCCTACTTCTTCACCTCCGCATCCTCTTCCTCCTCCTCTTCCTCCTACTTCTTCACCTCCACGTCCTCTTCCTCCCTCTTATTCTCACTCTTCTCACTCTTCCTGCTCCCTCCATTGTACTCCACAAGGATAGCTTACCTGTGGCTTATAGTGCTTAGGCTGATTGCAAAGTGAACTAATTATCTAAAACAGTTTTCACATGTGACAGTGTGCCAGACAGTTGGCAAAATAGTGTAAATAATAGCCATACATGTGTATAGTTTTGCTAGGAGTGTGTTGATCATTTGGAAATTGAGTGTAAAGCAGTGAGTTGTGTTTACAGTTCCGCAAAAAGAGTGCTGTGCAGTGGATTGTACAGTTTTGCAACGTGTGTGTTACAAAATTGCAAACTGAGTGCAAAGCAATGTTTGTGCTTTTAGTTTTGCAAACTCAGTGAGTGGTTTTGATATAAGTTTTAATAGTTTTAGAAATTGTGCTATAAGAATCATGGTTAGGGTTTAAGAAAAAAATGTAACTGAAAACCTACACATGTTTTTTTTAATTCATTATCATCCATTCCAAAGGAGAAACTTAGGAATGATTGTATACTGTAATGGACCATGCAACTCAAACTGCAGGGGAAAACAAACGGCAGAGAGTGTCTTTCTTGTTTTGTAAAGACATTTTACAGAAGAAAACATTGTATAATATTCCTGAGGCGAGTGTGTGTGTGTGTGTGTGTGTGTGTGTGTGTGTGTGTGTGTGTGTGTGTGTGTGTGTGTGTGTGTGTGTGTGTGTGTGTGTGTGTGTGTGTGTGTGTGTGTGTGTGTGTGTGTGTGTGTGTGTGTGTGTGTGTGTGTGTGTGTGTGTTATTACAGAGGCAGTGAATTAGCATTACACTCATCTGGCGCTGTGTTTGTTTCTCTCAGAGTTTAATATATTTCACATGAACGTCTTAAGAGAAGGAGAACTGTCCTCATGAGAACGCCTCTTATCTTCCCGCTCCTGTATGCGGGAGTGATGGCTTTCGGTGAGTCCACAATCATCACTTACATTATAAACTGATTAATGAAATGACACACTGATCAAACAGGTGCCTAATGTTCATGGCGTGACTGTGTTAGAACTCAAATCTCTGTCTCTCTGTTTTCAGCCAGCATATGTTCAGCATTACAGACGTGAGTGAAACTCTTCAGATCCGCCCATTACTAAAGAAACTTTTGGGACAAAAGAACCAATCCAGAATGCAGTCTTTCTTGTGATTTATGTTATGAAATGACTTGAACATTTCTGGTTTTCATTCATCTTGGTGACCTATTGCTCACTTTCCAGTCACTCTCCCGTCTGTCTCTGTTAACCTCCGTCTCATTTCATTATTCACAGTCAAACCTGTGGAACGAGTGCTGGGCTTACAGCAGAACAATGCATTGATGTGAGTGCACACACACACACGCGCACACACACATTGTTCTTTGTTAGAGATTTTTGTTAGCTTTGGTAAGACAGCAGCTAAACTCACCATGAACTAAGCAGTAATGTAACATGAGCAAAGCAATGTATAAAACTCAAGTGCAGTTTTTTTTTTTTTTTTTTTTTTTTTTACATTAAAATAACTAAAATGACAATCCAAGAATTTCAGGGGTGGAACAAAGACTCACCAAAACCATCAATGTCAAGTCAAGTCATCTTTATTTACACAGCGCGTTTTACAATGCCGATTGTTTCAAAGCAGCTTCACAGTGTTAACAGGAAAATAATGCAACAGAATCTGATTCGGCCGGACAGCCGCTCTGGGGAAAACGGGGATGTCATCAGCTCAGTTCAGTTCTCATATAGTGTCAATGCGGGCGGATCAGTGATAGAGGCGAATATTTAGTGTCCCCAGCTGAGCAAGCCAAAAGCCAAAGGCCACAGAGGCGACGGTGACAAGAACCCAAACTCCATCAGTGACAGAATGGAGAAAAAACCCTTGGGAGAAACCAGACTCAGTCGCTCAGTTCTCCTCTGGCCAACGAACACACAGTGTGTGATTATGATTCAGACATTACAGGTCAGAGGTCAGATTAGATCTGAACATAATATTTGTCCAGTTCCATCTGATTGAAGATCGGAGTCATCACGCCGGAGTCTGCAAGCGCAGACACTGGAGATAGACATAAACAGACTGTTTAGACAACAAGATTCCAGACAGAAACATGAAACCAAACTCTTTTCAAATAAAAGTACTTTAGACAAAAACATTGAAACCTTACCTCTCCCATCAGACACTAGGAAAGTGATACTTGCAGACTTTAAATCCCTCTAGAGCAGCTTCTGCTGTTCAGCATACCAGGCAACACATGATTCTGTTGGATTTGGAGCAGTATGATAGAGAGAAGATGGAAGGAGGCAGGAGAGCGGGAGCAGAAGGACTGTGGGCCTTTGAGCAGGAGCCAAGAGGAGCAGTCCTTCAGTCCTCTGGTTAGTCAGCTGTGGAAATTTATGTCTGTGTTCAAGCCCTGAGCCAGGCCAGAGCTTAGGGGCATAAACAGGACTAGGAACAGGTTTGGGTAGTGACAGGAACCCAAGAGCAACAGGCCCAGGAGCTTGTGTAGACAACACAGGCAGAGGAGGGGCAGGTGCGGCTCTGGGGGAACAAGTGAAGACCACACAAGGAACCAGGACAGGGAGGAATTACTACAGGGTTCAGGACAGGAGCTGCCAGAGATCCCAACAGTCATCACTGGGACTCTGGAAGAACATGATGCCTTCCTCCTCTGGAGGAAAGTGCTGTCTTCGTCATGCACATCAACTAGAAATGAGCAGCCACAAGAAAAATCCAAATTGCCTGTTGTTGCAACTGGGAACAATGTTTCATGTAGTCCTCTATGAGACCATCGCCCTAATGGAAAGACAACATTTCTTTAGATGTTTTCTCTGTAACACAGTAGCTCATTGGGGAATTAATTCACCTTGAGGAATCTAACGAAATTCTTAAAGAAATCCAGTCCACACCCTCAGCGTTGTTAAGAAATGAAATGTTGTAAATCCATGTTCTCAATCGCCTCAGATGGACGGTCCCACGCAGAGATTCCTGACGTGTGCTGGCGTCCCATCAGAGCCTGACGCAGACCACATCCTGAACCTGAAGGGCCTCATCAGCGCTGCTCTGGACGTCTACTCATTCATGGTACGACATTACACACAGACACACACACATCCCATGAGCCTTTGCTGCCGCGGCTCTGCTGTGATACTGTCTATCTCGCAGCGCTCCAGTGTGACCGGGGTTCCGGTCTTGGATCTGTCGGGAGGTATCAGTTTGAACGAGGATCACGTGATCAGAGCGTGGCTGGACATCAAGCTCACTCCACTGCTGTCGTCCATCTCCAGAAACTTCCTCACATGTCTCAGCAACAGAAACTTCAGCTGCAGCACCTACCAGACTGTGTACGACAACACTCATATAATTAATGACTTAATTACATTGTGTTCGTGTGTGTGTCAATGACGGTGTGTATGCTCTGGTGTTTGTGTGTTTTTTTGTGTGTATATAGAGTCAGAGAGTTGAGTCAGCATTTCTCCGGTCTGGATCCAGTGAGACAGAAGTGGATCTATTCTTTCTTCATGTACCCGTTTCTCTCCAGAAACACATCCTCAGGTAACACGTCTACTCTAGGATTGAGTATTGATTGCTAGGTCATGTTATTTGTGTTCTATGAAGGTTTTGGGCATGTTTGATCATATGTTATTGCAGGTTGCGTAGATCCAGAGGACAGCACTGAAGACTGGCTGATGAAGAACTTTGGCTCGTTCGCTGTCGTGGCTCAAGTGCGAGACTTCACATCCATGAACATGGTCTTCAGCGGGGTAAGGAACACTCCCTCCTGCATAGATGCTCTCCTGAGGGTCATATGATGGCACCAATTTATCTTCAATACTATGTTGGTGTCCTGGAGATGTTCTGAGGTTCTTCTCTGTCTTGCCAGTTGGAGGTTTTGCACCTCTTGAGTCCAGAACAGAAGGCAGAGCTTCTCCTTCATCCGGAGGTGGTGGGCTTGACTGAGAGCTCCCTCAGCCTGGTGTTTCAGAGTTTGCTGTCCTCTCTGAACCCGTCTGAGGATCCATGGACTTCAAATAACAGCACAACGTATTATATGAGCACTGTTCCATCCTCTTCACCACAGGACCCCCTCGGACAGGCAAGAAAGACATCAATCACAGTCTCATGGATATAGATGAGTAAATCTGTTGCAGTGCTTTAAGAGCACTAGATGTTTAACTAGTAAAGTGACCCAAATATGCTGATCTATTGAGATATTGAATTATTAATTTAGTATGTCTAATGTGTGGCTGCAGGCACTGAATGGTTTCATGACGGCATTTAGACCTGTCGGGAGTTTTGTGAGAGAATTTGTGTCCTTGACACAGAAGGTAATGGCACACACACACACACACATTCACATTCAGTAAAGCATTACAAACCTGAACCCAGAGTTTGAAGAATTCTTCTGTATATATTTGCTCATTTCCTTAAGCAAAACTTAAATGGCATGAGGAGCGCCACACTTTTGCAGGCCGTGATAAACCTGACGCTCGCAGAGATCGCAGCTCCTTTCAAGCAGAATCCCACCCATGACCATCAGATGGATCTGGTTACTTTTGACCCCATGAACGTTAACGACTGGTTCACGCATGTGGTTTCTCCCTTACTCCGGCGATTCCTTCCTCAGAGCCAGATAGAAATCCACCCAAACCTCACGGCTGTCTTCCATAACCAGTTGTGAGTTTGACATGCTAGCACTGTCACAGTTATCCACAAAACACATCTCATAGATTAATAAGAACATTCTGATGTGGTTTGTGGTGTTTTCTTTAGCTACATCGAGACAGGGATGGGAACTGGAGCACAGAATGAAAGTCAGGACATCTGCAGCGTCTTTATTGATAATAGAACATGCGGGGTAAGCCGAGAGAATGTATTATTCCAAACATCTTCTCTGCTGGGATGACATTATGTTTTCATAGCGTATCTCACACAATGTGTGTACATGTCTTTCTAGCTGACTGACTTGGTGGAGCATGTGGCCACTGTCCTGCACTGTGCAACACGATCAAACCTCACGCTCAATGAGGAGACACTCTTGAATGTTCTCCTGCATCTCTCCCAGAACCTCAACGCTCTACTGCAGCAGCTCTCCATGACTGTAAGAACCACCAGATTTCACATCAGTAGTGTAGAAACCGGAGCATTGTTTAAACCTAATTTCTGTTTGCATGTTGCATATTGCCACTCTCCCAGAACTTCAGTTCCCAGAGTTCCCCCTTCAGTGACATCCTGGACCAAATCGTTGATGACACCTTCACGATGAGCAACTTGCGTGACGAGTCGTTTGTTAGATTATGGTTCCAGGTCAAGTTAAAGCCTCTGCTCTCCACACTGATGCCAGACTATCTCACATGCCTCAGTCACAAAGAGTTCAGCTGCCAAACCTACCAGATACTGTATGTCCACGGCACGCATTCTCATTAAGACGTTCATTTGATGACCTCTATTCTCAACTGACTTTCGTTCATTGCTTTCAGTATTTCAGAGCTTACTGAGAACATGTTCCTGATATCAGAAGGAGCGCAGAATGTTTACACGTATTTCATCTTCTCCTTCCTGAGCCGACAAAATGTTTCAGGTACATCAGTCCATTCATCCATCTATCTGTCAATCCATTGACCTATCCATCAATCCATCCATCTATCTATAAACATATGTTATTAATATGTTTTCAGGTGGCTGCCCTGCTGAGAACAGCAGCATCTGGGTTACTCTGAATCTTGGTGAATTTTCACAGTTTGCAACATTGATGGAAATGTACCAGCTGAACCAAGACTTCAACGCTGTGAGTTACACACATTCCCGCTGTCAATAGCATCTACTGCATTTCAACTAGTTGTATTGTATTTCTACAACAAAGATTCAACTCTATGTGATTGATGAATTGGTTTTCTGCAGTTTTCTATCACAGAGATCATTTTCAATCTTTTAATGCATACTTTGAGCTTCAATGTTTGTCTGTTAAATGAAATGTTTCCTTTGTGAATTTCAGATTGATGCACTGGTGGTTCTCTCCCCCAGACAGACAGCTGAACTGATAGTTGAGAATTTTGCAGGTCTCCCAGAGAAAAACGTCATAATTAACATAGTCTTTGATCATATTTTGGTTTCTGCTGAAGACCGTGGTCTACTTGAGATGCTAGGATATCTCATCGTACTTGCTGGAGAGGTAAGACCAAGTCCCTGCCAAAGACTCTGGACAAATTGTGGCACATATAAGGTATGCAGTAAGTTGAATTGTTTGTTGTTTTATTTTGATATCAGGTGGGTTTGGAGTGCTCATCATACCAGCTGATGTAAGTAATACACATAAGCTCACATGTTTCTACCACTGTTTCTGAACTGCTTTCTTCGAGACCCAACTTCACATAATTGCTCTCTCTTCAGAGTTCAGAGGCTGCAGGAAGCTGTGGCTCCCCCACACATGATGCAACCCGTCAAGGACATTGTGAATCAGCTAGAACAGATGGCACCTCCTGGTAAGCACAAAGAAATAAAATTATCGCAGAATATCTGAAGGGGTTTATTAACATTTTACCTCCTAAAGTAGAGTTAGGATTCACACACACACACATAAACTATATTTCAGAAATTTTACAGTTTTTTTTTTTTTCAACAGGCTGTTTCCCTCCACGTGATACGGTAAGAAACATAAGTTTTAATCTCATGGGTTGATGTTTTCACAAACATGAAAAGTAATTCATAATATATTATTGTTTTGTGGTCATATTCTTTGCAGTGTTTTTCAACATCAGTCAATGGTAAGTTAAATATTTAGCTGTAAAGTACAATAAAATACAATTACCTGTTATTATCATTTTTTCTTATTTACTTTTCTGTTACATTTACAGTAACCGCAATTTGTGATGGAATCAGCAGGTAATGTGTATTTTAGATTTTCAGTATATGAAAATAAATCTCATGTCAAATAAATCAAGCTCATGAGAAGAGTTTCTCTACCCCACAGTAATGAGACTCTGCTGTCCGCTGGTCTCGTGAGCGCCCCCTGTAGTATCGACCTGCAGCAGTACGCTTGCTCTTCGGTAAGAAGACGACAAGCAGAACACTCTATTAAAATGAGCTGATACTGATGATTGTCTGGGAATCTACGTCCCTCCAGAGAGCAAATGTGCAGCAGTTTCTGGAATCACCATGATATTTCCTGAACGGTGATGTCCACTGATGAAATCTTTTGTGTTTGTAGCTCACAGGCTTCACTGCTGAAAACCTGGCTGCTCTTCTGAAGTGTCAACTATCCAGCAGCAGCAGCAGCAGTTACTCCAAGGAGATCTGGAAGTTGCTTTTCACCAAAACAAACAATGTTCTCGATGGAGCCCTCAGCATCTTTTCCAGCGCGGTGGCAAATATGGTAAATAAGCCTTGCACAATTATGCTCTAGTGTTTATTGGCAGATTGACTGAGGATATGATGGTAATTCCTCCTCATTACATCATCAGTCTCAGCCAATCAGAGATGATGCTGTGTCCCAAGTGCTGGATGTGATTGGGGAGCTGAGATTGGAGCGCATCAGTCCTGACCAATGGAGTGACGTTACTTTCATCAGCATGTTGTTGGGTCAATATCTGAAGCCGTTTTTACCGTCCGTGTCACCATCCCTACTGAATTGCACTAGCAGCAAAAACCTCAGCTGCCAAACTTACCAGCTCATGTAAGAAAAGCATTTCCTCAGCAATAGCTCAAGACCATCGTGAGTTGATAAGATGCTTTGTTCAACATTATTTCCAACCCTTTCTCAGTCTGGCAGAGTTCCCGCTTATCAATCAGACGCAAGGAAGAAACATGGTGGAATTTTTCATCTTGCCCTTCCTCAGAAGAAACGCAACAGGTGAGGTGGAGGATTGCAGAGGTTTCAGGCAGAATGTCACTCATGTTGAGATTCTGGAGATCATGAAGCTGATTTTACTGTGTGTGTGTTGTGTATTAGATGCGGGCTGTGTGTCGAGTGCTAACAACAGTGTTGAGTGGCTGCTGAAGAACTTTGGCTCATTTGCTGAGATTCTGAAACTCACAGAACTGCTCTCCATCAACGCAAACTTTAATCCCGTATGTATCTTCACATGTGATATAACCAAAGAACAGAGACGACAAGAAGGTTTAATAACCACCAACATCATCAGTTTTACCTGAAGGAGTTTTCCACTAATGTTGCCTTCTTGTTCTTCTGTGTGTCTTTAGTTGGAGACCCTGGTCTATCTGACTTCAGTGCAGAAGGTTGAACTGATGGTTGGAGATCTACCTGGTCTTCCACAGAAGGAAGTCGTCATCAATACAGTGTTTGATCACCTGCTAGTGTCTCCAGTGGATCGAGGACTTCCTGATGTTCTTATGAAGCTGCTCTTAATCTCACAGACGGTAAAACTTACTCAGATGTTTTCAATGGCTCTCCTCCAAACCCTAGTGTTTTGCTGTTACATGTGAATTTGCTGAAATGAGAATGTGGGGAAAATGAGCAGTGGTCAAAGAAGTAAGTTTGATGAATCGCACATGTGATGATGGCACTGATGCATGTTTGTGTTCCCACAGACCGTAATACAGTGCAGCTCCCTCACACTGATGTAAGTGTTTACCTGAGCCTCTGCTGTCACGTTATTGAGTCTCTGGTGTCTCTTGTGCTGAAATCTCCTCTAATCCTGTGTTTCCTTCTCAGTTTTGAGAGGCTGATTCTGGCTCTACCTTTCCTGCCATCAGACATGCAGACTCAGGTCTTCCACACAACTGGAGAACTCAAGAAGAAGGCAGTGACAGGTGATTCTCAGTTTTGTGTCTTCATCATCTCTCACTGTTGACTACACTAGAAGATCAGCATGTATCTCAGTATTTCTTCTGGAATTAATGATGAAATGTGTGTGTCTTATTTACAGGATGCTCACTTCCTGAACCTCCAACAGTAAGAGATTGTTTTTAATAGTTGTCCTTCTCAATCTCTTTCAGTCCTACATGATTCCTCACTAAGCAACTTACAAGAGAGGAACAAAAGCAATTTGTCAAAAGCAAACAATATTCATAATATACAATGGCAAATGTACTTGACAGCTAGATTTGGAAGCAAACTAGAGAGGAGGGGATGTAATGCAGAGAAGAAAAAGTGGATTTATTTGTTTAAATGCGAGTGCATTGGTTTAAGGGTGTAGGGTGTTTAAGTGCATGTGGAAGAGGTTTGTCTTTAGCTGCTTCTCAATAGATGTGATCATCTCAGCAGTTTGGGTGGAAGTTGGCAGCTCATACCACCAGAGAGGAACAGAGAGGGTGAAAGTTTTGCCACGTTGTAAAGGAATGACAAGGCGTAGTTCATTCAGTGGCTATAGCTGGTAGGATATAGTGTACATTTGTAGGAGTAAATTGAGATAGGGAGGTACTGTTCCAGTGACAGTTATGAAAGCCATCGTCTAAACCTTCATTTTGATTCTGGCCCCAACTAGGAGCCAGTGGATTGAGTTCAGGAGGTGTGTGATGTGGGTTCTCATAGACTGGTTGAAGACTAGACGTGCTACCGCGTTCTGGATGATCTGTAGAGGCTTAGTTGCAATGGATGGAAGGCCTAGAAGTAGAGAATTGCAGTAGTCATGTCTTGAAATGACAAGAGCTTGGACAAGATCTTGTGCCACATACTCTGACAGGAAGTGCCTGATTTTCCTGAAGTTGTAAAGCGAGAACTTGCACGACAGGGCCATTGTTGAAATATAGGTGGAAAAGCTCAGTTGGTCTTCAAACACAGCCCCCAGGTTCCTTGCTGACCTGTTTGGCATTAGTGTTGTGCACAGGGATGTTGTAATCAACTGATGGTTTTGCAGAAATTATAAGAAGTTCTGAACTGTAGAGGATGCTCCTTCATCCAGGCAGAAATGTCTGAAAGGCAGGCAGAGATACGAGCTGAGACAGTTGGATCATCAGGTTGAAAGGGCAGATAGAGCTGCATGTCATCTGCATAGCTGTGGTAGGAGAAGCCATACGCCTGTATGATCATTCCCAGGGAAGTTGTGTAAATGGTGAAAAGAAGAGGTCTGAGCAATGAACCTTGAGGCACCCCAGTGATTAGCTGATGTGCCTTAGACACCCCTACTCTCCAAAAAACCTTGAAAGATCTGCCTGTGAGGTAAAACTGAAGCCACTGAAGTACCATACCGGTGATGCCCAAATCAGAAAGAGTAGACAGAGGTGGATCTGGTGGTTTACAGTGTCAAAGGCAGCAGACAGGTCTAGAAGATTAAGGACAGATGATTGGGCGTTCACTGTTGACAGCCAAAGAGTTTCAGTAATGTCTTTATGGAGTGTCTGCTTTTGAAGCCAGACTGGTTGTCGTCGAGTAGGGTGTTCTGTGAGAGAAAGGCAGATAGCTGATTGAACTCTTTTTGAGAGTTTTTGACAGAAAAGAAAGAAGAGAGACTGACCAGTAGTTTTCAACTGCTGTAGGAATGACTGTTGGCTTTTCTTTAGCAGTGTGGTTACCCGAGCCTGCTTAAATGCTGTGAGACATTTAATTTGTAGTGAGGGGTGTGTTGTTGATGGGCTTGGGAGGTGATGTTGGTGAAATCTTCTGTAGAAGGTGGGAAGGGGTCAGGTCTAAGGGATAGGTTGTAGGACAATTCAATCTTTAAAACTTTTTTCACAAAACTCTTCATATACAGTTCTATAAAAAACCTTTTACATTGTGTCTTATATTTTGTTCCCTCTTTTTCATCTGTTTCAGTGTCTGATCACTCCTGTGAATGGTGAGTGCATTTGAACACCTTGCTTGTTTCTGATGTGAACTAATTAGTGTGTCTAATCAAGTCTGAATTAATGTTGCGATAAAGTGAACCGGCATTCTTCCACTAACCATCATCCATAAGCACTGACCCAGCGTTCCTCAGATTTTCTCCCTATTGAGTGTGCTGCATTGATATCTGTTGTCCGTAATGATCTATGGGCGGTCCTAGAGCACAGCCTGACCAATAATAGTAAGAACACTAACCGATACAACAGCTGCGCTCACAGCTTCAGCGCTCGGGTCCATGCAACGCTAATTGTGAGTAGCCTGTTGGACAAGAAAAAAGAAACTAATAAAAATCTATTAAAAAAAGGTAAATCCCAATGGTTTAAAACCCTAGTAGATTGTGGGGATGGAATTTGGTCATAATTAAAACATTTGCTCAGCATTGCATGTTGTTCAGAGGGGCTTTTTGACTGAAAAGTGCTGAAGGACATTAGATTAGATTAGATTCAACTTTATTGTCATTACACAAGTACAAGTACAAGGCAACGAAATGCAGTTTAGGTCTAACCAGAAGTGCAATAGCAGCAAGTGCAGGATATATACAATGGTTGCGTAAGTGCTGGGCATAAAAATGTACTGAATATATATAAATATGTATAAGTAGAGAGATGGTTATTACTATAAACAGAACTGAATTTACAGATGAATATATACAGTGAATATAATATACAGATGGCTATTACTATAAACAGAATGTACAGGTGAATATGTACTATGAATATAATATACAGATGGCTATTACTTTGAACAGAATTGTACAGATAGAGGTATACAATAATATGTTAGGCTAATATGAGGAATATAGCAGTGGATTAAGGTAGTGCAATAAATTATGGACAGAGCTATCCGAAAGAAAGTGTAAAAGTGCAGTGGAAAGTGGTTGCATATTACAGTTAGAAGTACGGTGCAAAATGCAAATGTAAACATTGGTACTATAAATACAGTCGGCAGTGCAAATGAGCATATTCCAGTTAAGATATGGTGGTGCAAAATGCATAAGTAAACAGTTGTTACTGTAATAAACAGTCGGTAGTGCAAATAACAAAGTGAAGGCAGGTGTGAGGTAGGAGAGTTTGCAGTTTATGAGGGAAGTGGATCAACGGGGGTTTGAGTTCAGTAAAGAGACAGCTCTGGGGAAAAAACTGTTCTTTAGTCTGCTGGTCCTGGTCCGGAGGATCCTGAAACGCCTGCCGGAGGGCAGGAGAGAAAACAGTCTGTGGGCTGGGTGAGAGGAGTCCTTGAGGATGCTGCGAGCTCGGTGCAGACAGCGTTTCCTCTGGATGTGCTCGATGGCAGGTAGTGGAGTCCCTGTGATGCGCTGGGCAGTTTTCACCACCCGCTGCAGTGCCTTGCGCTCCGCAACAGAGCAGCTCCCATACCATACTGCGACACAGTTGGTCAGGATGCTTTCTATTGCGCAGCGGTAGAAGTTCACCAGGATAGCCGAGGAGAGCTGATTCTTCCTCAGTGTCCTCAGGAAGAAGAGGCGCTGGTGAGCCTTCTTGACCAGGCTGGAGGTGTTGGTCGTCCACGACATGTCTGCCGAGATGTGGATCCCCAGGAACTTGAAACTGGAGACACGCTCAACAGCCATTCCATTGATGTGGATGGTGTCGTGTGTGCCTCTTGACTCCTTCCTGAAGTCCACGATGAGCTCCTTCGTTTTGGTGGTGTTGAGGAGCAGGTTATTATCAGTGCACCATGTGGCCAGGTGCTGGATCTCCTCCCTGTAGGCAGTCTCATCGTTGTTGCTGATGAGACCAATCACCGTAGTGTCGTCCGCAAACTTGACGATGGAATTAGTTCCATACACAGGCTTGCAGTCGGAGGTGAAGAGGGAGTAGAGAAACGGACTTAGCACACAGCCCTGTGGTACACCAGTGTTGAGTGTGATGGACGTGGAGCAGGTGGATCCTGATCGAACATTCTGTGGTCTGTCAGTTAGGAAGTCCAAAATCCAGTTACACATTGAAGTGTTGATGCCCAGGTCTCCAAGTTTGGCAATTAACTTGGATGGGATGACAGTGTTGAATGCTGAGCTGAAGTCAACAAACAGCATGCGTGCATAGGTGTTTTTACTGTCCAGATGGGTGAGCACAGAGTGCAGTGCCATGGAAACTGCATCCTCTGTGCTCCTATTGCTGCGATAGGCAAACTGGTGTGAGTCCAATGTGGATGGTATAGAGTCTTTTAGGTGTTCCAGGACCAGCCGCTCAAAGCACTTCATAATGATGGGTGTGAGTGCTACAGGGCGGTAGTCATTAGGGCACCTCGGGCTGGAGTGTTTCGGCACTGGCACAATGGAAGTGCGTTTAAAGCATGATGGTACAGCTGCTTGGGCGAGAGACAGGTTGAAAATGTCTGTAAAAACCCCAGCGAGTTGCTCCGCACATGCCCTGAGAACACGACCAGGGATGTTGTCTGGTCCAGCAGCCTTGTGCGCGCTGATCCGGCTCAGTGCCTTGCAGACATCTGTGGAGGAGAGTGTGATTGGTGGGTGGTCAGCTGAGGGTTTGAGCTTGGTGGCAGTTTCTCTGTTGTCTCTTTCAAAACGAGCATAAAAGTAATTTAGCTCGTTCATGAAGTTGACATCAGTGGCTGCGGGGGTGGAGTGGGTGGGTTTATAATCACTGATGGCCTGAATGCCATGCCACATGCGTCGAGGGTCAGAGTTGGAAAAGTGTCCCTCTATCTTTAGCTTGTAGCAGTGCTTGGCCTTTTTGATGCCCCTCTTCAGGTTTGCTCTGGATGCGCTGTAGGCTTGTGCATCTCCTGATCTGAAGGCAGTATTGCGTGACTTCAGCAGGAGTCGCACTTCCCTGTTCATCCAAGGCTTCTGATTTGGGTATGTGGTGATCTGTTTCTGGGTTGTAACACTGTCAATGGTGGTATTGATATGATCCAGTACAGAGGAGGTGTAGGAGTTAATGTCCGTGTGAGCGCCACTGGTGGCTTGAGAAGCAAACATACTCCAGTCTGTGTTTAGAAACCTTTCCTGGAGTGTGGAATCTGCCCCCGCAGGCCACACCTTGATTGTCTTCACTGATGGCTTCACACGGTTGATGAGGGGTGCATATTTGGGGCTGAGGAACAAAGAGATGTGGTCTGACTGTCCCAGGTGGGGGAGGGGTGTTGCAACGTAAGCTCCCGCCATGTTTGTGTAAACATGGTCTAAGGTTTTGTTTCCTCTGGTGTGGCAGGAAACATGCTGGTGAAACTTGGGTAGCACTGACTTTAAGTTTGAGTGATTAAAGTCACCTGCAACAATAAACGCAGCTTCAGGGTGATCAGTCTGTTGTTTACTGATGGCTGCGTGAAGTTCTTTCATAGCAAGCTTGGCATCAGCATCGGGTGGAATATAAGCAGCAGTTATAATGGTGGAAGTGAACTCCCGCGGTAGATAAAACGGTCTACATTTTACCATGAGAAACTCCAGGTTAGCTGAACAATGACTCCCAACAATAGCAGAGTTTGTGCACCAAGCTTTGTTAATATAAATGCACAATCCACCACCTCTGGTCTTCCCGGAGCCATCTAATGTTCTGTCTGCCCGGAGTGTGTGGCGTCCCGCTAGCTCGATAGCGGTGTCCGGTATTCCGCTGTTTAACCAGGTTTCAGTGAAGATTAGGACGTTACAGTTCAAAAGTTTCTTACTGTGTGTGATGCTGAGTCGAATCTCCTCCATTTTGTTCACTAGTGATCGTACATTAGCAAGGAAAATGCTGGGTAAAGAGAGCCGATGAGGAGAAAGCGTTAGCTTAGCCCGCAATCCTCCACGCTTCCCCCGCCTTTGTTTACGATCTCGCCGCCTTCTGCGTGCACTTCCGCCCGGCCGGGATGAGCGCATCGCCTCGGGCGTCCTAGCGATCTCAGGAAGGAGTCGAAGATTGTCCATAAAACTGTCGGAAATTCGCAAACCAATATCCAAAAGCTCAGCGCGGGTGTACGATGTAAAGGCACAACTGTTCTGCACGAACAGACCCGAGATGAGCAAGAAAAATACCGCAAAATTGCAGAATCTGGAGAGACGCTGAGCCTCGCGATCTACTCGCGCCGCCATCTTGGTCAAAGATTACATAAAGTAACTCCCTGGCCGTCACCTACTTCTGGAACAAGGAGTGTATCAATTTTCCCAAGGTTAACCCTATGTTCTTATGTTAGCCAAACACATCACAAAGCCTAACCATGGGAACATAGAAAACTTTGTCATTTGTTCGTTATATGCACTAATCAATGTTTTCTGATGAATTTAACAGCGACCAGAGTTTGTTCAGGAGTCAACAGGTACGAGCAAATACTCTTTTCTCCACTTTGACACTGTGACCTCATCTCTGAGACAGGAAGTGCTCTTGACATTCTGATGTCTTCCACAGTAATGAGACTCTGCTGTCCGCTGGTCTCGTGAGCGCCCCCTGTAGTATCGACCTGCAGCAGTACGCTTGCTCTTTGGTAAGAAGACGACAAGCAGAAAACTCTATTAAAATGAGCTGATACTGATGATTGTCTGGGAATCTACGTCCCTCCAGAGAGCAAATGTGCAGCAGTTTCTGGAATCACCATGATATTTCCTGAACGGTGATGTCCACTGATGAAATCTTTTGTGTTTGTAGCTCACAGGCTTCACTGCTGAAAACCTGGCTGGACTTCTGAAGTGTCAACTATCCAGCAGCAGCAGCAGCAGTTACTCCAAGGAGATCTGGAAGTTGCTTTTCACCAAAACAAACAATGTTCTCGATGGAGCCCTCAGCATCTTTTCCAGCACGGTGGCAAATATGGTAAATAAGCCATGCACAATTCTGCTCTAGTGTTTATTGGCAGATTGACTGAGGATATGATGGTAATTCCTCCTCATTACATCATCAGTCTCAGCCAATCAGAGATGATGTCGTGTCCCAAGTGCTGGATGTGATTGGGGAGCTGAGATTGGAGCGCATCAGTCCTGACCAATGGAGTGACGTTACTTTCATCAGCATGTTGTTGGGTCAATATCTGAAGCCGTTTTTACCGTCCGTGTCACCATCCCTACTGCAGTGCACTAGCAGCAAAAACCTCAGCTGCCAAACTTACCAGCTCATGTAAGAAAAGCATTTCCTCAGCAATAGCTCAAGACCATCGTGAGTTGATAAGATGCTTTGTTCAACATTATTTCCAACCCTTTCTCAGTCTGGCAGAGTTCCCGCTTATCAATCAGACGCAAGGAAGAAACATGGTGGAATTTTTCATCTTGCCCTTCCTCAGAAGAAACGCAACAGGTGAGGTGGAGGATTGCAGAGGTTTCAGGCAGAATGTCACTCATGTTGAGATTCTGGAGATCATGAAGCTGATTTTACTGTGTGTGTGTGTTGTGTATTAGATGCGGGCTGTGTGTCGAGTGCTAACAACAGTGTTGAGTGGCTGCTGAAGAACTTTGGCTCGTTTGCTGAGATTCTGAAACTCACAGAACTGCTCTCCATCAACGCAAACTTTAATCCCGTATGTATCTTCACATGTGATATAACCAAAGAACAGAGACGACAAGAAGGTTTAATAACCACCAACATCATCAGTTTTACCTGAAGGAGTTTTCCACCAATGTTGCCTTCTTGTTCTTCTGTGTGTCTTTAGTTGGAGACCCTGGTCTATCTGACTTCAGTGCAGAAGGTTGAACTGATGGTTGGAGATCTACCTGGTCTTCCACAGAAGGAAGTCGTCATCAATACAGTGTTTGATCACCTGCTAGTGTCTCCAGTGTATCGAGGACTTCCTGATGTTCTTAGAAACCTGCTCTTAATCTCACAGACGGTAAAACTTACTCAGATGTTTTCAATGGCTCTGCGTCACACCGTAGTGAGATTCCCATCCAGATGGTATTTTTCAGGCATTATGAGTGCGCTCATCATACGAGGCAAATTCAGTGAAAATGTTCATCTAATGGACCTTATTCAGAGTAGATGCCATATTTTTTCTTCAACAAAATAAAATGAGGTTTTGAGGGACAGGTGTACAGTCTAAATCAACATTCAGAATTATTTTTCAAAACAATTCCTGGTGACAAAAGACTCTTGAAAACATGTTGTGAAGATTAAATGTTACACACGACCCTAAATCAGAACAACCCAAATAAGACTGAAATGAGAATGTGGGGAAAATGAGCAGTGGTCAAAGAAGTAAGTTTGATGAATCGCACATGTGATGATGGCACTGATGCATGTTTGTGTTTCCACAGACCGTAATACAGTGCAGCTCCCTCACACTGATGTAAGTGTACCTGAGCCTCTGCTGTCACATTATTGAGTCTCTGGTGTCTCTTGTGCTGGAATATCCTCTAATCCTGTGTTTCTTTCTCAGTTTTGAGAGGCTGATTCTGGCTCTACCTTTCCTGCCATCAGACATGCAGACTCAGGTCTTCCACACAACTGGAGAACTCAAGAAGAAGGCAGTGACAGGTGATTCTCAGTTTTGTGTCTTCATCATCTCTCACTGTTGACTACACTAGAAGATCAGCATGTATCTCAGTATTTCTGCTGGAATTAATGATCAAATGTGTGTGTCTTATTTACAGGATGCTCACTTCCTGAACCTCCAACAGTAAGAGATTGTTTTGGATTCCTTACCTTAAATCTGTCTTTAAAACTTCTTCACAAAGCTGTAATATATACAGTACTTAACAACATTGATTTACATATTGTCTTGTGTCTTATTTTCCTGTGTTCGTCTGTTTCAGTGTCCAATCACTCCACTGAATGGTAAGTGCATTTATACTCTAAGCTTGGTTCTGATGTGAACTCACCAGGGCTTCTGATCCAGAGTTTTGCAATAAACTGATCTTGCATCCTCCACTACCAATCATCCCTAATCACTGAGCCCAGAGTTGCTGTGATCTCTGTTCAGACGCTCCTATTGAGTGTGCTACATTAGCACCTGTTGGTATATATTATATAACGGGTGCCCTCAACCCTTCATGCTCTGCTCTTTATGACGCCAATCACGACTAGCCTACTGGACAAGCACACTGAAAAACAACAGCTAAATAGTTTTTAACAGGTTAAAGATAATATCAAATTCAATCCTTTCCAAATTTCCAAATGTTCAAGCCCAATAGTTCTCAACGCTAGTAGATGTTTGGCAAGGAATTGGAAAACAAAATTTGCTCAGCACTGGATGTTGTCCAGAAGGACTTATTGACCGTACAGTGTTGAATGAGATGCGAGACTCAAAGTCCCTCACTGGTCGTCACCTACTGCTGTAACCATGTGGCCAACCGGAAGAGACACTGATCAAATCTGCCAACAAGTCTTTCATTACTTTGACTTAACCTTCTTGACTGTTTCACTGTAATTTACGAGTGTTGTGTTGAGTAATTCAATGAAATTCAGTAGCACTAATCAATGTTTTCTGATGAATTTAACAGCGACCAGAGTTTGTTCAGGAGTCAACAGGTACGAGCAAATACTCTTTTCTCCACTTTGACACTGTGACCTCATCTCTGAGACAGGAAGTGCTCTTGACATTCTGATGTCTTCCACAGTAATGAGACTCTGCTGTCCACTGGTCTCGTGAGCGCCCCCTGTAGTATCGACCTGCAGCAGTACGCTTGCTCTTCGGTAAGAAGACGACAAGCAGAAAACTCTATTAAAATGAGCAGATACTGATGATTGTCTGGGAATCTACATCCCTCCAGAGAGCAAATGTGCAGCAGTTTCTGGAATCACCATGATATTTCCTGAACGGTGATGTCCACTGATGAAATCTTTTGTGTTTGTAGCTCACAGGCTTCACTGCTGAAAACCTGGCTGCTCTTCTGAAGTGTCAACTATCCAGCAGCAGCAGCAGTTACTCCAAGGAGATCTGGAAGTTGCTTTTCACCAAAACAAACAATGTTCTCGATGGAGCCCTCAGCATCTTTTCCAGCGCGGTGGCAAATATGGTAAATAAGCCTTGCACAATTCTGCTCTAGTGTTTATTGGCAGATTGACTGAGGATATGATGGTAATTACTCCTCATTACATCATCAGTCTCAGCCAATCAGAGATGATGCTGTGTCCCAAGTGCTGGATGTGATTGGGGAGCTGAGATTGGAGCGGATTAGTGCTGACCAATGGAGTGACGTTACTTTCATCAGCATATTGTTGGGTCAATATCTGAAGCCGTTTTTACCGTCCGTGTCACCATCCCTACTGAATTGCACTAGCAGCAAAAACCTCAGCTGCCAAACTTACCAGCTCATGTAAGAAAAGCATTTCCTCAGCAATAGCTCAAGACCATCGTGAGTTGATAAGATGCTTTGTTCAACATTATTTCCAACCCTTTCTCAGTCTGGCAGAGTTCCCGCTTATCAATCAGACGCAAGGAAGAAACATGGTGGAATTTTTCATCTTGCCCTTCCTCAGAAGAAACGCAACAGGTGAGGTGGAGGATTGCAGAGGTTTCAGGCAGAATGTCACTCATGTTGAGATTCTGGAGATCATGAAGCTGATTTTACTGTGTGTGTGTGTTGTGTATTAGATGCGGGCTGTGTGTCGAGTGCTAACAACAGTGTTGAGTGGCTGCTGAAGAACTTTGGCTCGTTTGCTGAGATTCTGAAACTCACAGAACTGCTCTCCATCAACGCAAACTTTAATCCCGTATGTATCTTCACATGTGATATAACCAAAGAACAGAGACGACAAGAAGGTTTAATAACCACCAACATCATCAGTTTTACCTGAAGGAGTTTTCCACCAATGTTGCCTTCTTGTTCTTCTGTGTGTCTTTAGTTGGAGACCCTGGTCTATCTGACTTCAGTGCAGAAGGTTGAACTGATGGTTGGAGATCTACCTGGTCTTCCACAGAAGGAAGTCGTCATCAATACAGTGTTTGATCACCTGCTAGTGTCTCCAGTGGATCGAGGACTTCCTGATGTTCTTATGAAGCTGCTCTTAATCTCACAGACGGTAAAACTTACTCAGATGTTTTCAATGGCTCTCCTCCAAACCCTAGTGTTTTGCTGTTACATGTGAATTTGCTGAAATGAGAATGTGGGGTAAATGAGCAGTGGTCAAAGAAGTAAGTTTGATGAATCGCACATGTGATGATGGCACTGATGCATGTTTGTGTTTCCACAGACCGTAATACAGTGCAGCTCCCTCACACTGATGTAAGTGTACCTGAGCCTCTGCTGTCACGTTATTGAGTCTCTGGTGTCTCTTGCTCTGAAATCTCCTCTAATCCTGTGTTTCTTTCTCAGTTTTGAGAGGCTGATTCTGGCTCTACCTTTCCTGCCGTCAGACATGCAGACTCAGGTCTTCCACACAACTGGAGAACTCAAGAAGAAGGCAGTGACAGGTGATTCTCAGTTTTGTGTCTTCATCATCTCTCACTGGTGACTACACTAGAAGATCAGCATGTATCTCAGTATTTCTGCTGGAATTAATGATGAAATGTGTGTGTCTTATTTACAGGATGCTCACTTCCTGAACCTCCAACAGTAAGAGATTGGTTTTAATAGTTTTCCTTCTCAATCTCTTTCAGTCCTATATGATTCCTCACTAAGCAACTTACAAGAGAGGAACAAAAGCAATTTGTCAAAAGCAAACAATATTCATAATATACAATGGAAAATTTATTTGACAGCTAGATTTGGAAGCAAACTAGAGAGGAGGGGATGTAATGCAGAGAAGAAAAGTGGATTTATTTGTTTAGATGTGAGTGCAGTGGTTTAAGGGTGTGGGGTGTTTAAGTGCATGTGGAAGAGGTTTGTCTTTAGCTGCTTCTCAAAAGATGTGATCATCTCAGCAGTTTGGGTGGAAGTTGGCAGCTCATACCACCAGAGAGGAACAGAGAGGGTGAAAGTTTTGCCACGTTGTAAAGGAATGACAAGGCGTAGTTCATTCAGTGGCTATAGCTGGTAGGATATAGTGTACATTTGTAGGAGTGAATTGAGATAGGGAGGTACTGTTCCAGAGACAGTTATGAAAGCCATCTTCTAAACCTTCATTTTGATTCTAGCCCCAACTACGAGCCAGTGGATTGAGTTCAGGAGGTGTGTGATGTGGGTTCTCTTAGACTGGTTGAAGACTAGACATGCTACCGCGTTCTGGATGATCTGCAGAGGCTTAGTTGCAATGGATGGAAGGCCTAGAAGTAGAGAATTGCAGTAGTCATGTCTAGAAATGACAAGAGCTTGGACAAGATCTTGTGCCACATACTCTGACAGGAAGTGCCTGATTTTCCTGAAGTTGTAAAGCAAGAACTTGGACGACAGGGCCATTATTGAAATATAGGTGGAAAAGCTCAGTTGGTCTTCAAACACAGCCCCCAGGTTCCTTGCTGACCTGTTTGGCATTAGTGTTGTGCACAGGGATGTTGTAATCAACTGATGGTTTTGCAGAAATTATAAGAAGTTCTGAACTGTAGATGATGCTCCTTCATCCAGGCAGAAATGTCTGAAAGGCAGGCAGAGATACGAGCTGAGACAGTTGGATCATCAGGTTGAAAGGGCAGATAGAGCTGCATGTCATCTGCATAGCTGTGGTAGGAGAAGCCATACGCCTGTATGATCATTCCCAGTGAAGTTGTGTAAATGGTGAAAAGAAGAGGTCTGAGCACTGAACCTTGAGGCACCCCAGTGATTAGCTGATGTGCCTCAGACACCCCTACTCTCCAAAAAAACTTGAAAGATCTGCCTGTGAGGTACAACTGAAGCCACTGAAGTACCATACCTGTGATGCCCAAATCAGAAAGAGTAGACAAAGGTGGATCTGGTGGTTTACAGTGTCAAAGGCAGCAGACAGGTCTAGAAGATTAAGGACAGATGATTGGGCGTTCACTGTTGACAGCCAAAGAGTTTCAGTAATGTCTTTATGGAGTGTCTGCTTTTGAAGCCAGACTGGTTGTCGTCGAGTAGGGTGTTCTGTGAGAGAAAGGCAGATAGCTGATTGAACTCTTTTTGAGAGTTTTTGACAGAAAAGAAAGAAGAGAGACTGACCAGTAGTTTTCAACTGCTGTAGGAATGACTGTTGGCTTTTCTTTAGCAGTGTGGTTACCCGAGCCTGCTTAAATGCTGTGAGACATTTAATTTGTAGTGAGGGGTGTGTTGTTGATGGGGTTGGGAGGTGATGTTGGTGAAATCTTCTGTAGAAGGTGGGAAGGGGTCAGGTCTAAGGGATAGGTTGTAGGACAATTCAATTTTTAAAACTTTTTTCACAAAACTCTTCATATACAGTTCTATAAAAAACCTTTTACATTGTGTCTTATATTTTGTTCCCTCTTTTTCATCTGTTTCAGTGTCTGATCACTCCTGTGAATGGTGAGTGCATTTGAACACCTTGCTTGTTTCTGATGTGAACTAATCAGTGTGTCTAATCAAGTCTGAATTAATGTTGTGATAAAGTGAAGCGGCATTCTTCCACTAACCATCATCCATAAGCACTGACCCAGCGTTCCTCAGATTTTCTCCCTATTGAGTGTGCTGCATTGATATCTGTTGTCCGTAATGATCTATGGGCGGTCCTAGAGCACAGCCTGACCAATAATAATAAGAACACTAACCGATACAACAGCTGCGCTCACAGCTTCAGCGCTCGGGTCCATGCAATGCTAATTGTGAGTAGCCTGTTGGACAAGAAAAAGAAACGAATAAAAATCTATTAAATAAAATGTAAATCCCAATGGTTTAAAACCCTAGTAGATTGTGGGGATGGAATTTGGTCGTAATTAAAACATTTGCTCAGCATTGCATGTTGTTCAGAGGGGCTTTTTGACTGAAAAGTGCTGAAGGACATAAAGTAACTCCCTGGCCGTCACCTACTTCTGGAACAAGGAGTGTATCAATTTTCCCAAGGTTAACCCTATGTTCTTATGTTAGCCAAACACATCACAAAGCCTAACCATGGGAACATAGAAAACTTTGTTATTTGTTCATTATATGCACTAATCAATGTTTTCTGATGAATTTAACAGCGACCAGTGTTTGTTCAGGAGTCAACAGGTATGAGCAAATACTCTTTTCTCCACTTTGATACTGCGACCTCATCTCTGAGACAGGAAGTGCTCTTGACATTCTGATGTCTTCCACAGTAATGAGACTCTGCTGTCCGCTGGTCTCGTGAGCGCCCCCTGTAGTATCGACCTGCAGCAGTACGCTTGCTCTTCGGTAAGAAGACGACAAGCAGAAAACTCTATTAAAATGAGCTGATACTGATGATTGTCTGGGAATCTACGTCCCTCCAGAGAGCAAATGTGCAGCAGTTTCTGGAATCACCATGATATTTCCTGAACGGTGATGTCCACTGATGAAATCTTTTGTGTTTGTAGCTCACAGGCTTCACTGCTGAAAACCTGGCTGCTCTTCTGAAGTGTCAACTATCCAGCAGCAGCAGCAGTTACTCCAAGGAGATCTGGAAGTTGCTTTTCACCAAAACAAACAATGTTCTCGATGGAGCCCTCAGCATCTTTTCCAGCGCGGTGGCAAATATGGTAAATAAGCCTTGCACAATTCTGTTCTAGTGTTTATTGGCAGATTGACTGAGGATATGATGGTAATTCCTCCTCATTACATCATCAGTCTCAGCCAATCAGAGATGATGCTGTGTCCCAAGTGCTGGATGTGATTGGGGAGCTGAGATTGGAGCGCATCAGTCCTGACCAATGGAGTGACGTTACTTTCATCAGCATGTTGTTGGGTCAATATCTGAAGCCGTTTTTACCGTCCGTGTCACCATCCCTACTGCAGTGCACTAGCAGCAAAAACCTCAGCTGCCAAACTTACCAGCTCATGTAAGAAAAGCATTTCCGCAGAAATAGCTCAAGACCATCGTGAGTTGATAAGATGCTTTGTTCAACATTATTTCCAACCCTTTCTCAGTCTGGCAGAGTTCCCGCTTATCAATGAGACACAAGGAAGAAACATGGTGGAATTTTTCATCTTGCCCTTCCTCAGAAGAAACGCAACAGGTGAGGTGGAGGATTGCAGAGGTTTCAGGCAGAATGTCACTCATGTTGAGATTCTGGAGATCATGAAGCTGATTTTACTGTGTGTGTGTGTTGTGTATTAGATGCGGGCTGTGTGTCGAGTGCTAACAACAGTGTTGAGTGGCTGCTGAAGAACTTTGGCTCGTTTGCTGAGATTCTGAAACTCACAGAACTGCTCTCCATCAACGCAAGCTTTAATCCCGTATGTATCTTCACATGTGATATAACCAAAGAACAGAGACAACAAGAAGGTTTAATAACCACCAACATCATCAGTTTTACCTGAAGGAGTTTTCCACTAATGTTGCCTTCTTGTTCTTCTGTGTGTCTTTAGTTGGAGACCCTGGTCTATCTGACTTCAGTGCAGAAGGTTGAACTGATGGTTGGAGATCTACCTGGTCTTCCACAGAAGGAAGTCGTCATCAATACAGTGTTTGATCACCTGCTAGTGTCTCCAGTGGATCGAGGACTTCCTGATGTTCTTATGAAGCTGCTCTTAATCTCACAGACGGTAAAACTTACTCAGATGTTTTCAATGGCTCTCCTCCAAACCCTAGTGTTTTGCTGTTACATGTGAATTTGCTGAAATGAGAATGTGGGGAAAATGAGCAGTGGTCAAAGAAGTAAGTTTGATGAATCGGACATGTGATGATGGCACTGATGCATGTTTGTGTTTCCACAGACCGTAATACAGTGCAGCTCCCTCACACTGATGTAAGTGTACCTGAGCCTCTGCTGTCACATTATTGAGTCTCTGGTGTCTCTTGCTCTGAAATCTCCTCTAATCCTGTGTTTCTTTCTCAGTTTTGAGAGGCTGATTCTGGCTCTACCTTTCCTGCCGTTAGACATGCAGACTCAGGTCTTCCACACAACTGGAGAACTCAAGAAGAAGGCAGTGACAGGTGATTCTCAGTTTTGTGTCTTCATCATCTCTCACTGTTGACTACACTAGAAGATCAGCATGTATCTCAGTATTTCTGCTGGAATTAATGATGAAATGTGTGTGTCTTATTTACAGGATGCTCACTTCCTGAACCTCCAACAGTAAGAGATTGTTTTGGATTCCTTACCTTAAATCTGTCTTTAAAACTTCTTCACAAAGCTGTAAAATATACAGTACTTAACAACATTGATTTACATATTGTCTTTTGTCTTATTTTCCTGTGTTCATCTGTTTCAGTGTCCAATCACTCCACTGAATGGTAAGTGCATTTATACTCTAAGCTTGGTTCTGATGTGAACTCACCAGGGCTTCTGATCCAGAGTTTTGCAATAAACTGATCTTGCATCCTCCACTATCAATCATCCCTAATCACTGAGCCCAGAGTTGCTGTGATCTCTGTTCAGACGCTCCTATTGAGTGTGCTACATTAGCACCTGTTGGTATATATTATATAACGGGTGCCCTCAACCCTTCATGCTCTGCTCTTTATGACGCCAATCACGACTAGCCTACTGGACAAGCACACTGAAAAACAACAGCTAAATAGTTTTTGACAGGTTAAAGATAATATCAAATTCCAATCCTTTCCAAATTTCGAAATGTTCAAGCCCAATAGTTCTCAACGCTAGTAGATGTTTGGCAAGGAATTGGAAAACAAAATTTGCTCAGCACTGGATGTTGTCCAGAAGGACTTATTGACCCGTACAGTGTTGAATGAGACGCGAGACTCAAAGTCCCTCACTGGTCGTCACCTACTGCTGTAACCATGTGGCCAACCGGAAGAGACACTGATCAAATCTGCCAACAAGTCTTTCATTACTTTGACTTAACCTTCTGGACTGTTTCACTGTAATTTACGAGTGTTGTGTTGAGTAATTCAATGAAATTCAGTAGCACTAATCAATGTTTTCTGATGAATTTAACAGCGACCAGAGTTTGTTCAGGAGTCAACAGGTACGAGCAAATACTCTTTTCTCCACTTTGACACTGTGACCTCATCTCTGAGACAGGAAGTGCTCTTGACATTCTGGTGTCTTCCACAGAAATGAGACTCTGCTGTCCGCTGGTCTCGTGAGCGCCCCCTGTAGTATCGACCTGCAGCAGTACGCTTGCTCTTCGGTAAGAAGACGACAAGCAGAAAACTCTATTAAAATGAGCTGATACTGATGATTGTCTGGGAATCTACATCCCTCCAGAGAGCAAATGTGCAGCAGTTTCTGGAATCACCATGATATTTCCTGAACGGTGATGTCCACTGATGAAATCTTTTGTGTTTGTAGCTCACAGGCTTCACTGCTGAAAACCTGGCTGCTCTTCTGAAGTGTCAACTATCCAGCAGCAGCAGCAGCAGTTACTCCAAGGAGATCTGGAAGTTGCTTTTCACCAAAACAAACAATGTTCTCGATGGAGCCCTCAGCATCTTTTCCAGCATGGTGGCAAATATGGTAAATAAGCCTTGCACAATTATGCTCTAGTGTTTATTGGCAGATTGACTGAGGATATGATGGTAATTCCTCCTCATTACATCATCAGTCTCAGCCAATCAGAGATGATGCTGTGTCTCAAGTGCTGGATGTGATTGGGGAGCTGAGATTGGAGCGCATTAGTCCTGACCAATGGAGTGACGTTACTTTCATCAGCATGTTGTTGGGTCAATATCTGAAGCCGTTTTTACCGTCCGTGTCACCATCCCTACTGAATTGCACTAGCAGCAAAAACCTCAGCTGCCAAACTTACCAGCTCATGTAAGAAAAGCATTTCCTCAGCAATAGCTCAAGACCATCGTGAGTTGATAAGATGCTTTGTTCAACATTATTTCCAACCCTTTCTCAGTCTGGCAGAGTTCCCGCTTATCAATCAGACGCAAGGAAGAAACATGGTGGAATTTTTCATCTTGCCCTTCCTCAGAAGAAACGCAACAGGTGAGGTGGAGGATTGCAGAGGTTTCAGGCAGAATGTCACTCATGTTGAGATTCTGGAGATCATGAAGCTGATTTTACTGTGTGTGTGTGTTGTGTATTAGATGCGGGCTGTGTGTCGAGTGCTAACAACAGTGTTGAGTGGCTGCTGAAGAACTTTGGCTCGTTTGCTGAGATTCTGAAACTCACAGAACTGCTCTCCATCAACGCAAACTTTAATCCCGTATGTATCTTCACATGTGATATAACCAAAGAACAGAGACGACAAGAAGGTTTAATAACCACCAACATCATCAGTTTTACCTGAAGGAGTTTTCCACTAATGTTGCCTTCTTGTTCTTCTGTGTGTCTTTAGTTGGAGACCCTGGTCTATCTGACTTCAGTGCAGAAGGTTGAACTGATGGTTGGAGATCTACCTGGTCTTCCACAGAAGGAAGTCGTCATCAATACAGTGTTTGATCACCTGCTAGTGTCTCCAGTGGATCGAGGACTTCCTGATGTTCTTATGAAGCTGCTCTTAATCTCACAGACGGTAAAACTTACTCAGATGTTTTCAATGGCTCTCCTCCAAACCCTAGTGTTTTGCTGTTACATGTGAATTTGCTGAAATGAGAGTGTGGGGAAAATGAGCAGTGGTCAAAGAAGTAAGTTTGATGAATCGGACATGTGATGATGGCACTGATGCATGTTTGTGTTTCCACAGACCGTAATACAGTGCAGCTCCCTCACACTGATGTAAGTGTACCTGAGCCTCTGCTGTCACGTTATTGAGTCTCTGGTGTCTCTTGTGCTGAAATCTCCTCTAATCCTGTGTTTCTTTCTCAGTTTTGAGAGGCTGATTCTGGCTCTACCTTTCCTGCCATCAGACATGCAGACTCAGGTCTTCCACACAACTGGAGAACTCAAGAAGAAGGCAGTGACAGGTGATTCTCAGTTTTGTGTCTTCATCATCTCTCACTGGTGACTACACTAGAAGATCAGCATGTATCTCAGTATTTCTGCTGGAATTAATGATGAAATGTGTGTGTCTTATTTACAGGATGCTCACTTCCTGAACCTCCAACAGTAAGAGATTGGTTTTAATAGTTTTCCTTATCAATCTCTTTCAGTCCTACATGATTCCTCACTAAGCAACTTACAAGAGAGGAACAAAAGCAATTTGTCAAAAGCAAACAATATTCATAATATACAATGGCAAATTTATTTGACAGCTAGATTTGGAAGCAAACTAGAGAGGAGGGGATGAAATGCAGAGAAGAAAAAGTGGATTTATTTGTTTAAATGCGAGTGCATTGGTTTAAGGGTGTGGGGTGTTTAAGTGCATGTGGAAGAGGTTTGTCTTTAGCTGCTTCTCAATAGATGTGATCATCTCAGCAGTTTGGGTGGAAGTTGGCAGCTCATACCACCAGAGAGGAACAGAGAGGGTGAAAGTTTTGCCACGTTGTAAAGGAATGACAAGGCGTAGTTCATTCAGTGGCTATAGCTGGTAGGATATAGTGCACATTTGTAGGAGTGAATTGAGATAGGGAGGTACTGTTCCAGTGACAGTTATGAAAGCCATCGTCTAAACCTTCATTTTGATTCTGGCCCCAACTAGGAGCCAGTGGATTGAGTTCAGGAGGGGTGTGATGTGGGTTCTCGTAGACTGGTTGAAGACTAGACGTCCGACCGCGTTCTGGATGATCTGCAGAGGCTTAGTTGCAATGGATGGAAGGCCTAGAAGTAGAGAATTGCAGTAGTCATGTCTAGAAATGACAAGAGCTTGGACAAAATCTTGTGCCACATACTCTGACAGGAAGTGCCTGATTTTCCTGAAGTTGTAAAGCGAGAACTTGCACGACAGGGCCATTATTGAAATATAGGTGGAAAAGCTCAGTTGGTCTTCAAACACAGCCCCCAGGTTCCTTGCTGACCTGTTTGGCATTAGTGTTGTGCACAGGGATGTTGTGATCAACTGATGGTTTTGCAGAAATTATAAGAAGTTCTGAACTGTAGATGATGCTCCTTCATCCAGGCAGAAATGTCTGAAAGGCAGGCAGAGATACGAGCTGAGACAGTTGGATCATCAGGTTGAAAGGGCAGATAGAGCTGCATGTCATCTACATAGCTGTGGTAGGAGAAGCCATATGCCTGTATGATCATTCCCAGTGAAGTTGTGTAAATGGTGAAAAAAAGAGGTCTGAGCACTGAGCCTTGAGGCACCCCAGTGATTAGCTGATGTGCCTCAGACACCCCTACTCTCCAAAAAACCTTGAAAGATCTGCCTGTGAGGTACAACTGAAGCCACTGAAGTACCATACCTGTGATGCCCAAATCAGAAAGAGTAGACAAAGGTGGATCTGGTGGTTTACAGTGTCAAAGGCAGCAGACAGGTCTAGAAGATTAAGGACAGATGATTGGGCGTTCACTGTTGACAGCCAAAGAGTTTCAGTAATGTCTTTATGGAGTGTCTGCTTTTGAAGCCAGACTGGTTGTCGTCGAGTAGGGTGTTCTGTGAGAGAAAGGCAGATAGCTGATTGAACTCTTTTTGAGAGTTTTTGACAGAAAAGAAAGAAGAGAGACTGACCAGTAGTTTTCAACTGCTGTAGGAATGACTGTTGGCTTTTCTTTAGCAGTGTGGTTACCCGAGCCTGCTTAAATGCTGTGAGACATTTAATTTGTAGTGAGGGGTGTGTTGTTGATGGGGTTGGGAGGTGAT
Organism: Romanogobio albipinnatus; assembly: GCA_023566225.1. Classification (NCBI taxonomy): domain Eukaryota; kingdom Metazoa; phylum Chordata; class Actinopteri; order Cypriniformes; family Gobionidae; genus Romanogobio; species Romanogobio albipinnatus. Next base: position 471,252 of record CM042241.1, read on the forward strand.
GTTGGTGAAATCTTCTGTAGAAGGTGGGAAGGGGTCAGGTCTAAGGGATAGGTTGTAGGACAATTTAATCTTTAAAACTTTTTTCACAAAACTCTTCATATACAGTTCTATAAAAAACCTTTTACATTGTGTCTTATATTTTGTTCCCTCTTTTTCATCTGTTTCAGTGTCTGATCACTCCTGTGAATGGTGAGTGCATTTGAACACCTTGCTTGTTTCTGATGTGAACTAATCAGTGTGTCTAATCAAGTCTAAATTAATGTTGCGATAAAGTGAACCGGCATTCTTCCACTAACCATCATCCATAAGCACTGAGCTCAGCGTTCCTCAGATTTCCTCCCTATTGAGTGTGCTGCATTGATATCTGTTGTCCGTAATGATCTATGGGCGGTCCTAGAGCACAGCCTGACCAATAATAGTAAGAACACTAACCGATACAACAGCTGCGCTCACAGCTTCAGAGCTCGGGTCCATGCAACGCTAATTGTGAGTAGCCTGTTGGACAAGAAAAAGAAACTAATAAAAATCTATAAAAAAAATGTAAATCCCAATGGTTTAAAACCCTAGTAGATTGTGGGGATGGAATTTGGTCATAATTAAAACATTTGCTCAGCATTGCATGTTGTTCAGAGGGGCTTTTTGACTGAAAAGTGCTGAAGGACATAAAGTAACTCCCTGGCCGTCACCTACTTCTGGAACAAGGAGTGTATCAATTTTCCCAAGGTTAACCCTATGTTCTTATGTTAGCCAAACACATCACAAAGCCTAACCATGGGAACATAGAAAACTTCGTCATTTGTTCATTATATGCAGTAATCAATGTTTTCTGATGAATTTAACAGGGACCAGAGTTTGTTCAGGAGTCAACAGGTACGAGCAAATACTCTTTTCTCCACTTTGACACTGTGACCTCATCTCTGAGACAGGAAGTGCTCTTGACATTCTGATGTCTTCCACAGTAATGAGACTCTGCTGTCCGCTGGTCTCGTGAGCGCCCCCTGTAGTATCGACCTGCAGCAGTACGCTTGCTCTTCGGTAAGAAGATGACAAGCAGAAAACTCTATTAAAATGAGCTGATACTGATGATTGTCTGGGAATCTACGTCCCTCCAGAGAGCAAATGTGCAGCAGTTTCTGGAATCACCATGATATTTCCTGAACGGTGATGTCCACTGATGAAATCTTTTGTGTTTGTAGCTCACAGGCTTCACTGCTGAAAACCTGGCTGCTCTTCTGAAGTGTCAACTATCCAGCAGCAGCAGCAGCAGTTACTCCAAGGAGATCTGGAAGTTGCTTTTCACCAAAACAAACAATGTTCTCGATGGAGCCCTCAGCATCTTTTCCAGAATGGTGGCAAATATGGTAAATAAGACTTGCACAATTCTGCTCTAGTGTTTATTGGCAGATTGACTGAGGATATGATGGTAATTCCTCCTCATTACATCATCAGTCTCAGCCAATCAGAGATGATGCTGTGTCCCAAGTGCTGGATGTGATTGGGGAGCTGAGATTGGAGCGCATCAGTCCTGACCAATGGAGTGATGTTACTTTCATCAGCATGTTGTTGGGTCAATATCTGAAGCCGTTTTTACCGTCCGTGTCACCATCCCTACTGCAGTGCACTAGCAGCAAAAACCTCAGCTGCCAAACTTACCAGCTCATGTAAGAAAAGCATTTCCTCAGAAATAGCTCAAGACCATCGTGAGTTGATAAGATGCTTTGTTCAACATTATTTCCAACCCTTTCTCAGTCTGGCAGAGTTCCCGCTTATCAATCAGACGCAAGGAAGAAACATGGTGGAATTTTTCATCTTGCCCTTCCTCAGAAGAAACGCAACAGGTGAGGTGGAGGATTGCAGAGGTTTCAGGCAGAATGTCACTCATGTTGAGATTCTGGAGATCATGAAGCTGATTTTACTGTGTGTGTGTTGAGTATTAGATGCGGGCTGTGTGTCGAGTGCTAACAACAGTGTTGAGTGGCTGCTGAAGAACTTTGGCTCGTTTGCTGAGATTCTGAAACTCACAGAACTGCTCTCCATCAACGCAAACTTTAATCCCGTATGTATCTTCACATGTGATATAACCAAAGAACAGAGAAGACAAGAAGGTTTAATAACAACCAACATCATCAGTTTTACCTGAAGGAGTTTTCCACTAATGTTGCCTTCTTGTTCTTCTGTGTGTCTTTAGTTGGAGACCCTGGTCTATCTGACTTCAGTGCAGAAGGTTGAACTGATGGTTGGAGATCTACCTGGTCTTCCACAGAAGGAAGTCGTCATCAATACAGTGTTTGATCACCTGCTAGTGTCTCCAGTGTATCGAGGACTTCCTGATGTTCTTAGAAACCTGCTCTTAATCTCACAGACGGTAAAACTTACTCAGATGTTTTCAATGGCTCTGCGTCACACCGTAGTGAGATTCCCATCCAGATGGTATTTTTCAGGCATTATGAGTGCGCTCATCATACGAGGCAAATTCAGTGAAAATGTTCATCTAATGGACCTTATTCAGAGTAGATGCCATATTTTTTCTTCAACAAAATAAAATGAGGTTTTGAGGGACAGGTGTACAGTCTATATCAACATTCAGAATTATTTTTCAAAACAATTCCTGGTGACAAAAGACTCTTGAAAACATGTTGTGAAGATTAAATGTTACACACGACCCTAAATCAGAACAACCCAAATAAGACTGAAATGAGAATGTGGGGAAAATGAGCAGTGGTCAAAGAAGTAAGTTTGATGAATCGGACATGTGATGATGGCACTGATGCATGTTTGTGTTTCCACAGACCGTAATACAGTGCAGCTCCCTCACACTGATGTAAGTGTACCTGAGCCTCTGCTGTCACATTATTGAGTCTCTGGTGTCTCTTGTGCTGAAATCTCCTCTAATCCTGTGTTTCTTTCTCAGTTTTAAGAGACTGTTTCGGGCTCTACCATTCCTGCCATCAGACATGCAGACTCAGGTCTTCCACACAACTGGAGAACTCAAGAAGAAGGCAGTGACAGGTGATTCTCAGTTTTGTGTCTTCATCATCTCTCACTGTTGACTACACTAGAAGATCAGCATGTATCTCAGTATTTCTGCTGGAATTAATGATGAAATGTGTGTGTCTTATTTACAGGATGCTCACTTCCTGAACCTCCAACAGTAAGAGATTGTTTTGGATTCCTTACCTTAAATCTGTCTTTAAAACTTCTTCACAAAGCTGTAAAATATACAGTACTTAACAACATTGATTTACATATTGTCTTTTGTCTTATTTTCCTGTGTTCATCTGTTTCAGTGTCCAATCACTCCACTGAATGGTAAGTGCATTTATACTCTAAGCTTGGTTCTGATGTGAACTCACCAGGGCTTCTGATCCAGAGTTTTGCAATAAACTGATCTTGCATCCTCCACTACCAATCATCCCTAATCACTGAGCCCAGAGTTGCTGTAATCTCTGTTCAGACGCTCCTATTGAGTGTGCTACATTAGCACCTGTTGGTATATATTATATAACGGGTGCCCTCAACCCTTCATGCTCTGCTCTTTATGACGCCAATCACGACTAGCCTACTGGACAAGCACAATGAAAAACAACAGCTAAATAGTTTTTAACAGGTTAAAGATAATATCAAATTCAATCCTTTCCAAATTTCCAAATGTTCAAGCCCAATAGTTCTCAACGCTAGTAGATGTTTGGCAAGGAATTGGAAAACAAAATTTGCTCAGCACTGGATGTTGTCCAGAAGGACTTATTGACCGTACAGTGTTGAATGAGACGCGAGACTCAAAGTCCCTCACTGGTCGTCACCTACTGCTGTAACCATGTGGCCAACCGGAAGAGACACTGATCAAATCTGCCAACAAGTCTTTCATTACTTTGACTTAACCTTCTGGACTGTTTCACTGTAATTTACGAGTGTTGTGTTGAGTAATTCAATGAAATTCAGTAGCACTAATCAATGTTTTCTGATGAATTTAACAGCGACCAGAGTTTGTTCAGGAGTCAACAGGTACGAGCAAATACTCTTTTCTCCACTTTGACACTGTGACCTCATCTCTGAGACAGGAAGTGCTCTTGACATTCTGATGTCTTCCACAGTAATGAGACTCTGCTGTCCACTGGTCTCGTGAGCGCCCCCTGTAGTATCGACCTGCAGCAGTACGCTTGCTCTTCGGTAAGAAGACGACAAGCAGAAAACTCTATTAAAATGAGCTGATACTGATGATTGTCTGGGAATCTACATCCCTCCAGAGAGCAAATGTGCAGCAGTTTCTGGAATCACCATGATATTTCCTGAACGGTGATGTCCACTGATTAAATCTTTTGTGTTTGTAGCTCACAGGCTTCACTGCTGAAAACCTGGCTGGACTTCTGAAGTGTCAACTATCCAGCAGCAGCAGCAGCAGTTACTCCAAGGAGATCTGGAAGTTGCTTTTCACCAAAACAAACAATGTTCTCGATGGAGCCCTCAGCATCTTTTCCAGCGCGGTGGCAAATATGGTAAATAAGCCTTGCACAATTCTGCTCTAGTGTTTATTGGCAGATTGACTGAGGATATGATGGTAATTACTCCTCATTACATCATCAGTCTCAGCCAATCAGAGATGATGCTGTGTCCCAAGTGCTGGATGTGATTGGGGAGCTGAGATTGGAGCGGATTAGTGCTGACCAATGGAGTGACGTTACTTTCATCAGCATGTTGTTGGGTCAATATCTGAAGCCGTTTTTACCGTCCGTGTCACCATCCCTACTGAATTGCACTAGCAGCAAAAACCTCAGCTGCCAAACTTACCAGCTCATGTAAGAAAAGCATTTCCTCAGCAATAGCTCAAGACCATCGTGAGTTGATAAGATGCTTTGTTCAACATTATTTCCAACCCTTTCTCAGTCTGGCAGAGTTCCCGCTTATCAATGAGACACAAGGAAGAAACATGGTGGAATTTTTCATCTTGCCCTTCCTCAGAAGAAACGCAACAGGTGAGGTGGAGGATTGCAGAGGTTTCAGGCAGAATGTCACTCATGTTGAGATTCTGGAGATCATGAAGCTGATTTTACTGTGTGTGTGTGTTGTGTATTAGATGCGGGCTGTGTGTCGAGTGCTAACAACAGTGTTGAGTGGCTGCTGAAGAACTTTGGCTCGTTTGCTGAGATTCTGAAACTCACAGAACTGCTCTCCATCAACGCAAACTTTAATCCCGTATGTATCTTCACATGTGATATAACCAAAGAACAGAGACGACAAGAAGGTTTAATAACCACCAACATCATCAGTTTTACCTGAAGGAGTTTTCCACCAATGTTGCCTTCTTGTTCTTCTGTGTGTCTTTAGTTGGAGACCCTGGTCTATCTGACTTCAGTGCAGAAGGTTGAACTGATGGTTGGAGATCTACCTGGTCTTCCACAGAAGGAAGTCGTCATCAATACAGTGTTTGATCACCTGCTAGTGTCTCCAGTGGATCGAGGACTTCCTGATGTTCTTATGAAGCTGCTCTTAATCTCACAGACGGTAAAACTTACTCAGATGTTTTCAATGGCTCTCCTCCAAACCCTAGTGTTTTGCTGTTACATGTGAATTTGCTGAAATGAGAATGTGGGGTAAATGAGCAGTGGTCAAAGAAGTAAGTTTGATGAATCGCACATGTGATGATGGCACTAATGCATGTTTGTGTTTCCACAGACCGTAATACAGTGCAGCTCCCTCACACTGATGTAAGTGTACCTGAGCCTCTGCTGTCACATTATTGAGTCTCTGGTGTCTCTTGTGCTGAAATCTCCTCTAATCCTGTGTTTCTTTCTCAGTTTTGAGAGGCTGATTCTGGCTCTACCTTTCCTGCCGTCAGACATGCAGACTCAGGTCTTCCACACAACTGGAGAACTCAAGAAGAAGGCAGTGACAGGTGATTCTCAGTTTTGTGTCTTCATCATCTCTCACTGGTGACTACACTAGAAGATCAGCATGTATCTCAGTATTTCTGCTGGAATTAATGATGAAATGTGTGTGTCTTATTTACAGGATGCTCACTTCCTGAACCTCCAACAGTAAGAGATTGGTTTTAATAGTTTTCCTTCTCAATCTCTTTCAGTCCTATATGATTCCTCACTAAGCAACTTACAAGAGAGGAACAAAAGCAATTTGTCAAAAGCAAACAATATTCATAATATACAATGGGAAATTTATTTGACAGCTAGATTTGGAAGCAAACTAGAGAGGAGGGGATGTAATGCAGAGAAGAAAAAGTGGATTTATTTGTTTAGATGTGAGTGCAGTGGTTTAAGGGTGTGGGGTGTTTAAGTGCATGTGGAAGAGGTTTGTCTTTAGCTGCTTCTCAATAGATGTGATCATCTCAGCAGTTTGGGTGGAAGTTGGCAGCTCATACCACCAGAGAGGGTGAAAGTTTTGCCACGTTGTAAAGGAATGACAAGGCGTAGTTCATTCAGTGGCTATAGCTGGTAGGATATAGTGCACATTTGTAGGAGTGAATTGAGATAGGGAGGTACTGTTCCAGAGACAGTTATGAAAGCCATCGTCTAAACCTTCATTTTTATTCTAGCCCCAACTACGAGCCAGTGGATTGAGTTCAGGAGTTGTGTGATGTGGGTTCTCATAGACTGGTTGAAGACTAGACATGCTACCGCGTTCTGAATGATCTGCAGAGGCTTAGTTGCAATGGATGGAAGGCCTAGAAGTAGAGAATTGCAGTAGTCATGTCTAGAAATGACAAGAGCTTGGACAAGATCTTGTGCCACATACTCTGACAGGAAGTGCCTGATTTTCCTGAAGTTGTAAAGCAAGAACTTGGACGACAGGGCCATTATTGAAATATAGGTGGAAAATCTCAGTTGGTCTTCAAACACAGCCCCCAGGTTCCTTGCTGACCTGTTTGGCATTAGTGTTGTGCACAGGGATGTTGTAATCAACTGATGGTTTTGCAGAAATTATAAGAAGTTCTGAACTGTAGATGATGCTCCTTCATCCAGGCAGAAATGTCTGAAAGGCAGGAAGAGATACGAGCTGAGACAGTTGGATCATCAGGTTGAAAAGGCAGATAGAGCTGCATGTCATCTGCATAGCTGTGGTAGGAGAAGCCATATGCCTGTATGATCATTCCCAGTGAAGTTGTGTAAATGGTGAAAAGAAGAGGTCTGAGCACTGAACCTTGAGGCACCCCAGTGATTAGCTGATGTGCCTCAGACACCCCTACTCTCCAAAAAAACTTGAAAGATCTGCCTGTGAGGTAAAACTGAAGCCACTGAAGTACCATACCTGTGATGCCCAAATCAGAAAGAGTAGACAAAGGTGGATCTGGTGGTTTACAGTGTCAAAGGCAGCAGACAGGTCTAGAAGATTAAGGACAGATGATTGGGCGTTCACTGTTGACAGCCAAAGAGTTTCAGTAATGTCTTTATGGAGTGTCTGCTTTTGAAGCCAGACTGGTTGTCGTCGAGTAGGGTGTTCTGTGAGAGAAAGGCAGATAGCTGATTGAACTCTTTTTGAGAGTTTTTGACAGAAAAGAAAGAAGAGAGACTGACCAGTAGTTTTCAACTGCTGTAGGAATGACTGTTGGCTTTTCTTTAGCAGTGTGGTTACCCGAGCCTGCTTAAATGCTGTGAGACATTTAATTTGTAGTGAGGGGTGTGTTGTTGATGGGGTTGGGAGGTGATGTTGGTGAAATCTTCTGTAGAAGGTGGGAAGGGGTCAGGTCTAAGGGATAGGTTGTAGGACAATTCAATTTTTAAAACTTTTTTCACAAAACTCTTCATATACAGTTCTATAAAAAACCTTTTACATTGTGTCTTATATTTTGTTCCCTCTTTTTCATCTGTTTCAGTGTCTGATCACTCCTGTGAATGGTGAGTGCATTTGAACACCTTGCTTGTTTCTGATGTGAACTAATCAGTGTGTCTAATCAAGTCTGAATTAATGTTGTGATAAAGTGAACCGGCATTCTTCCACTAACCATCATCCATAAGCACTGACCCAGCGTTCCTCAGATTTTCTCCCTATTGAGTGTGCTGCATTGATATCTGTTGTCCGTAATGATCTATGGGCGGTCCTAGAGCACAGCCTGACCAATAATAGTAAGAACACTAACCGATACAACAGCTGCGCTCACAGCTTCAGCGCTCGGGTCCATGCAACGCTAATTGTGAGTAGCCTGTTGGACAAGAAAAAGAAACGAATAAAAATCTATTAAATAAAATGTAAATCCCAATGGTTTAAAACCCTAGTAGATTGTGGGGATGGAATTTGGTCGTAATTAAAACATTTGCTCAGCATTGCATGTTGTTCAGAGGGGCTTTTTGACTGAAAAGTGCTGAAGGACATAAAGTAACTCCCTGGCCGTCACCTACTTCTGGAACAAGGAGTGTATCAATTTTCCCAAGGTTAACCCTATGTTCTTATGTTAGCCAAACACATCACAAAGTCTAACCATGGGAACATAGAAAACTTTGTTATTTGTTCATTATATGCACTAATCAATGTTTTCTGATGAATTTAACAGCGACCAGAGTTTGTTCAGGAGTCAACAGGTATGAGCAAATACTCTTTTCTCCACTTTGACACTGCGACCTCATCTCTGAGACAGGAAGTGCTCTTGACATTCTGATGTCTTCCACAGTAATGAGACTCTGCTGTCCGCTGGTCTCGTGAGCGCCCCCTGTAGTATCGACCTGCAGCAGTACGCTTGCTCTTCGGTAAGAAGACGACAAGCAGAAAACTCTATTAAAATGAGCTGATACTGATGATTGTCTGGGAATCTACATCCCTCCAGAGAGCAAATGTGCAGCAGTTTCTGGAATCACCATGATATTTCCTGAACGGTGATGTCCACTGATGAAATCTTTTGTGTTTGTAGCTCACAGGCTTCACTGCTGAAAACCTGGCTGCTCTTCTGAAGTGTCAACTATCCAGCAGCAGCAGCAGCAGTTACTCCAAGGAGATCTGGAAGTTGCTTTTCACCAAAACAAACAATGTTCTCGATGGAGCCCTCAGCATCTTTTCCAGCGCGGTGGCAAATATGGTAAATAAGCCTTGCACAATTCTGTTCTAGTGTTTTTTGGCAGATTGACTGAGGATATGATGGTAATTCCTCCTCATTACATCATCAGTCTCAGCCAATCAGAGATGATGTCGTGTCCCAAGTGCTGGATGTGATTGGGGAGCTGAGATTGGAGCGCATCAGTCCTGACCAATGGAGTGATGTTACTTTCATCAGCATGTTGTTGGGTCAATATCTGAAGCCGTTTTTACCGTCCGTGTCACCATCCCTACTGCAGTGCACTAGCAGCAAAAACCTCAGCTGCCAAACTTACCAGCTCATGTAAGAAAAGCATTTCCTCAGCAATAGCTCAAGACCATCGTGAGTTGATAAGATGCTTTGTTCAACATTATTTCCAACCCTTTCTCAGTCTGGCAGAGTTCCCTCTTATCAATCAGACGCAAGGAAGAAACATGGTGGAATTTTTCATCTTGCCCTTCCTCAGAAGAAACGCAACAGGTGAGGTGGAGGATTGCAGAGGTTTCAGGCAGAATGTCACTCATGTTGAGATTCTGGAGATCATGAAGCTGATTTTACTGTGTGTGTGTGTTGTGTATTAGATGCGGGCTGTGTGTCGAGTGCTAACAACAGTGTTGAGTGGCTGCTGAAGAACTTTGGCTCGTTTGCTGAGATTCTGAAACTCACAGAACTGCTCTCCATCAACGCAAACTTTAATCCCGTATGTATCTTCACATGTGATATAACCAAAGAACAGAGACGACAAGAAGGTTTAATAACAACCAACATCATCAGTTTTACCTGAAGGAGTTTTCCACTAATGTTGCCTCCTTGTTCTTCTGTGTGTCTTTAGTTGGAGACCCTGGTCTATCTGACTTCAGTGCAGAAGGTTGAACTGATGGTTGGAGATCTACCTGGTCTTCCACAGAAGGAAGTCGTCATCAATACAGTGTTTGATCACCTGCTAGTGTCTCCAGTGGATCGAGGACTTCCTGATGTTCTTATGAAGCTGCTCTTAATCTCACAGACGGTAAAACTTACTCAGATGTTTTCAATGGCTCTCCTCCAAACCCTAGTGTTTTGCTGTTACATGTGAATTTGCTGAAATGAGAATGTGGGGAAAATGAGCAGTGGTCAAAGAAGTAAGTTTGATGAATCGGACATGTGATGATGGCACTGATGCATGTTTGTGTTTCCACAGACCGTAATACAGTGCAGCTCCCTCACACTGATGTAAGTGTACCTGAGCCTCTGCTGTCACATTATTGAGTCTCTGGTGTCTCTTGCTCTGAAATCTCCTCTAATCCTGTGTTTCTTTCTCAGTTTTGAGAGGCTGATTCTGGCTCTACCTTTCCTGCCGTCAGACATGCAGACTCAGGTCTTCCACACAACTGGAGAACTCAAGAAGAAGGCAGTGACAGGTGATTCTCAGTTTTGTGTCTTCATCATCTCTCACTGTTGACTACACTAGAAGATCAGCATGTATCTCAGTATTTCTGCTGGAATTAATGATCAAATGTGTGTGTCTTATTTACAGAATGCTCACTTCCTGAACCTCCAACAGTAAGAGATTGTTTTGGATTCCTTACCTTAAATCTGTCTTTAAAACTTCTTCACAAAGCTGTAATATATACAGTACTTAACAACATTGATTTACATATTGTCTTGTGTCTTATTTTCCTGTGTTCGTCTGTTTCAGTGTCCAATCACTCCACTGAATGGTAAGTGCATTTATACTCTAAGCTTGGTTCTGATGTGAACTCACCAGGGCTTCTGATCCAGAGTTTTGCAATAAACTGATCTTGCATCCTCCACTACCAATCATCCCTAATCACTGAGCCCAGAGTTGCTGTAATCTCTGTTCAGACGCTCCTATTGAGTGTGCTACATTAGCACCTGTTGGTATATATTATATAACGGGTGCCCTCAAACCTTCATGCTCTGCTCTTTATGACGCCAATCACGACTAGCCTACTGGACAAACACACTGAAAAACAACAGCTAAATAGTTTAACAGGTTAAAGATAATATCAAATTCAATCCTTTCCAAATTTCCAAATGTTCAAGCCCAATAGTTCTCAACGCTAGTAGATGTTTGGCAAGGAATTGGAAAACAAAATTTGCTCAGCACTGGATGTTGTCCAGAGAGGAATTATTGACCGAACAGTGTTGAATGAGACGCGAGACTCAAAGTCCCTCACTGGTCGTCACCTACTGCTGTAACCATGTGGCCAACCGGAAGAGTCACTGATCAAATCTGCCAACAAGTCTTTCATTACTTTGACTTAACCTTCTTGACTGTTTCACTGTAATTTACGAGTGTTGTGTTGAGTAATTCAATGAAATTCAGTAGCACTAATCAATGTTTTCTGATGAATTTAACAGCGACCAGAGTTTGTTCAGGAGTCAACAGGTACGAGCAAATACTCTTTTCTCCACTTTGACACTGTGACCTCATCTCTGAGACAGGAAGTGCTCTTGACATTCTGATGTCTTCCACAGTAATGAGACTCTGCTGTCCGCTGGTCTCGTGAGCGCCCCCTGTAGTATCGACCTGCAGCAGTACGCTTGCTCTTCGGTAAGAAGACGACAAGCAGAAAACTCTATTAAAATGAGCTGATACTGATGATTGTCTGGGAATCTACGTCCCTCCAGAGAGCAAATGTGCAGCAGTTTCTGGAATCACCATGATATTTCCTGAACGGTGATGTCCACTGATGAAATCTTTTGTGTTTGTAGCTCACAGGCTTCACTGCTGAAAACCTGGCTGCTCTTCTGAAGTGTCAACTATCCAGCAGCAGCAGCAGCAGTTACTCCAAGGAGATCTGGAAGTTGCTTTTCACCAAAACAAACAATGTTCTCGATGGAGCCCTCAGCATCTTTTCCAGCGCGGTGGCAAATATGGTAAATAAGCCTTGCACAATTCTGCTCTAGTGTTTATTGGCAGATTGACTGAGGATATGATGGTAATTCCTCCTCATTACATCATCAGTCTCAGCCAATCAGAGATGATGCTGTGTCCCAAGTGCTGGATGTGATTGGGGAGCTGAGATTGGAGCGCATCAGTCCTGACCAATGGAGTGACGTTACTTTCATCAGCATGTTGTTGGGTCAATATCTGAAGCCGTTTTTACCGTCCGTGTCACCATCCCTACTGAATTGCACTAGCAGCAAAAACCTCAGCTGCCAAACTTACCAGCTCATGTAAGAAAAGCATTTCCTCAGCAATAGCTCAAGACCATCGTGAGTTGATAAGATGCTTTGTTCAACATTTTTTCCAACCCTTTCTCAGACTGGCAGAGTTCCCTCTTATCAATCAGACGCAAGGAAGAAACATGGTGGAATTTTTCATCTTGCCCTTCCTCAGAAGAAACGCAACAGGTGAGGTGGAGGATTACAGAGGTTTCAGGCAGAATGTCACTTATGTTGAGATTCTGGAGATCATGAAGCTGATTTTACTGTGTGTGTGTTGAGTATTAGATGCGGGCTGTGTGTCGAGGGCTAACAACAGTGTTGAGTGGCTGCTGAAGAACTTTGGCTTGTTTGCTGAGATTCTGAAACTCACAGAACTGCTCTCCATCAACGCAAACTTTAATCCCGTATGTATCTTCACATGTGATATAACCAAAGAACAGAGACGACAAGAAGGTTTAATAACCACCAACATCATCAGTTTTACCTGAAGGAATTTTCCACTAATGTTGCCTTCTTGTTCTTCTGTGTGTCTTTAGTTGGAGACCCTGGTCTATCTGACTTCAGTGCAGAAGGTTGAACTGATGGTTGGAGATCTACCTGGTCTTCCACAGAAGGAAGTCGTCATCAATACAGTGTTTGATCACCTGCTAGTGTCTCCAGTGGATCGAGGACTTCCTGATGTTCTTATGAAGCTGCTCTTAATCTCACAGACGGTAAAACTTACTCAGATGTTTTCAATGGCTCTCTTCCAAACCCTAGTGTTTTGCTGTTACATGTGAATTTGCTGAAATGAGAATGTGGGGTAAATGAGCAGTGGTCAAAGAAGTAAGTTTGATGAATCGCACATGTGATGATGGCACTGATGCATGTTTGTGTTTCCACAGACCGTAATACAGTGCAGCTCCCTCACACTGATGTAAGTGTACCTGAGCCTCTGCTGTCACGTTATTGAGTCTCTGGTGTCTCTTGTGCTGAAATCTCCTCTAATCCTGTGTTTCTTTCTCAGTTTTGAGAGGCTGATTCTGGCTCTACCTTTCCTGCCGTCAGACATGCAGACTCAGGTCTTCCACACAACTGGAGAACTCAAGAAGAAGGCAGTGACAGGTGATTCTCAGTTTTGTGTCTTCATCACCTCTCACTGTTGACTACACTAGAAGATCAGCATGTATCTCAGTATTTCTGCTGGAATTAATGATCAAATGTGTGTGTCTTATTTACAGGATGCTCACTTCCTGAACCTCCAACAGTAAGAGATTGGTTTTAATAGTTTTCCTTCTCAATCTCTTTCAGTCCTATATGATTCCTCACTAAGCAACTTACAAGAGAGGAACAAAAGCAATTTGTCAAAAGCAAACAATATTCATAATATACAATGGCAAATGTACTTGACAACTTGATTAGGAGGCAAGCTAGAGAGGAGGGGATGAAATGCAGAGAAGAAAAAGTGGATTTATTTGTTTAAATGCGAGTGCATTGGTTTAAGGGTGTAGGGTGTTTAAGTGCATGTGGAAGAGGTTTGTCTTTAGCTGCTTCTCAATAGATTTGATCATCTCAGCAGTTTGGGTGGAAGTTGGCAGCTCATACCACCAGAGAGGAACAGAGAGGGTGAAAGTTTTGCCACGTTGTAAAGGAATGACAAGGCGTAGTTCATTCAGTGACTATAGCTGGTAGGATATAGTGCACATTTGTAGGAGTGAATTGAGATAGGGAGGTACTGTTCCAGTGACAGTTATGAAAGCCATCGTCTAAACCTTCATTTTTATTCTGGCCCCAACTAGGAGCCAGTGGATTGAGTTCAGGAGGTGTGTGATGTGGGTTCTCTTAGACTGGTTGAAGACTAGACGTGCTACCGCGTTCTGAATGATCTGCAGAGGCTTAGTTGCAATGGATGGAAGGCCTAGAAGTAGAGAATTGCAGTAGTCATGTCTAGAAATGACAAGAGCTTGGACAAGATCTTGTGCCACATACTCTGACAGGAAGTGCCTGATTTTCCTGAAGTTGTAAAGCAAGAACTTGGACGACAGGGCCATTGTTGAAATATAGGTGGAAAAGCTCAGTTGGTCTTCAAAAACAGCCCCCAGGTTCCTTGCTGACCTGTTTGGCATTAGTGTTGTGCACAGGGATGTTGTGATCAACTGATGGTTTTGCAGAAATTATAAGAAGTTCTGAACTGTAGATGATGCTCCTTCATCCAGGCAGAAATGTCTGAAAGGCAGGCAGAGATACGAGCTGAGACAGTTGGATCATCAGGTTGAAAGGGCAGATAGAGCTGCATGTCATCTGCATAGCTGTGGTAAGAGAAGCCATACGCCTGTATGATCATTCCCAGGGAAGTTGTGTAAATGGTGAAAAGAAGAGGTCTGAGCACTGAACCTTGAGGCACCCCAGTGATTAGCTGATGTGCCTCAGACACCCCTACTCTCCAAAAAAACTTGAAAGATCTGCCTGTGAGGTAAAACTGAAGCCACTGAAGTACCATACCTGTGATGCCCAAATCAGAAAGAGTAGACAAAGGTGGATCTGGTGGTTTACAGTGTCAAAGGCAGCAGACAGGTCTAGAAGATTAAGGACAGATGATTGGGCGTTCACTGTTGACAGCCAAAGAGTTTCAGTAATGTCTTTATGGAGTGTCTGCTTTTGAAGCCAGACTGGTTGTCGTCGAGTAGGGTGTTCTGTGAGAGAAAGGCAGATAGCTGATTGAACTCTTTTTGAGAGTTTTTGACAGAAAAGAAAGAAGAGAGACTGACCAGTAGTTTTCAACTGCTGTAGGAATGACTGTTGGCTTTTCTTTAGCAGTGTGGTTACCCGAGCCTGCTTAAATGCTGTGAGACATTTAATTTGTAGTGAGGGGTGTGTTGTTGATGGGGTTGGGAGGTGATGTTGGTGAAATCTTCTGTAGAAGGTGGGAAGGGGTCAGGTCTAAGGGATAGGTTGTAGGACAATTCAATCTTTAAAACTTTTTTCACAAAACTCTTCATATACAGTACTATAAAAAACCTTTTACATTGTGTCTTATATTTTGTTCCCTCTTTTTCATCTGTTTCAGTGTCTGATCACTCCTGTGAATGGTGAGTGCATTTGAACACCTTGCTTGTTTCTGATGTGAACTAATCAGTGTGTCTAATCAAGTCTGAATTAATGTTGCGATAAAGTGAACCGGCATTTGTTCATTATATGCACTAATCAATGTTTTCTGATGAATTTAACAGCGACCAGAGTTTGTTCAGGAGTCAACAGGTATGAGCAAATACTCTTTTCTCCACTTTGACACTGTGACCTCATCTCTGAGACAGGAAGTGCTCTTGACATTCTGATGTCTTCCACAGTAATGAGACTCTGCTGTCCGCTGGTCTCGTGAGCGCCCCCTGTAGTATCGACCTGCAGCAGTACGCTTGCTCTTCGGTAAGAAGACGACAAGCAGAAAACTCTATTAAAATGAGCTGATACTGATGATTGTCTGGGAATCTACGTCCCTCCAGAGAGCAAATGTGCAGCAGTTTCTGGAATCACCATGATATTTCCTGAACGGTGATGTCCACTGATGAAATCTTTTGTGTTTGTAGCTCACAGGCTTCACTGCTGAAAACCTGGCTGCTCTTCTGAAGTGTCAACTATCCAGCAGCAGCAGCAGTTACTCCAAGGAGATCTGGAAGTTGCTTTTCACCAAAACAAACAATGTTCTCGATGGAGCCCTCAGCATCTTTTCCAGCGCGGTGGCAAATATGGTAAATAAGCCTTGCACAATTCTGTTCTAGTGTTTTTTGGCAGATTGACTGAGGATATGATGGTAATTCCTCCTCATTACATCATCAGTCTCAGCCAATCAGAGATGATGTCGTGTCCCAAGTGCTGGATGTGATTGGGGAGCTGAGATTGGAGCGCATCAGTCCTGACCAATGGAGTGATGTTACTTTCATCAGCATGTTGTTGGGTCAATATCTGAAGCCGTTTTTACCGTCCGTGTCACCATCCCTACTGAATTGCACTAGCAGCAAAAACCTCAGCTGCCAAACTTACCAGCTCATGTAAGAAAAGCATTTCCTCAGAAATAGCTCAAGACCATCGTGAGTTGATAAGATGCTTTGTTCAACATTATTTCCAACCCTTTCTCAGTCTGGCAGAGTTCCCGCTTATCAATCAGACGCAAGGAAGAAACATGGTGGAATTTTTCATCTTGCCCTTCCTCAGAAGAAACGCAACAGGTGAGGTGGAGGATTGCAGAGGTTTCAGGCAGAATGTCACTCATGTTGAGATTCTGGAGATCATGAAGCTGATTTTACTGTGTGTGTGTGTGTGTGTGTTGTGTATTAGATGCGGGCTGTGTGTCGAGTGCTAACAACAGTGTTGAGTGGCTGCTGAAGAACTTTGGCTCATTTGCTGAGATTCTGAAACTCACAGAACTGCTCTCCATCAACGCAAACTTTAATCCCGTATGTATCTTCACATGTGATATAACCAAAGAACAGAGACGACAAGAAGGTTTAATAACCACCAACATCATCAGTTTTACCTGAAGGAGTTTTCCACTAATGTTGCCTTCTTGTTCTTCTGTGTGTCTTTAGTTGGAGACCCTGGTCTATCTGACTTCAGTGCAGAAGGTTGAACTGATGGTTGGAGATCTACCTGGTCTTCCACAGAAGGAAGTCGTCATCAATACAGTGTTTGATCACCTGCTAGTGTCTCCAGTGGATCGAGGACTTCCTGATGTTCTTATGAAGCTGCTCTTAATCTCACAGACGGTAAAACTTACTCAGATGTTTTCAATGGCTCTGCGTCACACCGTAGTGAGATGCCCATCCAGATTGTATTTTTCAGGCATTATGAGTGCGCTCATCATACGAGGCAAATTCAGTGAAAATGTTCATCTAATGGACCTTATTCAGAGTAGATGCCATATTTTTTCTTCAACAAAATAAAATGAGGTTTTGAGGGACAGGTGTACAGTCTAAATCAACATTCAGAATTATTTTTCAAAACAATTCCTGGTGACAAAAGACTCTTGAAAACATGTTGTGAAGATTAAATGTTACACACGACCCTAAATCAGAACAACCCAAATAAGACTGAAATGAGAATGTGGGGTAAATGAGCAGTGGTCAAAGAAGTAAGTTTGATGAATCGGACATGTGATGATGGCACTGATGCATGTTTGTGTTCCCACAGACCGTAATACAGTGCAGCTCCCTCACACTGATGTAAGTGTACCTGAGCCTCTGCTGTCACGTTATTGAGTCTCTGGTGTCTCTTGCTCTGAAATCTCCTCTAATCCTGTGTTTCTTTCTCAGTTTTGAGAGGCTGATTCTGGCTCTACCTTTCCTGCCGTCAGACATGCAGACTCAGGTCTTCCACACAACTGGAGAACTCAAGAAGAAGGCAGTGACAGGTGATTCTCAGTTTTGTGTCTTCATCATCTCTCACTGGTGACTACACTAGAAGATCAGCATGTATCTCAGTATTTCTGCTGGAATTAATGATCAAATGTGTGTGTCTTATTTACAGGATGCTCACTTCCTGAACCTCCAACAGTAAGAGATTGTTTTGGATTCCTTACCTTAAATCTGTCTTTAAAACTTCTTCACAAAGCTGTAATATATACAGTACTTAACAACATTGATTTACATATTGTCTTGTGTCTTATTTTCCTGTGTTCGTCTGTTTCAGTGTCCAATCACTCCACTGAATGGTAAGTGCATTTATACTCTAAGCTTGGTTCTGATGTGAACTCACCTGGGCTTCTGATCCAGAGTTTTGCAATAAACTGATCTTGCATCCTCCACTACCAATCATCCCTAATCACTGAGCCCAGAGTTGCTGTGATCTCTGTTCAGACGCTCCTATTGAGTGTGCTACATTAGCACCTGTTGGTATATATTATATAACGGGTGCCCTCAAACCTTCATGCTCTGCTCTTTATGACGCCAATCACGACTAGCCTACTGGACAAGCACACTGAAAAACAACAGCTAAATAGTTTTTAACAGGATAAAGATAGGCAAGGCAAGGCAAGGCAAGTTTATTTGTATAGCACATTTCATACACAGGGGCAATTAGATAATGAAGATAATATCAAATTCCAATCCTTTCCAAATTTCCAAATGTTCAAGCCCAATAGTTCTCAACGCTAGTAGATGTTTGGCAAGGAATTGGAAAACAAAATTTGCTCAGCACTGGATGTTGTCCAGAAGGACTTATTGACCGTACAGTGTTGAATGAGACGCGAGACTCAAAGTCCCTCACTGGTCGTCACCTACTGCTGTAACCATGTGGCCAACCGGAAGAGACACTGATCAAATCTGCCAACAAGTCTTTCATTACTTTGACTTAACCTTCTTGACTGTTTCACTGTAATTTACGAGTGTTGTGTTGAGTAATTCAATGAAATTCAGTAGCACTAATCAATGTTTTCTGATGAATTTAACAGCGACCAGAGTTTGTTCAGGAGTCAACAGGTACGAGCAAATACTCTTTTCTCCACTTTGACACTGTGACCTCATCTCTGAGACAGGAAGTGCTCTTGACATTCTGATGTCTTCCACAGTAATGAGACTCTACTGTCCGCTGGTCTCGTGAGCGCCCCCTGTAGTATCGACCTGCAGCAGTACGCTTGCTCTTCGGTAAGAAGACGACAAGCAGAAAACTCTATTAAAATGAGCAGATACTGATGATTGTCTGGGAATCTACATCCCTCCAGAGAGCAAATGTGCAGCAGTTTCTGGAATCACCATGATATTTCCTGAACGGTGATGTCCACTGATGAAATCTTTTGTGTTTGTAGCTCACAGGCTTCACTGCTGAAAACCTGGCTGCTCTTCTGAAGTGTCAACTATCCAGCAGCAGCAGCAGCAGTTACTCCAAGGAGATCTGGAAGTTGCTTTTCACCAAAACAAACAATGTTCTCGATGGAGCCCTCAGCATCTTTTCCAGCGTGGTGGCAAATATGGTAAATAAGCCTTGCACAATTCTGCTCTAGTGTTTATTGGCAGATTGACTGAGGATATGATGGTAATTACTCCTCATTACATCATCAGTCTCAGCCAATCAGAGATGATGCTGTGTCCCAAGTGCTGGATGTGATTGGGGAGCTGAGATTGGAACGTATCAGTCCTGACCAATGGAGTGATGTTACTTTCATCAGCATGTTGTTGGGTCAATATCTGAAGCCGTTTTTACCGTCCGTGTCACCATCCCTACTGCAGTGCACTAGCAGCAAAAACCTCAGCTGCCAAACTTACCAGCTCATGTAAGAAAAGCATTTCCTCAGCAATAGCTCAAGACCATCGTGAGTTGATAAGATGCTTTGTTCAACATTATTTCCAACCCTTTCTCAGACTGGCAGAGTTCCCGCTTATCAATCAGACGCAAGGAAGAAACATGGTGGAATTTTTCATCTTGCCCTTCCTCAGAAGAAACGCAACAGGTGAGGTGGAGGATTGCAGAGGTTTCAGGCAGAATGTCACTCATGTTGAGATTCTGGAGATCATGAAGCTGATTTTACTGTGTGTGTGTGTTGTGTATTAGATGCGGGCTGTGTGTCGAGTGCTAACAACAGTGTTGAGTGGCTGCTGAAGAACTTTGGCTCATTTGCTGAGATTCTGAAACTCACAGAACTGCTCTCCATCAACGCAAGCTTTAATCCCGTATGTATCTTCACATGTGATATAACCAAAGAACAGAGACGACAAGAAGGTTTAATAACCACCAACATCATCAGTTTTACCTGAAGCAGTTTTCCACTAATGTTGCCTTCTTGTTCTTCTGTGTGTCTTTAGTTGGCGACCCTGGTCTATCTGACTTCAGTGCAGAAGGTTGAACTGATGGTTGGAGATCTACCTGGTCTTCCACAGAAGGAAGTCGTCATCAATACAGTGTTTGATCACCTGCTAGTGTCTCCAGTGGATCGAGGACTTCCTGATGTTCTTGAGCTCCTGTTTGTTTTTTCCAGAAATGTAAGAAATGTTTCAAATTTATGGCTGAAAGTCTTTTTCTAGAACCATTCATTAAGAAGTTTTTTTTTTTTTTTGCAAACACTTTTCTGTAATTGATCTCATTGAAATGTCATAGCTCTTCTTTCTTATTATGCTTTCAATCAAGCTTGCATTATATTTTGTGTTATTGCTGCTTGTAGCTATATATCTCTAAATGGAAATAAATGAGTTTAATTTCTGTGCGTATTGGTTTTCTTTTCTAGAGTCCTCTCAGCTGTCAAACCAATCAGATAATGTAAGTTTTTGTTTATTATTAACCAAGAGACGGAGACATCAATGTTGGGATCTTCTTCTTGACCGCTTCTTTTTTGTTGTAAATCAGCTTCACGCGACTTGACCACATCCTGAGATCAGCAGCGGGTGATTTGGAGCCCGTCATCTGGACGAGCGTTTATGACCTCAGTCTCTCGGCACCTGCAGGTCAGCGCAGTGCCATCTGTGTTTTTCTACGCCATCGTGTCTGTTTCCCAAGTTCCTTAATGCTATTTCTGACTTTCTCACAGGTTGCTCTCTACTCCCAGTTGTGGTTGAGGTATGTCTGTTATTTAAAGTGAATCACGTTTTATGAGTACAACATCATAAACTAGCATTTTGTTCTGTAAATTTCACACCATATTTGTCTTTTCCTCCACAGTGTCCTTTGACTCCATACAACGGTAGTCAGCGATTCCTCTTCACTATCACTGCATGATCATGTGTGAGTGTGCAGTCATGTCTAATGTTTTCCTCTGTTTGTGTGTATTTCAGAGACTCGAGTGTGCAGTGGAGTGGACAGGTAGAGTGAAGTTTTAATAACTGCTTTATTTTTCTGTTTTCGTCCCCTTGACTTTGACTAATTGTGTCCTGTCTGTCCCCAGTTCTGCATTACAGCACTTCTTGAACAACGGAGATGCTTCAAAGAGGCTTTGTGACTTCAGTATCGCAGAATATGCGTGTACCCCGGTAATCAGTGTCTATCCCAGAATGCATCTCTCCGATCAGGCATGAGACGGTTGTGTGAACAGTTGTTTGTATGTGCTTCAGGTGCTGAATGTCAGCGTGGAGCAGCTGGTGTCTGTGCTGGACTGTCACCTGTCCGCTGATGTTGTCATCAGCTCACCTGACAGCTGGAAGCTCCTCCTGACCAGAGTCTCACACCTGCTGGACGCTGCTCTCATCACGCTCTCCAACAGGGTATGAGACAGCTGCTGCAAAACACGATTTTGATGACATTACATGAAGCATTGCACTGTATTTACAGTATTTTGCATGTGTGTTCTTTGAATGTTCTGAAACAGGTAGTAACATTTTTTTTTTTAAACGTTAGACGAACGTCCAACTAAAATGTTTCAAAAACGCTGCTCTATTTTCTCTGTTTAGTCGGTGTGGTGGAGCGGCAGCTCTGGCTCCGTCGTTCTGGATGTTCTGCGAGAGCTACGCCTGGACAGACTCCCTGACAATGGCAGCGTTGCACTGTGGCTTGGCAAGCGTCTCCGACCGCTCCTGCCATTCGCTTCGAGGACGTTCCTGCAGTGTCTGAGCAGCAAGAACTTCAGCTGTCAGAACTTCCAGACAGTGTAAACGCCCCACATATTCCTCACAATACAACTCGTTTATGATTAGCTCAGACTGTATTGTGAGCATTGCTGTTTAAGGTGAATCTACACTCACCTAAAGGATTATTAGGAACACCTGTTCAATTTCTCATTAATGCAATTATCTAATCAACCAATCACATGGCAATTGCTTCATTGCATTTAGGGGTGTGGTCCTGGTCAAGACAATCTCCTGAACTCCAAACTGAATGTCAGAATGGGAAAGAAAGGGGATTTAAGCAATTTTGAGCGTGGCATGGTTGTTGGTGCCAGACGGGCCGGTCTGAGTATTTCACAATCTGCTCAGTTACTGGGATTTTCACGCAAAACCATTTCTAGGGTTTACAAAGAATGGTGTGAAAAGGGAAACACATCCAGTATGCGGCAGTCCAGTGGGCCAAAATGCCTTGTTGATGCTAGAGGTCAGAGGAGAATGGGCGACTGATTCAAGCTGATAGAAGAGCAACTTTGACTGAAATAACCACTCGTTACAACCGAGGTATGCAGCAAAGCATTTGTGAAGCCACAACACGCACAACCTTGAGGCGGATGGGCTACAACAGCAGAAGACCCCACCGGGTACCACTCATCTCCACTACAAATAGGAAAAAGAGGCTACAATTTGCACCATCTCACCAAAATTGGACAGTTGAAGACTGGAAAAATGTTGCCTGGTCTGATGAGTCTGGATTTCTGTTGAGACATTCAGATGGTAGAGTCAGAATTTGGCGTAAACAGAATGAGAACATGGATCCATCATGCCTTGTTACCACTGTGCAGGCTGGTGGTGGTGGTGTAATGGTGTGGGGGATGTTTTCTTGGCACACTTTAGGCCCCTTAGTGCCAATTGGGCGTGGTTTAAATGCCACGGCCTACCTGAGCATTGTTTCTGACCATGTCCATCCCTTTATGACCAGCATGTGCCCATCCTCTGATGGCTACTTCCAGCAGGATAATGCCCCATGTCACAAAGCTCCAATCATTTCAAATTGGTTTCTTGAACATGACAATGAGTTCACTGGACTAAAATGGCCGTCCCACAGTCCCCAGATCTCAACCCAATAGAGCATCTTTGGGATGTGGTGGAACGGGAGCTTCGTGCCCTGGATGTGCATCCCACAAATCTCCATCAACTGCAAGATGCTATCCTATCAATATGGGCCAACATTTCTAAAGAATGCTTTCAGCTCCTTGTTGAATCAATGCCACGTAGAATTAAGGCAGTTCTGAAGGCCAAAGGGGGTCAAACACAGTATTAGTATAGTGTTCCTAATAATCCTTTAGGTGAGTTTATGTCTCATTGTGATGATGTTATTGACATTTGCGTGTTTGTGTGTGTGTGTGTGTGTGTGTGTGTGTGTGTGTGTGTGTGTTTGTGATATAGGGTTGAGGCGTTCAGTGCAGGATTTCTCCATATGAATGACCTTCAGCGACAAAATACAGCAACGAACTTCATCGTACCATTCCTCTTGAGACAGCCAGCAGGTACCGAACAGTCGCTCTTCTCCTTCGTGTTTCATTCACCCTTAATGACGTGCTGCAGAAATGTAATGAGTTTGAGTTCATGTGTGTGTGTTTTCTCAGGTGCGGCGTGTGCGTCCAACGACAGCTCTCAGTGGCTCACCGGTAACTTCGGCCAGTTTTCTGCTGTCGTCCCTCTGAATCAGCTGATCTCACTCAACACACAGTTCAACCCGGTACAGGAAAAATCAAAGACTCATTTACACTGCAAAACAATCACTGTATTCGTCAATAATGAGTCTGGTTTTCCCTTAAGACAAGAGAAGCAAAACTGAGTAATGTATTGAGATTTTTCTTGTTTTAAGTATAAATGTAAAAAAAATGTAGGTTTAGGTTTATGTTGATGAATGGAAGTATCAGTCTTTCGTATTGTGACATACTTCTGAATTAAACGGATTATTGAAAAAGAACAAATGATTGGATGTTGAGCTGTGCAGATGAGCATAAGCTTGCAGGGGCGGGGCTTAGCACACTAAATTATTGGAGAATCCTGCATACGTCACCAGAGAGAAGACTATCTGGAAGATCCAGTTTTGAAATTTGAATAAACAGAACAAGAAACGTTTGTTCACAATATCATCTATAGCATGCATTTTTATTTCATGCCACATTTAGGAAAATAAAAAACTCTTGCCAGTGGAGTAAGTAACGTTATTCAGGATTCTCTCAGGCAAGACATTGTATCTTCCGCAGTTTTGCTTCTCAAGTACACATAGAATGTTTCAATAAATTACTGAAAAGCAAGACTTTTTTAACTGCAGAAGAGTTTTAACTTTATACTTCTTCACTCTCTTCTCTGTTTCTAGCTGAGCATCCTGCTCGCGCTCTCTCCAGAGCAGTTGGTTGGGCTGATGTTTGATGATATTCCTGGTCTTCCAGACAAAACTCTTGTCACCAATGCCGTGTTTGATCACCTGATCGCATCTCCACAGGAAGAGAGGATCATCCCCACACTTAATATCCTGGTTGAGTCATCAAAGACGGTAAACGGGTTTTCCATCACACTTTTACATCCTTTTCTTGTTGCTGTCCATTCATTAACATCTGAACGTGTTTCTTTTAGAGGAACATCTCCTGTGCGTCGTACCAAATCATGTGAGTGTGTTGTCACGTGCTGCGTGTTTTTTCTGTGTTGAATCTCACAATCTCACGCTCACACGTCTGTCTGTCTCTATGTTTGCTAGTTTCCACCGTCTGGACCACCTGATGGTCAGTGTGCCGGTGAAACTGGAGACAGTGATTCTGAGGAGCAAATCGGCTCTGCTGCAGCAAGTCCCGCCGGGTGAGACACAATCACAATTTGTTTTTAAGTCACCTGTATTGGGCTCCTGGTATGTGAGTGTGTTGGACAGAAACATGTTTTACACACACACTCATCAGTGTGTCTTTTTCTGTCTCAGGTTGTGTGAGCTCCAGCGGACAGGTAAGTTTTGAACATGCTTTGGTTATGGTTCGTTTTAAGCTGATGATTTAAGCTCATTTGATGCTCACGTGAGTCTCTTCTGTCTCCCCCAGTGTGGCGTGACACAAGTGAATGGTTAGTATTCCTCTCTGATTGAGTTGTTGTGATTTATGTCTGTAATAATGCGATATGTGAGCTGACGTCTCTCTCTCTCTCTCGCTCAGAAACGGCAGTGTGCAGGAGTGTCAACAGGTAAAAAAAACTTCAAGAACTCCTCAGATGATTTTGTAACTCAAACAGCCTTACTTTTAATCGATTATCCCAAGAAAATCAGCAGATTAATTGATTACCCAAAGAAGAAAATCAGCCGATTAATCGGCAACCAAAAAGAAGAGAGTCGACCGATTAATCAATCACCAAAAGGAACAAAGCCACCAGGCGTCAAATCGATTAGTAAAAGAAGAAAACTGGCAGATTAATCGATTACCCAAAGAAGAAAATCAGCCAAATGATCAACCACCCAAAGAAGAAAATCACAGAATTAATCGATAGCCTGCATTAGAAAACCGGGTGATTAATCGACCACCCAAATAAGAAAATCGACAGATTAATCGTTACCCCAAATTAGGAAACCGGGTGATTAATCGTCCGCCCAAAGGAAAAAACCGACAGATTAATCGATATCTTAAATTAGTAAACCGGCCGATTAATCGATTACCCAAAGAAGAAAAATCGTCAGATCAATCGATGGTCCAAATTAGAAAACCGAACGACTAATCAATCAGCCAAAGAAGAAAAATCGACAGATTAATCGATAGCTCAAATTAGAAAACCGGACGATTAATTGATTACTCTGAGAAGAAAATCAGCCGAATGATCAATTACCCAAAGAAGAAAGTCACTGAATTAATCGATAGCTCAAATTCGAAAACTGGACAATTAATCGACTACCTAAAGAAGAAAATCTGCAGATTAATCGATAGCTCAAATTAGAAAACTGGACGATTAATCGATTACTCTGAGAAGAAAATCAGCCGAATGATCAATCACCCAAAGAAGAAAATCACAGAATTAATCAATAGCTCAAATTAGAAAACCGGACAATTAATCGATTACCCAAAGAAGAAAATCTGCAGATTAATCGATAGCCCAAATTAGAAAACCGGACGATTAATTGATTACCCAAAGAAGAAAATTGACAGATTAATCGATAGTTCAAATTAGAAAACCGGACAATTAATCGATTACCCAAAGAAGAAAATCTGCAGATTAATCGATAGCTCAAATGAGAAAACCGGACGATTAATCGATTACTCTGAGAAGAAAATCAGCTGAATGATCAATCACCCAAAGAAGAAAATCACAGAATTAATTGATAGTTCAAAATTAGAAAACCGGACGATTAATCGATTACTCTGAGAAGAAAATCAGCCGAATGATCAATCACCCAAAGAAGAAAATCACAGAATTAATCGATAGCTCAAAATTAGAAAACCGGACGATTAATCGATTACCCAAAGAAGAAAATTGGCAGATCAATCAATAGCTTAAATTAGAAAACCAGACGATTAATCGATTACTCTGAGAAGAAAATCAGCCGAATGATCAATTACCCAAATAAGAAAACCACAAAATTAATCGATAGCTCAAAAGAATAAAAGGAGGCGTACCTATCCTATCATCCTGTTGTTTGAGGGCTATCTTGTGTTCTGATTGGCTGTTTTTTGAGTATCTGTGTTGTAATTGGCCGTTTGAGGCAGATCAGTCACACTCATTATGGTGTGTGTTACAGCTCTGGCCTGTCAGTGTATCTCAGCTCTCCTCATGACGGCAGTCGGCTCTGTGAATTCAGCATCACACAGTACGCCTGTGCAGAGGTACACAAACAATCCCGTACACACAGACATGTGAGCACACACACACACACTCTCTCGGTGAACACATGTTTTGTGTTGTGTTCAGTTGACAGCTCTGAGCACGCAGGACCTGGCGACGGTCTTGTCATGCAGTCTCAATGGGAACGAAAGCGTGTCCGAAGAGACGTGGAAGCTCTTCACGCAGAAGGTCAACCCTGTGCTGGGTCCAGCGCTCGACCTGCTCGCCAACACGGTACACGACAACACACTCGTCTCTGCCCGTCAAATTCAAGCTACTTCTACAAGAATACAGATCAATCCCCATGTTTTCTCCATGTTTTGCAAAAGCAATAAATTAATGCAAGAAAGTAATAACTAATGAAGAAGGATGAACTGTGTCTGTCTCCATCAGAGTCTGAATATGTCCCGCCACTCAGTGTCATTCTTGAATGTGATTGGAGAGGTCACTCTGAGCTCCTTCAGCTCCACCAACCTGAGAGATGATTTGTTCGTCCAGCGCTGGTTTGTATCCAGACTCAGCCCATTTCTACCTTACGCCTCCGAGGCGTTCCTGTCCTGTCTCTCCACCAGAGACTTCAGCTGTGAGACCTTCAGGAGCGTGTGAGTTTACAACACACACACACACACACACACACACACACACACACACACACACACACACACACACACACACACACACACACGTTACATGTTGATGCAGCTCTAAGACTTTGTCTCTTTCACAGTGTGCAGAGCTTCAATCAGAGTTTTGACATCCTATCCATTGAAACTCAAGCTAACGTCTACATTGACTTCATCAAAGTCTTCCTCTCTCAGAACAGCACTGCAGGTTGGACTCTCTCAGAAACAGACAGATTAGCGACAGGGTTTCTGACTAACGCTCAGCTGTGACGTGTTGTTCTGTGTTTAGGGTGTGTGGGTTCTCTGAGCAGCTTTGATTGGCTGGTCAGCAGCTTTAGACGTTTCTCTATCCTCGCCTCAGTGACCGACCTGCAGACTCTCAACCCCAGCTTGGATGTGGTACGAACAAAAACACACACACACACACACACACACAGCACAACAGACATTCAGCATGTACAGATGTTCACGTGTGTTCACCTGTTTGTGTGTGTTTGTTCAGTTTGACACTCTGAGTCTGTTGAGTGAGGAACAGTTAGTGGAGGTTTCCAGCACTCCTGGATTCCTGTCCAGCGCTGCTGACGTTGATGATCTCCTGCTCTACGTGCCGGACACACAGTTCACGAGTTTCTACACATCTCTCTCTGCAGCGCTACAGGTGATGCCCACACACACACACACACACACACACTCTCTCACACTCACTCACTTACACACACACACTCTCACACTCACTCACTTACACACACACACTCTCACACTCACTCACTTACACACACACACTCTCACACTCACTCACTTACACACACACACTCTCTCACACATACAAACACACACACACACACACACACAACACACACACTCACTCACTTACACACATACTTGTCAGAGGTCATAATAGATTGGAATATTCGAAGGATCGGAGGCAACACGCCGGAGATGGGTTTATTGAGGATGACATATCGATTTAAGTATTATTAAATTGTAATATTGGAACAATCGGACTCATCCCGCTGGAGACGGGTTTATTGAGGATGCCGTGTCGATGAGGCAGTTTCAGGGGGAGGCTAATCACGGTCTCTCAGACACTTCAGGGTCATGTGTTGGTCTTCTCTGGGCGCAGGTCCAGCATCTGATCTGGATCCGGCCCGGATCCGGCTGACTGCAGTAAACCTCGGGATAAACAGAGAGACTAGCATTAGCGTAGATGCCATTCTTCTGATGATGTCACGAGTACATCAGGTGTTATGGGAAGTGTTCCCGGTTCCGGCTGACCTAGTTAATGCAGCCTAACAATCCTTTCATTGAGAAAGTGTTTTATGTGTATGCCACAGTAAAGAGATGTGTGTTTAGTCTAGATTTAAACTGACAGAGTGTGTCTGCTTCCCCAACAATGCTAGGAAGAGTTCCAGAGTTTAGGAGCTAAATAGGAAAAGGATCGACCGCCTGCAGTTGATTTGGATATTCTCGGTATGATCAACTGGCCAGAGTTTAGAGAGCGCAGTAGACGTGATGGAGTATAATGTGTTAAGAGCTCGCTCAAGTACTGGGGAGCTAAACCATTTAGTGCTTTGTAAGTAATAAGCAAGATTTTAAAATGTATGCGATGTTTAATAGGCAGCCAGTGCAGTGTTGACAGAACTGGGCTAATATGGTCACACTTCCTGGTTCTAGTAAGAACTGGAGCTGCTGCGTTTTGGACCAGCTGGAGTTTATTTATTAAGCGAGCAGGGCAACCACCCAGTAGAGCATTACAATAATCTAGCCTTGAGGTCATGAACGCATGAACTAACTGTTCGGCATTTTGCATTGAGAGCATGTGCCGTAATTTAGATATATTGTTAAGATGGTAGAAAGCAGTTTTACAGATGCTAGAAACGTGGCTTTCAAACGAAAGATTGGTATCAAAGAGCACACCCAGGTTCCTCACTGACGACGAGGACTGGACAGAGCAGCATCAAGTGTTAGACAGTATTCTAGGGCACTACTTGTGGAGCTTTTTTGTCCAATAATTAAAAATTCTGTTTTTTTAATGTTTTTTTAATGCATCCAATGTTTTATATCAGCTCTGCATTCCGTTAATCTTGTGAATTGGTAAATTTCTTCAGGGCGTGAAGAAATATAGAGCTTATAGAACACACACACACACTCTTTCACACACTCTCTCACTCACTCACTCACTCACTCTCTCACTCTCTCACTCTCTCACACACTCACACACACACACACACACACACACACACACACTCACACACACACACACACACACACACACACACACACACACACACACACACACACACACACACACACACACACACACACACACACACACACACACACACATATACACACACACACACACACACACACATACACTAACTCACACACTCTCTCTCTCACACACACACACACATACACTAACTCACACACTCTCTCTCTCTCACACACACACACACACACACTAGTCGATACAATCTGCTGATTAATGGATTATCAAAAATGATTAGTTGCAGCCCTAGTTCTGATCAGCCATTTGTGGAGTAGCTGTGCTCTGATTGGCTGTTTGTGGAGTATCTGTGTTCTGATTGGCTGTTTGTGGAGTAGCTGTGCTCTGATTGGCTGTTTGTGGAGTAGCTGTGCTCTGATTGGCTGTTTGTGGAGTATCTGTGTTCTGATTGGCTGTTTGTGGAGTAGCTGTGCTCTGATTGGCTGTTTGTGGAGTATCTGTGTTCTGATTGGCTGTTTGTGGAGTATCTGTGTTCTGATTGGCTGTGGTCTGTGTCTGTCAGGTGCAGGATGCCGTTCTCCCTCCTCCAGTGCAGGACACGTTTCTGCAGCAGGTGTTTGACCGGGCCAATCTGACCACATTATCAGATGGTGATCTGCAGTTCTGGATCCTGAACATACTGCCTCCATTCATTGTGAACATTACAGTCCAACACGTGACAACTTACTTCAGCATCATCCTGCAGCGACCCTGTCCTATCAGCCAGCAGGCGTAAGACTCACTCACACACACTCACACACACTCACACACACTCACACACACGTGTACACACTAAACTGTCTGCGTACTCACGGTCGCTTGTTCTCACAGGGTGCAGCTGCTGAACTCGTCCAGCTCCACCTTCCAGCCTGCAACACAAGATCAGATCTACCAGCAGATCCTCGGCTCTCTCAAAGGTGTCCACCCATCCACCCGTCCCGTCATCCATCCATGTGTTTATCCCTCCATCCACTCATCCTTCTGTCTCCACAGGCCCCACCTCGCTGCGCTGTTACACTAACCAGAGCTATTACGCCTTCCTGACGTCATCCTTCATGAGTTTCCAGTTCCCAGATCTGACCACCTTCCTGTCCCTGATGCCTCCCGCCCGTGTGCCAGAGGTCAGACCCGTCAGACCGTCTCCGTCTGCTTAATCTTACCGATTAGATCCAATGATAGAGTCCTAAGAGTGCTGAAGGACAAGATGTTTAAATCTTCGTCACCTTTAACTGTGTGTCGCCTCACAGCTGATGGAGTCGATTTCTCCTGCGGAGGTCAGCAGTCTCCTGAACCGCCCGAACGCTGTGGACGATCCTACCCAAATCTGCCAGCTCTTCACGAACTACCCGAAGACGCCCCAGTACCTACAGACGGTACGGACAGTGCACTAATGTCTAGATTCATCTGCTCGTCTTGTGTAACAGCGTATGATTTACTTTCACCCTTGAAACACTGCAGTGAATGAATCTGTGTGTCTCTGTGTCCCGCAGCAGCCGCTGGGGTCCGTGGCTTTGGCCCGACAGGTGTTGTCCTGCATCTGGCCTCAGGTTCTGAAGATGGAGACCCAGTCTGAGGTGGAACTCTGGTTCGCTGTACTCGGTCAGTATCTGCCGCTGCTCAACTCACAGTTCATCGGCCCAGACGTCATGCAATCTTCCTCCTGTCTCTCCTTCAAGACGTTGTGAGTACAACCAGAATAAAACTTAGAACGAACGTTGTATTACCATTACTGGAAGAATATTCGTTCATAACGTTGAGAGAACCTTGCCAGAACGTTTGCTGGGTTTGCTTTGCTGATCAAGGAAAGATTTCAACAGATCAACGGACTCTATGTGTTTCTCTGTTTAGCGTTTCAGTGATGGCTAAATACAACTTCACTGCAGCAGAGTTTTCTCAGAGGGACGTCTACGACATCATCCTGGTCTACCTGAACACCTGTGAGTTACTGTTGATAGATTGCTTGATTGGTTCTGCTGTCTAATGATAATGAGGATTCGTCTGTGAGCCGTGTTTGTCATGCGTTCTCAGCTTCAGCTCCAGTTCCTAAATGTTATAACGCCTCGAACCCCGATCTCAACTCCACCGCCTGGTTTGTAGACTACATCTCCGTCTTCTTGAGCTTCATCACGCTGGACGACCTGCTCCTCTTTGGCTCGATTCAGGTGTGACGACGCTTTGAAGAATCAAAATGATAACTTTGTCCTTATTTACTCACCCTCATGTCGTCCCAAACCTGTTTGACTTTTGTAGACCTTTAAGCCGTTCACGGTGAACCAGGAGAACCTGCAGCTCTTCGGTCAGATCAATGTTCCTGACGATGTCTTGGACTCTTATGTGACTCTGCTGTTCGAGCAGGATCCGAACTTCAGTGCCTACTAGTGAGAAACACCAACAATAACAATCTCACTAAACTACACTCTTAAAAATAAAGGCTCCTAAAGGGGGTTTACATGGCCATGGAAAAACCATTTCAAGCTCCTCAAAGAGCCTTTTAGTGATCAGTTCTTAAAGGAACCCCTTCTTTGTGTGAAGACCATTTGAATGATCTAAAGAACCTTTTGTGCATTGGAAAGATTCCATGGGTGTTAAAGTTTCTTCATGGAAACATCAATGCCCAGCAAGCAATTTTGCGTTTAAAAGACGTCTAATAGCCGTCCAAACACAGCCCTAACGTCTAGGCTAAAACGAGGCAAAATTTGGGCTGTCAGTGAAAATGTTATAGACGTCGAACCATAGCCCAAGAATAGACTAGTCATCTAGAACATGAGCATGTCAAAGAGATGAAACCAAACACCTTGTAATCACTGTTGACTTTCCTTTCATAATGGAATATCATACATCTCTCAAGTTATTTCGGTAAAAACGACACATAACCAAATTCAAGGTTATTTTGGCTAGAAGTGGGTTATATATCGGGACTAAATTGGGTCTGTAGTGAAAAGATACGAAGAAATGACGGCTATTGCTTGCTGGGCGCCCATAAAGAACCTTTTTAGGAGTGTACCATTTGAAAATGCCCCTGCTGAAAAGACTGCCCTGGTTTGATGGTTTTAGAGAAGTTTTGGCCACTTGTCTGTGAGAAATCAGCTTAGACCGGTTGAAGCTCTTTTAGCAGAACTGTGACACTGAGTATTTTGAAGCTGCAGTGTTTATGAAAGACGCCCTGATGAGCTTTAACGTGATGTTTGCGTGTTTATAGTCTGCCTGTGAAGTTCCTCTGCTTGGCCCCTGCGAGCTCCTTCCTTCGGTTGAGTGTGGAGCAGTTGAAGAACATCTCTTCCATCGTCCAAAAAATGTGCACCGACATCCCACTCGACGTACGTACAAGAGTATGTGTGTGTGTGTGTGTCAAGAGAAATAAGCTTGTGTGTTAATGCATGTGCTTGCACAGGTGTCGGCGGCTCTATCGAGCAATTTGGACGTTCTGACGGTGGACACCATCCAGGCTCTGGGTCAGTCGTGCACGGGTTTGAGCACGGCTCAGATCAGCGACGCCGGAGGGAACGTGCTGCTCAGTGTGCTGAATGTGCTCAGACTCGTGCTGGGCTGGAACCTCGATCAGGCCATGATGATCATACAAACCCTGCTGTCTTCTGGACTTTACCAGGTACAAACCACCAATGACACCAAAGCCAATGCTGAATCAAGCGCTTACGGCTCAGAGGAACTCCTGAATCGATCAGTGTTGTTGAACAAATCATTGAATCAGTGATTCAGAGACTCACTCATACAGACAGGATGACTGCTGTGTATGTTTAAATGTACTTACACACAAATGTGTCTCTGCAGATTAATAGTGCGGAGAGACTAGTGGAATTGGGTTCGCTGATCATTGGTGTTCAAACATCAGTCATTAACTTAATCTCAGGAGATGAGTTGCTTCAGGCAGTGAAATCCCAATGGTTCTTGGAGCATGTCATCGGTGCACCGATTATCGTCCAACAGACCTTTGTCAGCCAGGTAACTAACACACACACACACACACACACACACACAAGTACGTCTCAGGTTTGTCTCGTGACTTCCCTTTCTGTCTCAGGTTGGTCTCGTGACGTCTCTTTCTGTCTCTCTTTAGATCATCACTCTCAACAGCTCGTCTGACGGCGTCATCACAAACGTCCCTGACCCGATGGCGACGGAGATCCCACGCATCCTCCTGCTGGACGTGTCGTCGTCCTCCTCGGTGGTGCAGAAGGTCAATCAGAAGAAATGGAAACATGAGCAGGTACGCCAGGCTTCCACATCAAGGATGCTGAGAAATCACTCTCAAAATAACAAGCTCTAGATGGTGCTTCATAACCTTTAATGGCTTCCCATCAAGGGTTCTGTTCATCGATTTAGTTTTAATTTAACTTATGTGCTCAATTGAGTAAAACACATGCACATAAACTATGATGGAAACACTTTTACCAAATAAATTCCTTGATGTGCATCAAAAAATGTTGAAAATGACTTTTGCGATGGGACCAACCAGCGGACCAATATTGAGCATCAGAAATAATGTTGTGGTTGTTCTGAAATGTCTGAGTAAAGCCTGCCTTTTTTTAAGAGCGCAAGTTATTTTCTGTCAGGAATGTAAATGACATGGTTGAAATTCTCTTCCCCTCAGGCTGTTTTGATCTTTGAAACCGTCGCTACAGAGTTCAGCGACCCAGACGCGTGAGTGAAGAGAGTCATTATTATCATTAGTCAGACTGGGTGCTGAGGTTTTAGTTTTGACCATATGTTGGTGTTTGTGTAGCATGTCTTTCCAGGTGCTGCAGGGTTTCACCTGTTCACGAATCCAGAGCTTCAGCACCAGTAAAACCATGAGTCTGATCCGAGGCTGCCGGCGGCGAGCCAACCAGACGCTCGTCCTACAGGAGTCACAGGTGAACACAGCCGCTGTTTTCAGAAATCTGCTCTGGTTGACCCTTCAGCTTTGCTATTTGATCACTGATGTGTGGATGTGTGTGTGATTGTCCTTCAGTTGACCTGCATGTACTACTACATCAAGAGCGCTGACCTGAACGCCTTCTCTCAGTATCCCGCCGAAGTGCTCATCTACTACAAGTACGTCAGCAGGATTATTGGTGCTCACGGAGGAGTTCATAAAGACTGGCTCATCACACAGTTGTTTGTTTGTCTTGCAGTTACTCTATGATTGACCGATCTCTGTGCCGCTCGTATTTCTCGTCTCTGGGAAAGGCCAACTTCTCAGTGCTGTCCAGCACTCTGTCCTTCAAGAAGCAAAACCTCTTCAACAGTGCCAGGGAGTGTCTGGTGAGCGCAAACACACAAATCATGTGACGCATATCATTACAGTACAAAAATGTTTGGCCCTAAATGTAAGATTTACATATTTGAATAGCATGTAAAATGTCCTTCACTTTGTATCACACAGTTTTAACATAAACAAACTACACTGATCAGGCATAACATTATGACACTGATTAGATCTCTTCATCACGGCACCTGTTAGTGGGTGGGATATATTAGGCAGCAAGTGAACATGTTGTCCTCAGAGTTGATGTGTTAGAAGCAGGAGAAATGGGCAAGCCTGAGGATTTGAGCGAGTTTGACAAGGGCCAGATTGTGACGGCTAGACGACTGGGTCAGAGCATCTGCAAAACTGCATCTCTTGTGGGGTGTTCCCGGTCTGCAGTGGTCAGTCTCTATCAAAAGTGAAGGACCAGTGGAGAACCGGCCACAGGGTCATGGGCGGCCGAGGCTTATTGATGCCCGTGGGGAGCGAAGGCTGGCCCGTGTGGTCCGATCAAACAGACGAGCTACTGGAGCTCAAACTGCTCCAGAAGTTAATGCTGGTTCTGATAGAAAGGGCTCAGAATACACAGAGCATCTCAGTTTGTTGCGTATGGGGCGGCATAGCCGCTGACCAGTCAGGGTGCCCATGCTGACCCCAGTGTGATGCTTTGGGCAATGTTCTGCTGGGAAACCTTGGTACTTTGACACGTACCACCTACCTAAGCATTGTTGAGACCATGTCCAGCCTTTCATGGAAACGGTATTCCCTGGTGGCTGTGGCTCTTTCAGCAGATAATGTGTCACCATAAAGCACAAATGCTTCAGGAATGGTTTGAGGAGCACAACAACGAGTTTGAGGTATTGACTTGGCCTAAAAATTCCCCAGATCTCAATCCAATCGAGCATCTGTGGGATGTGCTGAACAAACAAGTCCAATCCATGAAGGCCCCGCCTCGCAACTTACAGGACTTAAAGGGTAACTTCAGTGATTTAGCATTAGGCTTTGTATTAGTAGAAACCCAGTAGTATATTCATATTATGGTACTTTCCCCCCTCATATCTCCCTGAGACGAGAGAATTATGCATTTTATTTCTGGAAAAACTCCTCTAATGATGCAGATATCGTCATTTTGCCTCATCGGAGGATTGTTTGGCCAGAGGCTAAAGACTACAGCCACTAGATGGAGCTGTTCCGCATGTTATCAACCCGCCCATAGGGGAGAGATCTCACATACAGAATGTAAGACACAGACGGCCGCACGGACAATCATAACGGGGCAATCCAGAGCAAAGTGAGTGTTTCAACTTTTCAATGAATTCCTGTGATAGTTTAGCTTCCATATGCGATGTGAAAACGTGCCAGACTGGCGCTTAACGTTACCTCAGCTCTTTGTGAGGAATGAAATCTGACACTGCGTCGTCTGTGCCGGGACTTTCGTTCGGCTCACTCATACTTTAGTGAACAGACATGTTCAGTTTTTAATTGTAGTGTTTATTCTCTAACTGAACGAAATTATTGTATTACTATGAAGATCAAAACGACGGTGTACGGAGTGACCTCGTAGGGCAGCGAAGCAAGTGCATTCTGGGAGTTGTTGTCTTTTATCCACATGAGACAAAAATACATTTTCTGTCTTTTCTCAGTCTAGAAGGCCCCAAATTCAAAAATAATTTCACATTTCTACTACATAAATGACCCAGTTTAAATACAAAGCTTAATGCTAAATCACTGAAGTAACCCTTTAAAGAATCTGCTGCTAACATCTTGGTGCCAGATACCACAGCATACCTTCAGGGGTCTAGAGGAGTCCATGCCTCGACAGGTCAGGGCATAAGGGCGACCAATACAATATTAGGTCATAATGTTATGCCTGATCTGTGTAAATGCAATGCATATTTGTCAGTCATATATAAATTCCAATTGCTTAGAATCAGCATGAATCTGTTAATTGTGAAAACAAGAAAACTTATTCAGTTAAAAAGTATGAAAATATGCTTGCTGGGTGGTTCAAATATGGTTTGAAAATATGGTTCAAATATGACTAGCTGTGGAACAATATTAATTTAGGTAAAATGGCTACTTTACAATAAGGTTGCATTCGTTGAACTACATTAGTGAACATGAACTCATCTGGTCTTTCAGGGAATCTCCGGGCTCAGCATCACTCAGGCGCAGCTGGATGTTCTGGGCGGCATGTGCTGCTTCCTGAGCGCAGACTACATCCAGAACTCTGACCCCTACGTGCTGGAGAAGCTCAAACAGTGTCCGGATTTATCGGCTCAGCAGATCTCTGCCATCGAGAGTGTCCTACTGAGAGGAAACACAACCTATGGGTACAAACTCACTCGCGCTCGCGACTAAAGACCATTCACACTGAGGACGATAACTAGACCGATAAAGATATCGTTTTAAAAATCAATCTAAATGAAAAAGAATAGCGATGTCCACACCACAACTATAATAACGTTATCGTTGGAATCACTTTCAGAGCAATCTTTTCCAGGTGAAGGACGATAACAACATTAAAGCAGGATGCATTCTGATTGGCTGTCAAAGAGCACAAGCATTTCAAGTGAGAGGCGACAAAACTGCAGCGTTTATAATAAACAGATCGATATTGTGTGCTGGTGTGGATGCTAATATAGTTATTGTTATAGCTATAGTTGACATCATAGTTATAGTTCTTGGTGTGAACGGGCCTTAAAGCAGCAAACATCACCCCATTCTGCTGTCATTAAATGATGTGCGATGTTCCTCTCAGATCTTCAAACAGCTGGAACAGAACGACTCTGGACAACCTGGAGATCCTGCCGCTGTACGTCACCGCCAACATATGGAGCAAATTCACACAGGTACAGTACAAACGCATCTGAGAGAAACCTGCGGCTGTTTGTGTGCTTCACTGATAACTCTGTGTGTGTGTGTGTGTGTCAAGTCACCTTTATTTATATAGCGCTTTGTGAAGCTGCTTTGAAACAATCTGCATTGTAAAGTGCTAACAGGAATTGAATAGAAAGTAATATAGTTAAATACTTTGTGTTTTATCAGGAAAACAAGCAGAAGTTTCTGAAGACGTTTATCCGTGACCTGAGGAAGAAGGAAAAGAATTCAGAGAAGAAGATCCTCAACATGATGAACGAGGTCAACAAAGTTTCACGAGTCAAAATCAAGAGATCCGCTGGTGAGAAATACCACAATTATACATGATACACCAGTTTGGGCTCACTAAGCAGAAAAAAACAACAGGGCACAAACACAGCATCTGTTTGATTAAAACCCCAACACTGACCCAACTTTACTAAAATCACACTACATTATGAACTGGGCTGTCTAATATTTCTGGTGTGTTTTTCTCTCGTCTCCTGTAGAAACAGCATGTACTTCTGGAGTAATAGAGCAGGTTCAGGTTTATAGCGACATGTTTCCGTTTGCCTACGACATGACGCAGTTTAACGCCTGTTTGACCATCCAAACGCTGAAGGACAACCTGGAGGCCATCACGGACAGGGTTCACGACACGGGCTACCAGAGGATCGTACTGGACAAACTCAACCAGGTAACAACACACACCTCAACACTTCTGTACCTGCGCTGTCAATCACAGTGTTGCCATAGAGACGGCATGTGTTTCCCGCCCCTCACAGGCATATCCTGGTGGACTGTCTGATGAGATACTGCAGGTTTTAGGCTCCGCCTCCCGCGTGGCCACACCCGATGATGTCAGCAAGTGGAGCGTGACGAAGATCGACACGCTCTCGTCTCTGATGAACTCGCGCAACGGAGACTGGGACCCAGAGATGGTACTGTGTGTGTGTGTGTGTGTGTGTGTGTGTGTGTGTGTGTGTGTGTGTGTGTGTGTGTGTGTGTGTGTGTGTGTGTGTGTGTGTGTGTGTGTGTGTGTGTGTGTGTGTGTGTGTGTGTGTGTGTGTGTGTGTGTGTGTGTGTGTGTGTGTGTGTGTGTGTGTGTGTGTGTGTGTGTGTGTGTGTGTGTGTGTGTGTGTGTGTGTGTGTGTGTGTGTGTGTGTGTGAACCATCCCAGCTAAAAACGTTTGGGTAACATTCCCATTAAGTTATTAAAACAATATTTCTGAATGTTCTCTGAACGCTGAAAACGTCCATTTTTAAAAAAAAATGTTAATGTTTTTTAGTTATGTAAATGTTGAGGGGACATTTCATCTTTCATTGGGATCTTCTGACGTAACGTCAAACATGACTGACTGACAGGCAACAATGTATACTTTAACTTGTTTAGAATATTACTAATGACCAGATAACTTTGAACAAACGTTCTATTAAAGTTATTGCAAGAATGTTTGTTCATAACGTTTAGAGAATCTTGCAAGAACATTCTGAGAACATTCCCTGTTAGCTGGAATGAACATTTGTAGAATAATAATAATAATAATAACAATAATTATAGCTGCAAGCAGCAATTATCGGGCCAAGCACAAAAAGAAATGCATGTGAAATGCAAGCATGGCTGGTAGCTTCAGAAAAATGGCAACGATAGGATAGGACATTTTTAGATTATTTTAGTTAAAATGGCTTAAAAATCACAAATACAATCACTTAGCATTTTTGTAAATGCCATTACAACTTTCTCAACACTTTTTGAGTACCTTCAGGGCATTGTCCCGATGACACATACCGAGTTTCGTAATGATATGCTAATGCATTCTTAAAATACAGGGCAAAATTCAAAATGACAATAGTCCAACAATAGTCAATATGGGAAAACTGTGTATCATTCGACTTTGCTCAATGCACTGAATCAGAAGATATATACCAAAAACATTTTTCATATCTTCTGACCAGTAGGTGGTGTTGTACTGAAACACAGCATGTAAACTCAGGTCATGTGTGTGTCTCTCTCAGGTCCAGCTGCTGGTCAGTAAGTATCTCAGTGTGAGCGGAAACACTCTCGGCACGAACGAGCTGAATGCCCTAGGAGGAACAAACCTTTGTGTGCTGACCACGAGTGTGCTGAACAACATCACAGCCAAAAGCGTGGAGTGAGTACACACACACACACACACACACAACTTTATCTTCCATCTTAACTCCTAACCCTAAAACCAAGTCTTGACCATCAAACTGGCCTTTAAAGGGTTCTCAGAAAGTGAGGACCGGCCAAAATGTCCTCAATGTTCTGGTATTGTGGTAAAGCATGGCAACCCATACTCAGAATTTATGTCTGTCTGTCAGTCTGACTCTCTAACCGTTAGGCCACCTGAAAACAAACTCTCACACAAACAATATTTTTGCATATTAAAACATTATTTAGCATGTTTTTATTCCAGAATTAGGTTGATTCCAGGTTTTTGGGACTTTTGGACGAATGTAGGTGAAACCTGTAGACTCATATGTGCGACGTGTGTGTGTTTCAGGCGAGCTTCTGCTCTCTCTTTGACCAACTGTAGCTCAGAGAAGAAGTCGATTCTGTTCGGTATTGCTCTGAACGCATTCAGCGCAACAAACACACGCGATGCAAACACCATCAGCATCCCGACGTACCAGCTGCTGCATACTTACCTCGGTAACAACACACACACACACACACACACACACACACACATAGACACTTCTGCAGTCAGGCTGAACTTATGTTTGTGTGTTTGTGTGTAGATGGTGCGGATTCATCGTTTATTCGTAGACTTGTGAACTCCAGTGTGAATATGGACGTGCTGACCTTCATCAGTCTGAAGCAGAGCGTCATCAACGTGAGTCTCGTCACTCCTGCTAGTTTGGGAACACATTATTTAACATGTTTGTTTTAAATAACATGTCAAATCCTCAAGCATTTAATGTCAACAGAACAGTCTGGGAATCCCTGGTGTAAATGCACAGGAAACATTTACATTAATTCACTTTACGTTCAGATTTACACATTAGAGAACAGACCCTGAACTCAATCCGTTTTTGCGTCTGCTCGGCCTCATTTGTAGGTGTTTTTCAGAAGGACGTTGATGATTAATAATGAGGTGATGTGTGTTTGAGCAGGTGCTGAACGTGACTGACGTGAAGAGTTTGCTGGGGGTGAATGTAGGCGATCTGAAGACGTATGATAGCACAGAACAAATACAGGAGTGGATCAGGCTTCAGCTGCAGTCAGATCTCGACACGCTGCAGATCGGCCTGACGGGCGGCAGGAACTCCACCATCACTGAAACCGCCGCCACCACAGCGAGCACCAGCACCAGCACCAGCACCAGCACCACTAAAGCCCCGTCAGCCGGCGGCACCACAGGTAACCCTCACACGCTCACAGCCAGCCATCAAAGCTGACAATCTTCTGTGCAACCCTTACGAAAAAGATGTTTATTCAAGTATGCTATTAGTACGCTTCTTTTAAACTAAAAATAAGAAAGTATACTTTCAGTCAACTTTTTATATAGAAATGTACTTAAAATTGCGCTTAAGTGTACTGGACTTATACTGAGAGAAAGATCTAAGTATATTTGGACTATACATAGTCGCCAGCTGAGGAAAGTGAGTCTCTCGCTGTGTATACAGATTTACCACTGGCCTATCAGTGGGAAACTCAGTTGCTACTGGCAATAATATAGTGACTTCCTGCGACAATTCATTAGTCCTATTTTTGGACTTTCCGGCCCGCCATATCTACTTTACTCTTTCTCCACTATTGACTGATTTTCCAGCTATCCATGTTTTCACTTATACATTAGTGGGCACTATTACACATCTTCTAAAAGAGTACAGAATCTCCGGATCAAAACACCGGTCAATAAAAAAAGAAACAAGTGATAGAAGATTGCTTACTCACACGTAAAATGACACAATCATCAAACATTAAACAGCATATAAATCAAAACTGCCTAACATTACTGAATGAGATGGCGAACCCATGAAGAGGAAACGACTGAACTTTTGGGGGTGTTGATGGAGTTGATCTACTCCATCTGTGCTTGATCATCGTTCTGAATCCCATCTGAACGTATCTTTGACAAAAAAATTATTTTCTCAGCTTTTTTGTTTAAAATGTTGCTTTTTTAATGAAACTTGTTCTCATTTAATTGTTGAAAAAGGATGCATGAAGCTCATGTAAAATGTAAAGAGTTAAAGTACAGTTAAATGTATATTTCAAGTCTAAAAATGAATACCTAAATAAGAACATAGTAGTATACTTATAGTTTTTATATATTATTTTTGCACTTTAAGTATGAGATTATGTTCACTTAAAGAAAGCTTACAAGTATACTTGCAGTATAAAACTACTAAACTAGTAGTTTACTGACAGTGCACTTCAAAGTGTACTTTCATAAACTAAAAAAATGTACTGCAAGTATTAAAATAGTAAACGACTAGTATACTTACTAAGTTAATTTGTAGTACAGATCCAGTATAAATGAGAAACAAAGTTGTGAACTAAAGTTTTGCACTTAAATGCATACTTTTATATACTAAAAGTGGGCCAATTTAGTCCCAAGCAGTATTGAAATAGTTACACTTACAAGTTTCTGGAAGAACACACACACACACACAACGCTTCTGGAGGGAATTAAACCAAATCATTCTGATCAGAGACTTTGACTTAGAGACTTTGAGACTTTGTTTCAGAGCCACCAATTCACATGAATTTGTAGTTTTGGGGAGAGAAATGAAAACTGCTTGATATTAAATGGAGCCAGAGTGCCGTTAAATCACAATGTTGATGTTGAAATCTGCCTTGAACTATAACTAATCCTGAGTTTGTCCTGATCCACTGAGTCTGATGTAGATCTAAACACGTCATGTGTTTAATCTTTTGGAAATGTGGTCAATTTCAGCTCAGTTTGAATGTGCTGCATGTTTGTTTGAAAACAGTAATTGCATCTACACAGAAGCAGAGATCATAACCCAGCATCTCAATATCTGTGTGTGTCTCTGCAGCTGCTGGATCCAGAGTTTGGGCACCTGTCGTTCTGCAGCTGCTCCTATTGGCTGTCACCATGACGACACTGCAGCTGCTGCACTGATGACATCACGTCTGAGTGGCGCACTGTGATGAGCAACCAGCCTAAAATGTCTCTGTACTCTCTTTCTCTCTCTCTCTCTGTCTAGTATTTAAAAGAGTTTCTGCATTTTCACGTGTAATGCACTTTCACTTTACATGAAGCGTCATGAACTGTTTCTGTGTGGAATTGATGAATAATTAATATTTAAGCTGATCAGTGACATACATTCACCAGGGTCTAGTCAGTCATTTACTGCTGATGGTCACATCAACATCAAGATTCGACCCAATGAATTTCTAAATCTCATTTAGTTAAAATAACTGGAAACGTCTCAGGATTTTGGTTTGCGTATGTGTGATAGAGAACCATCAACCATCAGCACACTCAGATTACTCTACATGAACTGAAACTGTAATAAATGTAAAAACTTTGTATGGATAAAAAGCATTTGATTAATAATTGGTGTCTTGGTTATCATTTTCACACATTTCCTTCAATGTTAAACTAAAAAATAATTATATTTTCATTCTCTTTTTAATCATTGGAGGATTTTTTTTGTAATTCTGCAAACCTTTTCTTCACATTGTAAAGTTCAGTATGGGTGGGTCGATAAAATAATGTACATGATTTTTATGTGAATTCTGGGCGTGCTTTATCTTCTCAAATGGCAGATTTCATCTTAGAGTGTGTGTACGCTAGAATCCATGCCAATGTTCATATTTATAATTTAAAACAGATTTGAAATGGAAAAGTGCTTAGCATCAGGGTCTGAGAAGACATTCACACTTTTCAAAGGATTTGGACATTGACTCTCTTATACATGTTAATGACACTAATTAGGTGGCATTTACAAGGCATAGATCTGAAACTATTCAGCTGCTCATAATTTCAAGACAATTTGTGATTTATGGCTTTCACATCTGGTAGATAGGCGTACACAAGTTTTCGTTTCACATTTGAGAAATGATCATTAGAGCAAATGTTTCTACTAAATATTTTATAAATGAGGTCACTGGCGTTTTATGTTCATTAGAGCAAAAGGTAATAATTTGTTAAATTTCATAATATTTTAATTAAATTGTTCCTTACACTACAGGTGTCAGAGAGTGAACAAACCACAAAATAATCATAAAAGCAATTATTTGTAATTAGTTCAACATGGATAACATGTATACGTGTGTCAGTGTTATGTTTTAAATCAGTTCATTTGGTTACTCCCGTCAGTATGTGTTGTGTCATGTAAAATACACTGACTTTGAGTGAGAATGCACAAAAGATGATTGGAAGAGATTTCGTGGCTAAAAGGTGTCTGGAAAAAAGCCACGAAAATGAACTCATAAAAGCATTTATTCATGATTATTTGCAGACAGACAATAAGACATTGGCAGCACCCGGATATTTTATGTCTCATTTATTCATCCGTTAATTCATAATCAAACACAATGCAGAATAATGCTTGATTTTTACAGGATTTCAACCATAAGTTGATCGATAATAAAAGTCATATTGTTCCAAACCTGTATGAGTTTCTTCTGCTGAACACAAAATAATATATTTTAAAGTATGTTTAAGTGTAGCCATTGACTTCCATAGCAGGAAAAATAATACTATGGAAGTCAATGCTACTGTAAACTGTCTGGTTACCAACATTCTTCAAAATATCTTCTTTTGTGTTCAACAGAAGAAAGAAACGCACAGGTTTGGAACAATATGAGGGTGAGTAAATGATGACAGAATTTTTAACACTTCCTATGAAGATGCTTATAAATAAGTATAAATGGAGCTATAATTCATAAGTATTACTCTTTTATAAACATATTTATAAAGACTCGTTAAGACCTATACTGCATTATAAGGACAGCCATAGTTACATTTACTTTTTTTTTTGTAATTAATTATGTCACGAATTTGCTTTTTCAATGCGCATGCTCATTATCTGTTATACACTGGTATTGATTGATTGATTGATTAAGTATTGATTAGTCAGTCATATGATTCCATGACTGTATTTATAAAGATGCAACCTGCCTTGCTGTAATGTTATTATATTATAGTTACAATTACTTTTTAGTAATTCAGATTTATTTCTGTCAAATAAGTGAATATATTGTTATTAATAGCCATGTTGTGTTCAATAAATAGTTATTAAGAGTAATAATATGGCCACTGACCTCTATAAATGCATAACTGATGGCTTTAAGTAAAGTGGAAACATAGGATGCAATT
Organism: Romanogobio albipinnatus; assembly: GCA_023566225.1. NCBI lineage: Eukaryota > Metazoa > Chordata > Actinopteri > Cypriniformes > Gobionidae > Romanogobio > Romanogobio albipinnatus. The sequence continues at coordinate 516,114 of CM042241.1, forward strand.
CTCCTAAAGCAAATGTTAAGAAATCTTGAAGATGTGCTCATTATACATTTAAGTTGTTTACTTAAACAACTTAAATGTCAATGTAACTAATGAACAACAATCCTGTGATAAAATAATGGGGGGGGGGCAGAAATCATTAATAGAAACAGTTGTTACATACTAGCAAAACACTGTAACAATACTTTTTAAAAGTATAATTCCAAACTGCTATAAGCAATACCATGCATATGGCTGAGGAGATATAGATTTTAACAAATCAAAATTACCATTAATGACCTCTAATGCAAACATTAGCCATTAAAGGCAGACATAATTAATAACTAATTGGTACAGCAAACAAGTGTCTCTGGAACAATTTTATATTTGAATATCCATGTATAATGGATTATGAACATGCACATTGAAAAAGCAAATGCATGGCTTATAAGTAATTATAAAAATAATATGAATGTAACTATAACTGATGGAGATGGGTTAAACCCGTGGGTTAAACCATGGAACGGATATGCAGAAGGTTGCTGGTTGGATCCCAGCAGTCACCATCAGTGTGCCCTTGAGCAAGGCACTTTACTCCATGTTGTTCCCAGGGGATGGTCTGTATTAAGGTCCATATAAGCGTAAGTCGCTTTGGATAAAATGCATCTGCCAAATGCATAAATGTAAATGTAAATAACTGTTCTAATAATGCAATATGGGTCTTAATACATCTGTTTATAGAATAGTAATACTTACTTACAATTAATTATAACCCCATTTATACTTATAACCATGGTCTTCATAGAAAGTGTTACAGAATTTTCATTTTAGGGTGAACTATACCTTAAGAGGATCCCCAGCTATACAAAGCACCTCTACAAAGGCAGTGACATGGGGAAAAACATGAGACAAATTGAACTTTTTTTAATAAGAGCGCTGCATTTTTAGAATACCATGCATGAGCCGCTGCAACAAAAAAAATTCATAAGCGCAACGGTCAAACAAGCCAATCTAACATGTTTACATAGAAAAACTATGGAAGAGTAGCACAGTGGAATGAGAAAATGTGTTTCTTAGACCGCCCAAGAAAAGAAGGCAAATCAGTTTTGTTATTATTGTGAGACACTGAAACTCTCTTCAGAGCAGCTCAGACTCCAGGATATTTCATTTAATCCAAAAATAGAGTTTTGGAGCTTTTGTTCCCTGGTGATTCCTTTATATGCCACTACTATAACAGCAAACCTGTTGTTCTGTTAAGTTTCCAAGTAACAGCATCCGGTCAGACTCTCTCTACAATGAGTCTAAAGACACTTCAAATCTGTCTGGATGATCAGGATATGGCTGCTAGACCATATGGCTGTCTTCTTTTTTTTGATCTTACATGGAATGCAACGTATTCATCAATGTTTCCCAATAAGAGTTCAGCTCCATCTGAATATAAGAAGAGAAACATTTTATAAAACACATCAACACACGTGTGTGTGTGTGTGTTGTGTGTGTGTGTGTGTGTGTGTGTGTTGTGTGTGTGTGTGTGTGTGTGTGTGTGTGTGTGTGTTGTGTGTGTTGTGTGTGTGTGTGTGTGTGTGTGTGTGTGTGTGTGTGTGTGTGTGTGTGTGTGTGTGTGTGTGTGTGTGTGTGTGTGTGTGTGTGTGTGTGTGTGTGTGTGTGTGCTATTAACAAACAAACATATCACATATCACTTTGGGCATTAACCAATCTGAGGACAGAGAACTGACAGAACATAAGCAGCATAACAAAAAAAATACTGTAACTCTACTGTAAGTCTAAAAGGACTTTCTTCAGTGTTTTGCTCAAGGGCTTAAATTAACCACCTAAAAAACATGTGATTGATACCTAGAATATACACTGTAGGGACTGATTTTCAGTATAACCAGGGGGCTGGGGCCCATTAAGTGGCCTCAGCAAACTTCTAATTGGTTTTAAATAATTTAAACATATTATTATTATTATTATTAATATATTTAAAAAATCTTATTTGAAATCCCCCCAACATTTTTGATTGACAGGTGATTTACAGATGTTCCTTCACTCCTGTCCATGACACATTGAAATAGATAAGTGTTAAAATGTGGTGAAAAGGTGAACTACTGTATGTTTTCAACAAATGGATCACAAAACAGTTTGGAACCCTGAACCTTTGGCAGACAAGACTAATTGTGATACCAGGCGTAAACAAGGTCTCGTACTTGAGTATCTGCAGTGAGCAGTCTGGATCATCCAGTTTGTCAGAGAGGAGCTTGACTCCTGATTGTCCTGGGTTATTGTAGCTCAGATCCAGCTCTCTCAGATGTGAGGGCTTTGAACTCAGAGCTGAAGACACATAACCACAGCCTTCTTCTGTCACCATACAGCCTGACAAACTATAAACACACAGTCAGGTCATCTACAAAAACAGACACACATACACAAACACACAGATAAGAACTAGAGCAAATTTAGTGAATAGTTATCTAGTTTATAGATACCTCAGTATCTGCAGCTGACAGTTTGGGCTCTTCAGTCCTTCAGTAATAATCTTCACTCCTGAATCCTGCAGGTCATTGTTACTCAGATCCAGCTCTCTCAGGTGTGAGGGGTTTAAGCTCAGAGCTAAAGACACAAAACCACAGCCTTCCTCTGTCACCATACAGTCAGACAACCTACAGACACACAGTCAGATCATCTACATACACACATCCACATTATGACCGTCAGGCTGTAAATAATCTCTCATATGTTTTTAGTACCGCAGTATGTGCAGTTGAACATTTGGATTATTCAGTCCACATGAGAGCAGCTTCACTCCTGAATCCAGTAGGTCATTGTTACTCAGGTCCAGCTCTCTCAGGACACAGTTTGAGGATTGAAGAGTTGATGACAAACTCTCACAACACTCAGTAGTGAGTTTACAGTCAGAAAGACTGAAAAAGAGCAGAACACACACACACACACACACACACACATAAACAGTCGGATCCTCTACAAACACAACTGCCAGTGTCCCATTTTAATAATTAGTAATGCATTATTAAATGTTGAAATTAACATTAAAAAAGATAAATAAATGCTTTATAAGTGCAGTTCATTATTAGTAATGTTAACTAATGTAGTTTACTAATGAACCTTATTGTAAAGTGTTACCACATTCTCTCATATGTTTATAATACCTCAGTATCTTTAGCTGACAATTTGGACTCTTCAGTCCATCCAAGAGCAGCTTCACTCCTGAATCCAGTAGGTCATTGTCACTCAGATCCAGCTCGCTCAGGACACAGTTTGAGGATTGAAGAGCTGATGACAAACTCTCACAACACTGACCAGTGAGACGACAGAACTGCAGTCTAAACAGGAAAAAAAAGATTTCATGCTGAAAATAAAAATAGTCAGAGTTGGATAAATAGGAAAAGAACTTGCATCCCATTCTTATTCTGCCTAGTCTAGTATGTCTCCCTCGCTTTATAGATCTATTCAGGAGAGACATTGCTTCCCTTTGGGTCGTGGCATTCTGAAGGTTGTAGATTGCCCACTAACTACTGAGGATGGATAATTTTACATGCTGTGGTAGGCTGCTCTCTATGGTCAGAATATGTTCTGTGAGATGGTGGTCTTGAGCAAGGAACTTTACTCCATGTTGCTCCGGGGGGATTGTCCCTGTAATAAGGGCACTGTAAGTCGCTTTGGATAAAAGCGTCTGCCAAATGCATAAATATAAATGTAAATGCTAAAATGGGACACTGGCATTAGGGTAAAGTGCCTCTGTAAATACACATAGGATGCGTTTAGGTTGATATGCTTTTTGTCACGATATGTTATGCCCACTTTGGTGCATTTCACAATCTAGTGGGCATGCATTTCCTCAGCATGGCGTAGTGGGTTTTGTGTTCCAGATAGTGTCAACAGCAAAAAGCAAAGTTCCACTTAGAAAGGGAACATCTTGTATTGTGTATGCAACCTGGTTCCTACTGTGTCTCATTGCCATACTTTAGGGCATGCTTGCACATCTCCTTTGGCTTGCTCAGTTGGGGACAATACATTTTTCAACTAAATATCCAAATAAATCTAATTATTAAATTAAATTAACCATATAAATTAAATTACTGTTCTAATTACTGATCTAAAGCCCACATTGTCACTGTATGATAATTAAAATGAGCTAAATGACATCACATTTTCTCCAGAATGGCTATACGGCTGAATAAAATTCTGTTGCATTATTTTCCTTTTTAACACTGTGAAGCTGCTTTGAAACAATCTGCATTGTTAAAAGCGCTATATAAACAAAGCCTTGACTTGACTTCCAACAAAATAGTTGATTATGTGTAACTTAGGTGCCCTTAAATGTGCATGGGGGACATCAAGAACTGCTGTCTGCCAATATATTCGTGTGTGTGTGTGTGTGTGTGTGTGTGTGTACATGTGCTCAGACTTTGACAAAACCCAATATGTTACCCAGTATAACCCCCAAAAAAATCTACAGAATTTTTCACATTGATTTTTAAAACTGAAAACTCCCTCAACCCTCTAGAACAACTTCTTCACCTCGCTGGTTGGGATGGGGAACAGCTTTGCTCATTTACAACCCAATAACAACTCCTTTTAATATATAATATAATTACTGCCACTAATCCTGCTAAAATTTACTTTGTTGTAATATATTGTTCAATTATACAATTGTAAAATACCTCAGTTTCTCCAGCTGGCAGTCTTGGCTCTTCAATCCATCACAGAGCAACTTCAATCCTGAATCTTGCAGGTCATTGAAGCTCATGTTCAGATCTCTGAGCAAGCAGTTTGCAGACTGTAGAGCTGATGACAGAGTTGGATAATGCTGACTAGTGAGATTACAGCCTCCAAAACTGAAAGAGATGAAATACAGCACAATACCGTAAGCGGGTGACACACCTGAGGATACTTGTTACAGTGTGGGACTAAATTAAATGTAGGTAAGAGCATAAAAAATGTATGTGCATATGTTTGGGCTTTTCCTATTTTGTATTGATCGCTGCCTATTTTCTTTTAAAATTGTGTCTGGTTAGCATAATTTAAAACTACATTTTGTGTTAGTTGACAAGTTAATCCTTCTTTGGTCAAGTCAAGTCAACCTTATTTATATAGAGCTTTTAACAATGCAGATTGTTTCAAAGCAGCTTTACAGTGTTAAACAGGAAAATAATGCAACATAATTTTATTCCGCCGTCTAGCCATTCTGGAGAAAATGGTGATGTCATCAGTTCATTTAAATTATCATACAGTGACAGTGTGGGCTTTAGATTAGTAATTAGATCAGTAATTTAGTTTATATGGTTAATTTAGTTTAATAATTAGATTTATTTGGATATTTTGTTGAAAAATTTTGAACAATTTAGTGTCCCCAACTGAGCACGCCAAACCAGAGGCAACAGTGGCAAGGAAACCAAAACCCCATCTTGAGCAGAATGGAGGAAAATAAACCTTGGGAGAAACCAGGCTCAGTTGGGGGGGCAGTTCTCCTCTGGCCAATTAACAAACAGTGTATGATTATTATTCTGGCAACTTTACAGGTCAGAGGTCATAATAGATCGAAATATTCGAAGGATCGGAGGCAACACGCTGGAGATGGGTTTATTGAGGATGACACATCGATTTAAGTATAATTAAATTGTAATATTCGAACAATCGGAGTCATCACGCCGGAGACGGGTTTATTGAGGATGACGTGTCGACGATGCAATTTCAGAGGAGTCTAATTGACACGGTCTCTCAGACACTTCAGGGTCGTGCCTTGGTCTTCTCTGGGCGCAGGTCCAGCATCTGATCTGGATACGGCCCGGATACGGCTGACTGCAGTAAACCTCGGGATAAACAGAGAGACTAGCATTAGCGTAGATGCTGTTCTTCTGATGATGTCACGAGTACATCAGATGTTATGGGAAGTGTTCACGGTTCCGGCTGACCTAGTTAATGCAGCCTAACAATCATTTAATTGAAAAAGTGTTTTATGTGTATGCCACAGTAAAGAGATGTGTTTTTAGTCTAGATTTAAACTGACAGAGTGTGTCTGCTTCCCGAACAATGTTAGGAAGACTGTTCCAGAGTTTAGGTGCTAAATAGGAAAAGGATCGACCGCCTGCAGTTGATTTGGATATTCTCGGTATGATCAACTGGCCAGAATTTTGAGAGCGCAGTAGACGTGATGGAGTATAATGTGTTAAGAGCTCGCTCAAGTACTGGGGAGCTAAACCATTTAGTGCTTTGTAAGTAATAAGCAAGATTTTAAAATGTATGCAATGTTTAATAGGCAGCCAGTGCAGTGTTAACAGAAGCGGCTAATATGGTCATACTTCCTGGTTCTAGTAAGAATTGGAGCTGCTGCGTTTTGGACCAGCTGGAGTTTGTTCATTAAGCGAGCAGGGCAACCACCCAGTAGAGCATTACAATAATCTAACCTTGAGGTCATGAACGCATGAACTAACTGTTCGGCATTTTGCATTGAGAGCATGTGCCGTAATTTAGATATATTTTTAAGATGGCAGAATGCAATTTTACAGATGCTAGAAACGTGGCTTTCAAATGAAATATTGGTATCAAAGAGCACACCCAGGTTCCTCACTGACCATAAGGACTGGACAGAGCAGCATCAAGTGTTAGACAGTATTCTAGGGCACTACTTGTGGAGCTTTTTTGTCCAATAATTAAAAATTCTGTTTTTTCTGAATTGAGTTGCAGGAAATTACCAGTCATCCAATGTTTTATATCAGCTCTGCATTCCGTTAATCTTGTGAATTGGCAATTTTCTTTAGGGCGTAAAGAAATATAGAGCTGAGTATCGTCAGCATAACAATGAAAACTAATGCCATGCTTCCTAATGATATTTCCCAGTGGTAGCATGTACAGGGTGAAGAGTAGCGGTCCTAGCACTGAGCCTTGCGGTACTCCATACTGAACATGTGATCGGTGTGACATCTCTTCATTTACTGCTACAAACTGATAACGGTCACATAGGTATGATTTAAACCATGACAAAGCAATTCCACTAATACCTACATCATTTTCGAGTCTATTCAAAAGAATGTTGTGGTCGATAGTATCAAATGCAGCACTAAGATCGAGTAACACTAATAGAGAGATACAGCCACGATCGGATGATAAGAGTAAATCATGTGTAACTCTGATGAGAGCAGTCTCAGTACTATGATACGGTCTAAATCCTGACTGGAAATCCTCACAGATACCATTTCTTTCTAAAAAGGAGCATAATTGTGAAGAAACTGCCTTTTCTAGTGTTTCTGACAGAAAGGGTAGATTTGAGATTGGCCTATAAGACCCTGTGACCTCATATGAGGACATTACATTTTTGCCTCTTGACACAATGATAGTCAATTTTGTAAATCTTAGACCTGTTGGCCACATTTAGGAACACTGCCCAAACCACCTTGTGGTGATATCACAACATTACACCACTGTCAGTGAGAACAGAATGGCTGGAATATCAGCAAAAACCTTCTACCCCAGATCCCGAAAAAAAAATGACCCAGGTAAAAAATCTATTCAAATTATATGAATGAAACAAATGTATTAATGTACAAAACTGTCTCTATCATCATATGGGGATTCAAATGTGACATATTTTAGTAATAGTAGCACTCTAGGACATCAATAAATGTGAAGCACTCGTTTGAGGACATTGGGAATATATAACGTTATTTTTTCTACCATGTGGTTAGCATTGAAAATCGCATTAGAATTGAAAAAACAACATAATTTGTGTGTGTGTGTGTGTGTGTGCGTGCGTGCGTGCGTGCGTGCGTGTGTGTGTGTGTGTGCGTGTGCAGAGTAAATCATGGTAAATCATTCTAGTAAATATCGGATATCGGCAAATAGTCCTACTCAAACCTCAGCTGGATCTCACATTTTTTTTACGTTATTATAGCAAAACTTTCATTGTCAAGAGCAGAACAATTGCTCATGGCAATTGCAAACAACTCTGAGGTGGAGGACCTCTCAGATGGGGAAGACAATGATCCTGCTGTGGACGAAGTCATTTTACAAGATGTTGACCTCATAGATGAGCATCCTGATTTTTCGCCACCCGATTCATCAGGAGATGATTCCGGTGAAGAGTACACACCACCTGATGCAGCTGATGATACTGAGAATAAAAGTCAGCCAAATAATCCACAAGTGCACAGACGTGGACGTAAACAACAGCATATTGAGAATGATGAGCTGGATGAGGAAGATCAGAGACACGGAGAGCCCAGACCAGAACCAAGGAATGCTGGACGTGGAGAACGCTGGAGGTCTGCTCCATTTAGACCAAATTTGGTCCAGTTTCAGGATGAAGATGATGGACTGAAAGATGAGCGAACAGATTGGCAGCCACTGGATTATGTGGAGCAGTACATTGACTCAGACCTGATGAAACTCATTGCTGACTGCACAAATGCCATGTCACTGGGTAACAGTGGGAGATCTCTCTCAACTTCAGTAGATGAGATTTATCACTTTTTTGGAGCAGCAATCTTGATGTCTTGCGTGCCTTATCCACAGATAAGGATGTTTTGGTCCAATGGCCTACAAATCCCTGCCATTAGTAACACAATGTCACGTGATCGCTTCTTCAAACTTAGGAGCCATCTGAAAGTAGTTATTGACTATGATGTATCAGAAGATAAGAGGGAAACCGACAAATTCGGAAGGTGAGGCCTTTTATGGACCGTATACTTACTGGCTGCTGCCTTCAGGTTCGTCCAGAATGCGTCTCAATAGACGAGCAGATGATCCCGTTTACCGACAATACGTGCCACTAAAGCCAAATCCAGTGGGAATGAAGAACTTTGTGCTGGCACACAAGTGTATTGTGATCGCTTCTTTACCACCATACAAGCAGTTGACCACATGCTGAAGGATGATATTTATCTTACTGGTACAGTGATGAAGAGCCGAGTCAAACAAGCAATGAACAAGTTACCCGATGACAAAACCCTGAAACACCAAGGGAGAGGTGCCGTCTCCACAGTAACCAGGGCAGATGGGAAACTATGCGTGGTCAAGTGGTATGACAACAAGCCAGTTGTGATGCTCTCCACTGTTCACTCAGAGCAGCCAGAAGATACTTGCCAGCGGTGGTCCAAGAAGGGAAAAAAGTATGTGACCGTGACAAGACCAAGCATCGTGCGCGAGTACAACTCAAAGATGGGAGGTGTAGACATGTCAGATAGAATGATGAGCTACTACCGAATGTCTGTGCGGACGAAGAAGTGGACAATTCGCATGCTGATGCATTTCATGGATCTTCCCCTTGCCAACAGCTGGCTGCTGTATCGCAGAGATCACCAGGAAAATGGCACCCCAAGGAAATCTATCATGAAGTTTCTTGAGTTTCGCATGGTAGTGGCTCAGGTATTCCTCAGCAAGTGTGATGTTCTTCATGAAGGTGCTCATGTCACAGAAGAAGTGAATGAGAACGGACACCTTCCCCCACCAGGCAAAAAATCTTGGATCGCTCCAATCCCCCATATCTCAGTCCGTTCTAGTGCTGCTCATCTCCCGGAGATGGTGGTATTGAAAAACCCCATGCGTTGCAGAGCACAAGGCTGCACTGGGAAATCCTGTGCGCGATGCATGACATGCAATGTGCATCTGTGCTTGCAAAGTGAACGAAACTGCTTTGCAGCATTTCACACCGGCCAATAGGGGCTATTCCAGACAGGCTGGAAAGATAGAGGCAGCTAGTTAGTAAAAAAGCCACAGTTCAAAGGCTGCTCTGCTGAATTCAACTGTTTGTTACTGTTACAGTTTGCACTTTAGCTTTTTTATTAGCCATGTTTCAGGCTGTTTACATTTTAGCCATGTTTCAGGCTGTTTACATTTTAGCCATGTTTCAGGCTGTTTACATTTTATGTAGGCTTTACACTCTGATGTTTACATTTTCAAATAAACTGTGAAAATGTGTCAAATTAACTTTTTGTACCAATGGAGTCTATGTGTGTCATACAGTAAGATAGACCCACTGTACTCGTATGAGGACATTCATTTTTGAGAAAACTACTTATTGTATTAAGCTGAAATTTTGAATTTTGACTAATTAGGACCTTCTGGCCCCAACAGCAAATAATATTTCAAAAAGTTATGATAGACCCACTGTCCTCACATGAGTACATCTTTTTCTGCAAAAACTTCTTCCTGTACAAAAACAAATTTTAGGTATTGTACTTATTAGGTCCTACATATCCCAAATAGAAAGAACAATTATAAAATGCACACCAGGCAAACTCTCGGGTCTCAGGAGGATAATTGACTAATTCTGTAGGATCAAGTTGCGTTTTTTTAATAAGTGGTTTAATAATAGCCAACTTAAAAGTTTTCAGTGCATATCCTAATGACAAAGATGAATTAATGATATTAGGAAGAGGATCTATGACCTCTGGTAGCATCTCTTTTAATAGCCTAGTCGGTACAGGGTCAAGCATACATGTTGCTGATTTTGATGATTTAATGAGTTTAGCCAATTCTTCTTCTCCTATAGCAGTGAATGAGTGTAATTTTTCCTCAGTGACTGATGTGATACTGATGTGTATGATGTGATACTGTAGTAGACGGCTGCATGGTTAAAATTTTCTTCCTAATATTATCAATCTTACATGTAAAGAAGTTCAAGTTTGGTAAACATCAGGATGCATCAGCATGATATTAGTCCACAGATGTGATGCAGTGTGATAATCATGTGATAAACATTTTTGCATCATACTGTACTGCATAAAAGTGCAAGGCCCTCATAAATGTCATGGTTTCACCAGGCTCCACCAGCCAAACCTGTAACTCATCACTGCACTCATTATCCTCCTTATATATACCTTCAACTACAAAGGTCTCCAGTAGATTTCCGCTCTCCGTTCTCTTTCTGTGCTCTCTTGTATTCTCCAGTATCTCCTTTATCTAACCTCCATCACTCCAATACCCTTGTACTACTACTTCTTCACTGTTTTTACCATTAGCTCCTCTGTAAATAGGTTTAGACTTATATAAACCCACTTATACCTGTAGTCAAGAGTCTTTTCACATTAACATATTTAATCATCCATATTTAATCATCCTTGTTGTCATCCTTGTGGTTAGTCTCACAGGCTCAGACTCTTCAACAGTAATTACCGACGCTCATTCAGTTGAATTAGAAGCCAAGCAAGCTTTTTTATATTATTTGTATGACCTTTTTTGGCTTTATTAGTTAGAGAGTAGAATTGAGACAGTCGAGAAGAGTTGGAGATGGGATGGAAAAGGATCTCTGCCAGACACGTTTCCTCTGTTTACAGAGACTACAGCTTGACCTTTAGGAGAACAACTTTAATTTAAGCATAATGATCATTGTTATTTTTATTTTAAAAGAGTAGTAGTTGTTAATAAACACATGATTATGTAGCTGTTAAACACTCACTGGGCTTTTCTGCAGTTGCTCACAGCTGGGATCAGTCTTCTTCTACCCTCATCTGTTGTCTTATATTTATTGAAGTCCAGCTCATTCAGCGGCTCCTCTGAGATCTGAAGCATGTAGGCGATTGTTGAGCAGTGAGCAGGAGAGAGTTTCTTCTCTGTGTAATTTTGTAATAAATGAAAATCTGATTTCACAAACTCCTGAATCTCTCTGGACAGAGTCTGATCTTTCACTTCCAGCAGACAGAGGAACAGATTGATGGATCTTTCAGTTGAGAAATTATCATGTTCTTTGATTTTCTTTTTAATGTACTGTGTAGTTCTCCTGATGCTCTCTGAGCTTTTCACTGTGTGTGTCAGTAGATCCTGTAAGAGTCTCTGATTGGACTCCAGAGAGACGCCCAGCAGGAACCGCAGGAACAGATCCAGCCGTCCATTCTCACTCTTGAGAGAATTATTTACTGCTGTTTTTAGCAGCACACACAAAGATACTTTAAGAAACTGCAGTAACTCCTTGTTGATCACATGTGAGTAAAACACATGGAAAGCAGCAAAAAACTCCTGAATGCTCAGATGAATGAAGCTGTAGACTTTCCTCTGATGAATCACAGATTCCTCCTTAAAGATCTCAGTGAAAATCCCAGAATGCACTGCGGCGTCAGTGACGTCTATGCCGCTCTCTCTCAGGTCCTCCTCATAGATCATCACATTGCCCTTCATCAGCTGTTTGAAAGCCACTTCAGCAAGTTTCACAATCACTTCTTTGTTGGAAGGCAGGAGTTTCTCTGGATCTCTCTCTTCATACTTCTGATTCCTCATGTTGATCTGAATCAGCAGGAAGTGGATGTACATTTCAGTCAGAGTTTGAGGGATTTCTGCACTCAGATCTTCTTCCAGGAGCTTCTGAAGCACAGTGGATGAGATCCAGCAGAAGACGGGTATGTGGCACATGATGTGGAGGCTTCTTGCTCTTCTGATGTGTGAGAGGATTCTGCTGGCTTGATGCTCATCACTGATTCTCTTCCTGAAATATTCCTCCTTCTGAGGCTCATTGAATCCCTGAATCTCTGTCAGACGGTTGATGTATTTGGAGGGGATCTGATTGGCTGCTGCTGGTCTAGAGGTGATCCAGATGAGAGCCGAGGGAAGCATCTCTCCTTTCATGAGCTTTGACATCAACACATCCACTGATGAAGTCTCAGTCACATCAGAAACTTCCTGAGCGTCTGAAAACCTCAGTGTGATTCTGCTTTCATCCAGACCATCAAAGATGAACACAACTTTACACTGCTCATAAATCCTTGAGTCCAGATCTTGAAGTTCAGGATGAAAGTCCAGCAGAAGTCTGTGAAGACTGTACTGATGATCTCGGATCAAGTTCAGCTCTCGAAATGGAAGCACAAACATGAAATCTACATCCTGATTGGCTCTTCCCTCGGCCCAGTCCAAAATGAACTTCTGCACAGAGACGGTTTTTCCGATTCCAGCGATGCCTTTAGTAAGAACAGTCTTGATCTGCTCTTTCTCCTCACGTCCTGGTTCAGGTGAGGCTGTAAAGATGGCATTGCAGTAGATTGGAGTGTCTTGTGAGTGTTGTGTTCTGGCTTTTTTTCCATCTGTAAAGCCTCATGTTCTTCATTCACTCCTTCTCTCTCTCCCTCTATGATGTAGAGCTGTGTGTAGATCCTGTTCAGGAGAGATTCATTCTCTTGGAATTTCATTCCCTCAAATAATCTCTCATACTTGTTCTTCATGCTGGTTTTGAGTCTGTGTTTGACTCTCTGTACAATATCATCTACTTGTTGAGGAGAATCTTGGTCTCTAGTCTGATCATCTCTGAATGGTAACAAAATACAAACATAAAAACCTAATTGTGAATAAAACATGCAAGCAACAGCAACACATTTATGACAGAAGTGTCAGTTTAACAGATTCCTCTTATATACAACATTTTTACATTAAAGTACAACATATTTTCTGGAATATATTTTGATAACAACAGCACTGAACAAAGTGTTTATTTATAATTTGTTGCCAATACTGTCATCTTAAAAACAAATAAGTGTTGGAAGTTAGTATTCTTACAACACTGAAAACATTGGATCTCGGCAAAAAAGTTGCAAAAAAGGGTTGCCATACTATAACAGGTTTAATATGTTTTTTCTTATGACAAAAATAACTGAACATTTAAATTCAATAAAGCAATACACAAAGATGTATAAAGTAAACATGTTCTAAACAGATTAAAGTGCAAAATAATTATAAAGAACAATAAATAACACTTTATAATAAGATTAACAATCGTTTAAAAATAAAACTCATCACTGTCAGTTCATGTTAGCTGAGGTCCATTAAATAATACAGTTATATAATACAGTTAAATAATACAGTTAAACGGTTGATGGAAAAGTATTCCCAAAATGAATTCTAAAAATCGGAGTAATACGTAATAAATTCTTATTCACTGTATTTTGAAGTTCCCTTGATAGTAATACAGTGCATATTCATTATTGTGATATATCGTATTATCGTATATCAGCGCATGTCTAATTGTATTTTTTTATAACAACAACAAGCAGACATTACTTTTCTTGACATTACAACTACACATTTTGGTCTTAGGCCTGTACACATTTGTACTACATTTCATTAGATGCATGTTGCTATATAAGTAAACTTTGACATTGTGCACTTATTTTATTATAAATAAATGTCTCACACCAGTTTCACTAGAGTAGTTAAATCACCAAACACATGCTAATAATCACCTGGGGTCAGAGGTCATGGATCTGTCACTGAATTTAACAGGAGGATCCATGGATTGATTGCTCTTCAGAGACACACAGCTGGGATCTGGAGATGAAGATCTCTGACTCCCCCTGCTGGAGATACAGAGGAAATATATAATAATTCATCTTTACACCGTAATTAATACAATATAATTAGTTCAGGTGATGTATGACTCTATTGTCTCCAATACTGGATTATATCTCACCTGGGGTCAGAGGTCACTGCTTCATCACTGAATTTAACAGGAGGATCCATGGATTGATTGCTCTTCAGAGACACACAGCTGGGATCTGGAGATGAAGATCTCTGACTCCCCCTGCTGGAGATACTAAGAAAATATATGATAATTCATCTTTACATTGTAATTAACACAATATAATTAGTTCAGATGATCTGTGATGTTTTATGAGTCTGTTTATCTCCAGTACTGGACGATGTCTCACATGGGTTCAGAGGTCATCGATCTGTCACTGAATTTAACAGGAGGATCCATGGATTGATTGCTCTTCAGAGAGACACAGCTGGGATCTGGAGATGAAGATCTCTGACTCCCCCTGCTGGAGATACTAAGGAAAGGTACGATAATTCATCCATGTCTTTACACTGTAATTAAAACTAAATAATTAGTTTAGATCATATGTGATTTTGTAGAGTCTGTCTACTGTCTCCAGTAGTGGACAGTGTCTCACCTGGGGTTAGAGGTCACTGAATCCATCCCCTGGATTTGTGGGATTATTAATGGATCCGTCACTCCTTAGAGACTCACTGCTGGGTTCTGGAGACGCTGCACTCGTTCTCAAAGACTGACATCTTCCCTTTATATGGAAACACTTAGGGCATTACATTAACATCACATTCAGCAGGCGCTTTTTTTAAGTGATTTACAGTGAATTCAAGCTAAACATTTCAGCACATGTTCCCTGCGAACATCAATGATATGAACACAACGAAGGCATCAATAAATCATAAATGAAAAAATGACTAAAACATATATTTTCTCTTCTAATTTAACAGGGCCCGCTAGCTCCTAATGACAAAATTCTAAGAAAGGTGGGCGTTTATCAGTCAAATTCATTCATAAATAGAAAATTCAACAGGTATGAAATATGATCAATAAGTGAAAAACCCTCTTAATGAGAAGATGAACACTGGACTGCTGCAGGTTAGTGAGGAAATATATTTTCTTATTATTCAGAATCCACAATTAGAAAGGAAAAAATATATTTTTTAAAAACAATTTAACAGGTTAAAAATGTAAGATAATTCATGTTAAGGCAGAGAAAATTATTCATTGTTTTATTAATATAACAGCTCTTAAAGGTAATAATAATCTGCACTCTAATGAGTAACTGTCTGTATGCAGTGCTCTGAACACTGTTACTGGAAACATCTGAGTTGTAATTGTCCTATGTTGTGCAAATGTGTCTTCTATGTAAAGAGAAATTGCTGCATGTGTTAAGTTTCAGAAGGAGTGTACTCATTTATGCCCATTTAGGTGTAATGTACATTAGAACTGATTAATATATAAATTAAGACCATTTCATTTGCCTTAAAAACACTTTAATTTAATTTGATTTATTTTGAAATTCAAACCTCAGTATCTGCAGCTGACAGTTTGGGCTCTTCAGTCCTTCAGTAATAATCTTCACTCCTAAATCCTGCAGGTCATTGTTACTCAGGTCCAGCTCTCTCAGGACACAGTTTGAGGATTGAAGAGCTGATGACAAACTCTCACAACACTGACCAGTGAGATTACAGACAGAAAGACTGAAAGAGAGCAGAAGACACACATCAATATTATGGCCAGCTTACTGTAAATTAACTATTTTATGTTCTTACACACCTCAGTATCTGCATATGACAGTTTGGGCTTTTCAGTCCATCAGAGAGCAGCTTCACTCCTGAATCCTGCAGGTTATTGTTACTCAGGTCTAGCTCTCTCAGGGCAGAATTTGAGGATTGAAGAGCTGATGACAAACTCTCACAGCACTGACCAGTGAGATTACAGATGGACAATCTACAATTTAATAAATATTTATAGATTATTAAATAATACCTGTCATAACACCCTATTAATGAGAGGCACACAGTTTGATAACACTTTATTTAGGTTTTAATACTCACTGTTAACTAGTTGTTTATTAGCATGCATATTAATAGTATATTGGATATTTATTAGAAATGAAGCTTATGTGCAAGTTCTGGCAGGAAGATTCAATGTTACGTCACTTATCACATTCAGACCTATCCAATCAAGTCATAATTCTCAGAGTATACAAGATCGGTAATTAACACATGTCTGAGTTCACAGATGCTGACGCCAGCATTACAGTTGACGATCCGGACATTCCGTAGCGGCTGATCGCTGGTCCTATTATAAAATTAATAATGTGCAATACAGTGGCGTTCAAAGTCCATGTCAGCCTATCATTCTGTTCATTGGGCTGTCGCGGCAGCAGACACGCGTTTAGATCCAGAACAATCACTTTCAATGGAGGACTATCTGGGCATGTTATCAAAGACACGGCTGTGATCTTCATCACCATTCTGGCGTCATCACTTCATCAACATTCATCACAGTGATATGTATTATGATTATGCATTTTCGATGTCGATTGGGTGTAGTATTTTACTCTTTCTCAATTTGTCGCAAGCATGCATGCATCGAGACGCGCACCTGCTTGTGCAACGTTGCTCGTTATCGCTTGCTTGTGTTGTAAACTATCCATAGTGCCTCGTAAATGATTCGCATGACACTGGTTACAGTTAACGATTGTATTTTGTTTAGAAAAGCTGAAACAGAACAGATGGCACAGCATATTAGCCTCTATCATTCTCCCCATGAATGCAAGGAAACCAACATGGGTTTTAAAGCGACATGCACCCAGTTAATCGAGGCTTCATGATTAACAGAAGTTAAGCTGAAATTGCGAATGGGTTCAGTGTTATCAGATCGCTAAAGTTGAATTAACTATGCTAATTTGCTCAGCATAGTTTTAAAAGTACAGCACCAACATCAGTGCTTGATCCGTTCTCATTCAATCATGCTATTCATCTTGCAAGCACTGTGAGTTCGTCACATACAAAATGCAATTGAAACTGACACAATAGTTTCAAGCTTAGAAGTGTTTTGGGCCTGTCATCCAGCAGAGTACATATTTTGCTCAAACATACGGGGCATCCAGTGTTGAAATGGATTCCTTGTGTGATTCGATATGGCTTCCGCGCTACATATTAATAAATTAGTTAATAAAAAGCAAACATGTATAGTAATTGTGCTTTTGTCTTTGCGTTACTCCAGTTAATTTGACTCTATTCGGGTTTTATTCCGGTACTGATATCTGGATGCCTCTGTCTATTTTTAGGAACTTTAGAATTTAGTGTTACTTCTCATTTGGTCCTTCTGTACTACGACGCCATGGCTACAATTATGAATTAAACAAAGTGTATCTCGCTAGTACTCAAAGCACCATATGTCAAGTAAGGTTTGCATACAAAACAAGGTTTAACTGGATATTCGATAGCAGCAATAATTTAATTCCGTACTCAATCCGACCCATTTTACATAAAGATTGCATCCTGTACAGCAGCTAAATCGCAGCACGGGAATACAATTATTCAAATCTTTTATGCATATAGTAAGTGAGCAGAGTGCGCTCCCTTTATAAACGCATGAAACCGTCAAATGCTTCAGTTCAACTAAACTCCGACACTAGTGGAAACCGTTTCAGTCAATCTGACTACACCAAATCATGAATCTATGGCATGTTCTACTCTTCGTTGGTCAAAAGTATGCACTAGAAGGCAGAATTAGTCAGTGAACAAGCGCTGAACCATTCAATCCTGATTGTGTATATTCCGTGTTATGTTAACTCCTCCAATTAGCCATTGCATTCAAGCGCTCCACAGACATTTACATTTACGCATTTGGCAGACGCTTTTGTCCAGGGTGACTTGCATCATATTCAAGGTGCACATTTGGTATTTTGTCGGATCTTGCTTTCCCTGGGAATCGAACCCATGGCTTGGCGTTGCTGACGCTACACTCTACTATTTGAGCTACAGGAAAGACGTGTCTGTGATTGGCTGCTCGCATTGTAAACACCAACATTCGTCAGTCTATCGAGACTATCACAATATACAGGCGAGTAAATATAGTGTGACTGTTGACAAATTCTGCACATGCGTACTGATTCCCGCAAATGACGAGCTCTCTCGCAGTGAGCTTTTTTTTTCTCTTCACCAAAGCTGGCACACACGGTGCGGCTTATAATCATTGTGATTCATTTACATTTACATTTATGCATTTGGCAGACGCTTTTATCCAAAGCGACTTACAGTGCCCTTATTACAGGGACAATCCCCCTGGAGCAACATGGAGTAAAGTGCCTTGCTCAAGGACACACTGGTGGTGACCGCTGGGATCGAACCAGCAACCTTCTGCATATCAGTTCAGTGGTTTAACCCACTGGACCACCACCTCTGATTCATTGCTTTTCAGACTGTGATCCTGAAGTCACACTGTGGGAACTCCGCTGCATTAATGTCAGACTGCATGATGATCAAATGCACAAGAATTTGTCTGGAGGTTACATCAACCCACTCACATTTGTTTCATTTACTTCAGGTTACAATTTTATCATGGCTGTTGGTGAGTATGTCAAACATGCTATCAAAGACAAAAGATTTTAGCCTAGGGTCAAAAGAATTTTGGATTGCGATATTTGTCTCAGACTGCCAAACGTGGCCAAAAAATCATACAGTATGAACTTGGCTCAGGTTATCAAACGATGACTCTCACATTGATTATTGTTTTTCATTGGTTCGGTTGCTTTGCAGGGTTCTATAGCCAGCTATGGTTTAGCGTCTTCTAAAACATTCGTATCCTTCCGCAAGGGCATTGTTTGAGGTTTTCAATTGTCGGTTGTGTATTTGTCATGCTGTTCTGGTTTATTTTCTTCTGGGGGTTCTCTCAACAGGTTCTGACGGTTAGATGGTGTTCTATCTAGCTGTGAGCTGGAGTCACGCCCAATGGTTTCGAAGAACTGCAGTTCCCCAACTCCTCTATGCCTAGGTCATTCTTCGGATTGGGGCTGCTACGAACGCAGCTCAATGCGTTGAGTCCGCATACTCTATCAAGGTGCTGTGTACATGGTCATCCTCAGCATTATAGTACAAGCAAGATCTGACTCAAACACTCAGCAACTTCAAGTAATAATTTTCATGCAAATACTGGCGGTGAAATGTTTTCTCCTTTATTACTACTCATCAATCCTGTTTTCGTCAGTCTCTATAAGCCTTTCATGAATTTCTCTGTGGCCTAATGTGATCTCTGTCCAGGTGGCCTATTGTAGCCTTCATCTCTGTGGCCTACTGCGGCTTCATCAGCGTGGCCTTCGTCTCTGTAAAAGAGGATATCTCTAAGCACATCCCTGCACCACTAATCATTCTGCAATTTTTATATTCCCTAACGGGTTTCCCATATCAAGGTGGTTAACTCACCTAGAGATAGACCTACAGAACTGCAGACCATCTCATCAGTATACCGGACATTCATTCAGGGTTATGTGCTGCTACAACAGCAACTGAACACAGGATTGTTTGGTGGTCAAGATGGTCGTCAGCATTCTAATATTATAGAATGCTCAAACCTTCAGGTAATCTAAGATTACCTATGTGTCTTAACAAGCATCAGGTAAGTTACAGTTTATCATTTAACTCCTAATACTTTTTCATGGGGTCTATCGAGACCAACTCATGCACCCACGCTGTCTTCTCCTCACCATGGGCTATCGCAGCCTTCTCTGCACACTGGCTTATCATTCTCAGTCGCCGCGTCTTTCTTGTACCCTCTCCTATCAAGGCTGTATACACGGCCTTACCTGGCAGTCATACAGCCTACGTGGGGGTTTTTTTCGCACCCCGGCCTATTGAGGCAGTATACACGGCCTAACGTGGCAGTCCATACAGTCTATGCGGCTTTTCGTACCCCGGCCTATTGAGGCAGTGAATATATGGCCAACGTGGCAGTCCATACAGCCTACGCAGCTTTTCGTACCCCGGCCTATTGAGGCAGTATACACGGCCTAACGTGGCAGTTCATACAGCCTACGCAGCTCTCTGTACCCCGGCCTATTGAGGCAGTGAATATATGGCCAACGTGGCAGTCCATACAGCCTACGCGGCTTTTGCATAACAATTCCCTCTGTTTATTGGTTTAACACCTATATCAATATCCATATCTATTGCATGTTCAATGTCCATATTCTAAGTAATCCTCATGCAAATACTGGTGGTGGTGTCACAGCGTCACATTCTCAGATTATTACTCATCCCGTTCGCCAGTCTCTATAGCTCTTATTCTTCGTCAATTGCCTAACGTGGCCTTCGTCTCCAGGTGGCCTAACGTGGCCTTCGTCTCCAGGTGGCCTTCGTCTCCAGGTGGCCTAACGTGGCCTTCGTCTCCAGGTGGCCTTCGTCTCCAGGTGGCCTAACATGGCCTTTGTCTCCAGGTGGCCTAACGTGGCCTTCGTCTCCAGATGGCCTTTGTCTCCAGGTGGCCTAACGTGGCCTTTGTCTCCAGGTGGCCTAATGTGGCCTTCGTCTCCAGGTGGCCTTCGTCTCCAGGTGGCCTAACGTGGCCTTTGTCTCCAGGTGGCCTAATGTGGCCTTTGTCTCCAGGTGGCCTTCGTCTCCAGATGGCATAACGTGGCCTTCGTCTCCAGGTGGCCTAACATGGCCTTCGTCTCCAGGTGGCCTAACGGGGCCTTCGTCTACATGCGGCTTAACGTGGCCTTCGTCTACATACGGCCTAACGTGGCCTTCATTTCCATGTGGCCGATCAAGGCTCTGTCTGTGGCCGTTCAAGGCTTTCATCTCTACCTAGCTGATCAAGGCCCGTCTGCGGCCGTTCTAGGATTTCGTCTCTACCTGGCTGATCAAGGCCCGTCTGCGGCCGTTCAAGGCTTTTGTCTCTACCTGACTGATCAAGGCCCGTCTGCGGCCGTTCAAGGCTTTCGTCTCTACCTGGCTGATCAAGGCCCGTCTGCGGCCGTTCAAGGCTTTCATCTCTACCTGGCTGATCAAGGCCTGTCTGCGGTCGTTCAAGGCTTTTGTCTCTACCTGACTGATCAAGGCCTGTCTGCGGCCGTTCAAGGCTTTCGTCTCTACCTGGCTGATCAAGGCCCGTCTGCGGCCGTTCAAGGCTTTCATCTCTACCTGGCTGATCAAGGCCTGTCTGCGGTCGTTCAAGGCTAGTCAGTGGCCGATCAAAACTCCTTTCGCGGTTTCATTTTATCATTCTCAATTTATGGCTAAATAACATCTGTCTTTTCAATGTTTCAGGAATCGCAGTATTTTGCGAGTACACAATTCTTTCACAATTTTTGGGGGTGAGTAGGTCCCTTAATGCCTTATTTTGCATGATCTTATTCTACTTCCCTTAATCCTACACAAAACCTAAACTTAAATGCTTCAAAAAATACCTATACTTACTATTATTGAGCAGTAAAATAGGAGTTTATTGAGGCTTAGTTTATTGAAGTTAATAGTGAATGTGTTTCCCATACTGAAGTGTTACCCACAGTTTCATTTTTTCAATGATTATTTATATTTTAAAAATGTTTGTTTTTAGTGTGGATGTTAATATACTTTCACCTATAGTACAATATGAAGACAACTTTAAATCAATAGCAGTTTTCTTCCTCCAGTTCATAAAACTAAAGTTCATAAAACTAAACTAGCTCAAATAAAATTAGGAAATTTAGTAGTAAAATTACTATTTAGTAGTAAATGCACACTGTTCCTAAGTAAGGCATTTGTCCCCTATCACACACATATAAAAATCAAACCTCAGTATGTGCAGCCGACAGTTTGGGCTCTTCAGTCCACCAGAAAGCAGATTCACTCCTGAATCCTGCAGGTCATTGTTATTCAAGTTCAGCTCTCTCAGCGCACAATATAAGGATTGAAGAGCTGATGCCAAAATTTCAAAATGCTGACCGGTGAGATGAGAGACAGAAAGACTAGAAGAGAGCAGAATTTATTTATTTATCTCATTCCACAATTGGTATTTCAATAATATCAGTATCATTCTTATAAAATACATTAAAAAACAAAACAATATATACTCAAGATGTATCAATTACACAACAGAAACTAATTCAGTTCAGAAAGGACTCTTCACTGTAACATGATGAAGCACTCACATGGCTTTTCTGCAGTTGCTCACAGCTGGTATCAGTCTTCTTCTCCCCTCATCTGATGTGTTGTATTTCTTGAGGTCCAGCTCATCCAGCGGCTCCTCTGAGATCTGAAGCATGTAGGCAATTGTTGAGCACTGAGAAGGAGAGAGTTCCTTCTCTGAGTGTTTGTCTGATTTCACAAACTCCTGAATCTCTCTGGACAGAGTCTGATCTTTGACTTCCAGCAGACAGAGGAACAGATTGATGGATCTTTCAGTGGAGAGTCCATGTCCATCTTTGAGCTTCTCTTTAATGTACTTTGTGGTTCTCCTGATGGTCTCTAAGCTGTTCACTGTGTGTGTCAGTAGATCCTGTAAGAGTCTCTGATTGGACTCCAGTGAGACGCCCAGCAGGAACCGCAGGAACAGATCCAGCCGTCCATTTTCACTCTTGAGGGCTTTAACTACTGCTGATGATAGTAAATCAAATATAGTTATTGTATTTGAACTGCACTGTTTGAATCTTTCATTCAGAATTTGCAATGGTTCCCTGTTATTGACCATATGCGAGTAAAACACATAGAAAGCTGCGAGAAACTCCTGAACATTCAGATGAATGAAGCTGTAGACTTTCCTCTGATGAATCACAGATTCCTCCTTAAATATCTCAGTGCAGATCCCAGAATGCACTGCGGCGTCAGTGACGTCTATGCCGCTCTCTCTCAGGTCCTCCTCATAGAACATCACATTGCCCTTCATCAGCTGTTTGAAAGCCACTTCAGCAAGTTTCACAATCACTTCTCTGTTGGAAGGCAGGAGTTTCTCTGGATCTCTCTCTTCATACTTCTGATTCCTCATGTTGATCTGAATCAGCAGGAAGTGGATGTACATTTCAGTCAGAGTTTGAGGGATTTCTGCACTCAGATCTTCTTCCAGGAGCTTCTGAAGCACAGTGGATGAGATCCAGCAGAAGACGGGTATGTGGCACATGATGTGGAGGCTTCTTGCTCTTCTGATGTGTGAGATGATTCTGCTGGCTTGATGCTCGTCCCTGATTCTCTTCCTGAAATATTCCTCCTTCTGAGGCTCATTGAATCCCTGAATCTCTGTCAGACGGTTGATGTATTTGGAGGGAATCTGATGGGCTGCTGCTGGTCTGGAGGTGATCCAGATGAGAGCCGAGGGAAGCATCTCTCCTTTCATGAGCTTTGACATCAACACATCCACTGATGAAGTCTCAGTCACACCAGAAACTTCCTTTGACATCAACACATCCACTGATGAAGTCTCAGTCACATCAGAAACTTCCTGAGCGTCTGAAAACCTCAGTGTGATTCTGCTTTCATCCAGACCATCAAAGATGAACACAACTTTACACTGCTCATAAATCCTTGAGTCCAGATCTTGAAGTTCAGGATGAAAGTCCAGCAGAAGTCTGTGAAGACTGTACTGATGATCTCGGATCAAGTTCAGCTCTCGAAATGGAAGCACAAACATGAAATCTACATCCTGATTGGCTCTTCCCTCGGCCCAGTCCAGAATGAACTTCTGCACAGAGACGGTTTTTCCGATTCCAGCGATGCCTTTAGTAAGAACAGTCTTGATCTGCTCTTTCTCCTCACGTCCTGGTTCAGGTGAGGCTGTAAAGATGGCATTGCAGTAGATTGGAGTGTCTTGTGAGTGTTGTGTTCTGGCTGTTTTCTCCATCTGTAAAACCTCATGTTCTTCATTCACTCCTTCTCTCTCTCCCTCTATGATGTAGAGCTGTGTGTAGATCCTGTTCAGGAGGGATCCTTGATTCTCCTGGAGTTTCAGTCCCTCAAATAATCTCTCATACTTGTTCTTCATGCTGGTTTTGTGCTGGTCTTTGACTCTCTGCAGTTCATCATCCACTGGTTGAGGGGAATCCTGGTCTCCAGTTTGATCATTTATATCCATACTATGGAGAATCATTAACAAACATTATATAATTCTTAATAGATAATTAGTTAATATATTCACCTAACTAGAAATATGAAATGATGTCCTTGTTAATGTTTACTAATGAACTTGTTAAACATTGCATAATTAAGTGTACGTTTATTTAGATCCCTTACAGGCAAATTGAATGCAGCATAGTAGACACACACGTAAAATACACACCACAGAATAAAACAAGACAAATAAAAGAAACAAGAACACACAACAATACATATAAATCTAAAATACTCATATTTACTGTTCAGAGAATTTAACAATCTGATTGCACAATGGACAAATTAATATATGAATGGATTCATCTTTGGTAGTCTATAGCGAGAGCCTGAGGGCAGGACAGAACTCTGAGGGCAAAACATGGTCGCTATCTAAGAGCACAGATTGAGCATGATTAATAATAATAATCCAAACTCAACTCTCTGTGTGCATTCAGAGAGTGTGTTTTTGGCTCTCATATTGTCAGTTAAATCACTCATTACATGTTTATACTCACAGTTGATCAGTGGTCACAGTTTCCTCGCTGGAAACAGCTAAATTATCAGGAGGACTTGTGGATCTGTCACTCTTCAGAGACACACAGCTGGGCTCTGGAGATGAAGATCTCTGTCTCTTCCTCCTCCTAGAGATACTGAGAAAACATACAGAAATATCTCTTCCTTCTGTTCTGTCTGCGGTTTCATTTATTATGAGTCAGTCTGTGTCTGTAATACTGGATTATCACCTGGGGACAGAGGTCACTGTTCCATCCCTGAATTTAACAGGAGGATTATCATTGGATCTGTCACTCTTCAGAGACACAGAGCTGGGTTCTGGAGATGAAGATCTCTGAGTCTCCTGCATCATTTCAGAGACAGTGTTATTTCTGTTCTCCATAATGAAGAATGGACACGAGGCCTGGTTATAGACAAAAACACAAAAAACAAATGAAAACATGAAATTATTTCTTCTTTAAAAAACACACCGAAGAGAATTACACTGAGTAAGATGATAATAAATAATGACCTTTACACTTCAACCACAGTTCAAAATGTTTTAGGAAAATAATGTGTGATGGGTCAGGTAAAACATTTACTTTACTAGAGAAACTTTATAGGAGAAAAAGAAATGAGATGAGTTTAAGGGGAGTTCAGACTGCAGTTGCTTGCCCTCTCAACATTTGAAGACAACAGTTGGCTCACTAACTTCAGGATGTGAAGGGAAACATCTGACATGCTCTGTGGTCATTTACACCTTAAATTGCCCATCAAGACATTTCTGTTTAGATACTCATGTGTTGTTATTCCTGTCAGAACACCTGATGTATTAAGGAGCATATAAGTAATATTTATATATATATATCAAATCAAATCACTTTATTGTCACACAACCATATACACAAGTGCAACAGTAGGTGAAATTCTTAGGTGCGATTCCAAGCAACATAGCAGTCATGACATAACATGAGACGTACAACATTTAAAACAGCATGAGATTACACATCTGATGCACACACAATTACTCACAGCACAGTATACACTACAATAAACAATAAATCATTTAGACAATGTGAGTGCAGTTCTCACAGCATAATATACTTTAAACAATATACATTAAACATACATTAAAACAATATACATTAAGCTATAATAATAATATACAATGTACAGTATAGAATATTCACAAATAGACATCCAATGTACAATAGATACGCTATATGAAAAATAAATGTGTATAAATGTGTGTGTATCTACAGTGGGTTGTGCTGAGTGATATTCTGTCAGTGTGTGTTATGATACTGATGGATCAGGAGTTAAGGAGTCTGATTGCTTGTGGGAAGAAGCTGTTCTGGAGTCGGCTGGTGCGTGTTCTGATGCTGCGGTACCGTCTGCCTGATGGGAGCAGTGAGAGCAGCCCATGGTTCGGGTGGCTAGAGTCTCTGATGATCCTCTGAGCTCTCTTCACACACCGCCTGGCGTAAATGTCCTGGAGGGAGGGAAGCTCACCTCCGATGATGCAGCTGGCCGTGCGCACTACCCTTTGCAGGGCCTTGCGGCTGCGGGCGGTACTGTTGCCGTACCAGGTGGTGATGCAGCCAGTCAGCAGGCTCTCTATGGTGCAGGTGTAGAAGCGTGTGAGGATGTGGCGGTTCATTCCAAACCTCCTCAGCCGTCGCAGGAAGAAAAGGCGCTGATGAGCCTTCTTCACAACGGCCTCAGTTTGGATGGACCCTGAGAGTTCCTCTGTGATGTGGACACCGAGGAACTTGAAGCTGCTGACTCTCTCCACCGGTGCTCCATCGATGGTGATGGGGCGGTGTTCTCTCTCATTCCTCCTGAAGTCGACCACCAGCTCCTTGGTCTTGCTGACGTTGAGGGAGAGGTTGTGCTCCTGACACCACCGTGTCAGAGTGTGCACCTCCTCTCTGTAGGCCGTTTCATCATTGTCCTACCACTGTCGTATCGTCAGCAAACTTGATGATGGTGTTGGAGCTGTGGGTTGCCACACAGTCATGTGTGTACAAGGAGTACAGGAGTGGGCTGAGAACACAGCCCTGAGGGGCTCCAGTGTTGAGAGTCAGTGATGAGGAGATGTTACTGCCCATTCTGACCACCTGGCGTCTGTTTGACAGGAAGTCCAGGATCCAGCTGCAAAACAAGCTGTTTAAGCCTAGAGCCCGGAGTTTAATGTCAAGTATGGAGGGCACAATGGTGTTGAGAGCTGAGCTGTAGTCCACAAACAGCATTCTCACATACGTGTTCCTCTTTTCCAGGTGGGAGAGAGCAGTGTGTATAGTGGATGAAATGGCATCATCAGTGGAGCGGTTTGTGCGGTATGCAAACTGCAGTGGGTCCAGTGAGGGAAGGAGAACAGAACAGATGTGGTTTCTGATTACTCTCAAAAAAAGTTTTTGCTGATGATGGGGGTCAGAGCAACAGGACGCCAGTCGTTTAAGCAGATGATTTTTGATTGCTTCGGTACAGGCACAATGGTGGACGTTTTGAAGCATGTGGGGACCACAGACAGGGAGACGGACAGGTTAAAGATGTCCGTAAAAACTCCAGCCAGTTGGTTCGCGCACGCTCTGATGACGCGGCCCGGAATGCCGTCTGGACCCCCGGCTTTACGGACGTTCACCCGCCGGAAGGATCGGGTAACATCCGCTACAGATACGGAGAGTGTACCAACCTCTGCATCTTCAGCCACAAGCTCTCTCTCCGCGAGGGTGGTGTTAGTTCCCTCAAAGCGAGCATAGAAGGTGTTTAGCTCGTCCGGGAGAGAGGCAGCGGTGTTCACGGTGGAGTTTGTGTTCCCTTTATAGTAGAAGAACGGAGGGAGGGGTTTCAAGATGGCGGAGTGAGTGGTAACACTTTTGCAGGCTCTGGTAGAAAGTTGCTTCTTAGTCCTTGAAATTTGATTAACTAGTGTGTCAACCCCTCTAGTAAACAGATATTTAACGTTGTGTTAAAATCAAGTGACAAAACTAAGTCATTACATTATTCTAAGGGCTTTTTTCTTGTTTTTTGGAATCATGTCCGATCACAACTACAATTTGACTGCGCTCCATGAGGCATGTGACGAAGTTGACGTTGAGGAAGAAATGGAAGAGGAGAATCATTCATTTAAAGAAGACAAAATTAACAAGGATCATACGCCAATGAAACAGCCGAATCCAAAGAAACAGAGGCACCAAAGAGAAATTGAGGATGCGAATACTGGCGCTGCAATTTTACATGCAGTACAGGCTCTGACCAGAAAAATGGATGAGCAGACGGAACTTTTGAAAAGCTTTGACATACGTATTGAAGATAACACAGCTGCTACTAAAGAAAACCGTGAAGAAATCTTCGTGCTTCAAAAAAAAAAAGGAGGGCTTCAGAGAGAAAACAGCCTGCTAAGAAGAAGCTTGTGCAGAGCAAGCCCGATACAAAAGAAGGTGGAATCTGAGGATGATTGGTCTTCCTGAAAAGGATGGAGAAGACACGAGAGAAGTTGTCATCGGGATACTGACAAGAGTTGTTCCAATGTCTGTGGAGCGGCTGCGAGACACAGTAGACACTCTTCACCGGCTGGGAAGGAAAGGCGACGCTGCTACCTCAAATAACAAACCGAGAGCAATCATCATTCAGTTCGGGATGAGAACGGTGAGGGATGATGTTTGGAAGAAGTCGAAGGATGCGAGAGTGTGTAGAGACATGCACATACGTTTTAAAGAAGACTTCTCGAAAGAAGACCGGGATGCGCGTGCAAAGCTTTGGCCACTGGTCCAAGAAGCCAGAAAGACCAGTAAAAGGGCATTCTTAAAGGAAGGATACGCACTGATCGATAATCGGAGAATGGACCCAAATTGAACACTTGTTCTGATATCACTTGAATGGCTGTCAGAAATCCAGCCTGCACTTACGTTTGACTGAGAGATTTTATTTTTATTGTTTGATTGATTTAAACGCTTCGATATGTAAGTATTAACAATACCAGCACCTTTGTTTTTTAAGTGTCACCGAACATCCGAGGTTAAATATGTTACGATAGGAGCATGGTCAATGATACGTTGATAACTCCAAATCTTTTTTTCACGACAGCATAGGGCGGACACTGAATGTTTTTTTGGTTTTTTTTTTTGCTGTTTACCTGTTTAAATATTATTAAAACTGGTCATATATCTTTTTTGTCTTGTTTGGTAGTCTACTAACATTAGCCTTTAGGCTGCCAAAATTAAGAAAAGTAGCCTCCCAGCCAGCACAGTCATGTGGGGCCCATATGGGCGTCACCTGGGCTGTCTAACTGGGGCCCAGCCTGTTTTGTCCTCAGTTTCCATGGAGGCCCCACATGGGCTAGCCCAGATGAACTGAACACTACTCAGTGTGCACACTACAGGCTGTTAAATGTAACTGAATCAGTGTTGGAGTTAATGAGATAATTAAGTGATTAATAGAGTAATGACTGAATATTACTGAAGACTCCTGATGATAACAAGCAGAATCACTGAAGGACAGAGAAACACAAAAGACTTCAGACACAACTTCACAAAAGCATTATCAGCTTCCCTTTTTACCTATTAGATTGACTTTCTGTCATCTTAGTTTTTATTGATAATTCCCACTGAGCAAAGGCGTACGTTGAAAAGACGTCCACTGAGGAGCCAGAATGAAAGTTTTTATGACGTCTGTTTTTGACGTGTTCTGCACGCCCGATATAGGCGTTCATGGAACCTCAAGGTTAAAAACTAGTAATGTGCTCATTGTGGACATATTTCCCCTTTGTAACTGCAAAGCAACTCACAGACAGTGTGTGTTTGTCGAGAAATCATGACAATAAAAGAAACTTCGCTCACACCTTTAAACACTTTAGACAACTTAGCATCTGTAATTCACACATCTTTGGATTGTGAGAGAATCGTGGGATTCAATCCAGGATCTTCTTGCTGTGAGGAGACGGTGTTTCCCACTGAGACACTGGAGCTGCCCTTAATCACAGACATAAGACACACTTTGACTATTTCTGTCAGACGTCTACAGAAGCTCTTACTGACAATTAACAGAGCTTTAGATGTTGATGTTTGTTTCATTTGAAGTCACCATTGTGGTGGGAAGCGTTTGCTTTAGTTGGGCTCTTGGTCCCTGTACTTGAGTTAGCTTTTCTTTGTCTGCTGTAACTGTGTGTGTGAAACACAATACTTATGGCTGAGAAAGCAAAGATAAAGTGACTTCAGGTGTTGTCAGCTCCTTGTTGATGACTAAATCATCAGAAGTCTAGAATCTGATGTTGTGCTTTTGAGTTTTGTGTTCTTGTTTGGCAAATAATAATTTGTTTATATACTATAACCTTGTGAATACACTGTATCGGGACTAATAGCAATAAAATAATCACTTATCCTGAAAGATGATAAAACAGCATGTGCACATTGTTTTGAGAAAATATTTCTCATAGTCACACACAGACATCAAGATTTTGCATATGATTCACAACAACGGTGACAATCATAACAAAAAAAAACTTCATGCTGCAATGCATGATGGGTAGCTTCAAAGTACAAAACTCATGCTTGATTGTCACCGTTGTTGTGAATCATATGCAAAATCTTGATGTCTGTGTGTGACTATGAGAAATATTTTCTCAAAACAATGTGCACATGCTGTTTTATCATCTTTCAGGATAAGTGATTATTTTATTGCTATTAGTCCCGATACAGTGTATTCACAAGGTTATAGTATATAAACAAATTATTATTTGCCAAACAAGAACACAAAACTCAAAAGCACAACATCAGATTCTAGACTTCTGATGATTTAGTCATCAACAAGGAGCTGACAACACCTGAAGTGGCTTTATCTTTGCTTTCTCAGCCATAAGTATTGTGTTTCACACACACAGTTACAGCAGACAAAGAAAAGCTAACTCAAGTACAGAGACCAAGAGCCCAACTAAAGCAAACGCTTCCCACCACAATGGTGACTTCAAATGAAACAAACATCAACATCTAAAGCTCTGTTAATTCTCAGTAAGAGCTTCTGTAGACGTCTGACAGAAATAGTCAAAGTGTGTCTTATGTCTGTGATTAAGGGCAGCACCAGTGTCTCAGTGGGAAACACCGTCTCCTCACAGCAAGAAGATCCTGGATTGAATCCCACGATTCTCTCACAATCCAAAGATGTGTGAATTACAGATGCTAAGTTGTCTAAAGTGTTTAAAGGTGTGAGCTAAGTTTCTTTTATTGTCATGATTTCTGGACAAACACACTCTGTCTGTGAGTTGCTTTGCAATTACAAAGGGGAAATATGTCCACAATGAGCACATCACTAGTTTTTAACCTTGAGGTTCCATGAACGCCTATATCGGGCGTGCAGAACACGTCAAAAACAGACGTCATAAAAACTTTCATTCTGGCTCCTCAGTGGACGTCTTTTCAACGTACGCCTTTGCTCAGTGGGAATTATCAATAAAAACTAAGATGACAGAAAGTCAATCTAATAGGTAAAAAGGGAAGCTGATAATGCTTTTGTGAAGTTGTGTCTGAAGTCTTTTGTGTTTCTCTGTCCTTCAGTGATTCTGCTTGTTATCATCAGGAGTCTTCAGTAATATTCAGTCATTACTCTATTAATCACTTAATTATCTCATTAACTCCAACACTGATTCAGTTACATTTAACAGCCTGTAGTGTGCACACTGAGTAGTGTTCAGTTCATCTGGGCTAGCCCATGTGGGGCCTCCATGGAAACTGAGGACAAAACAGGCTGGGCCCCAGTTAGACAGCCCAGGTGACGCCCATATGGGCCCCACATGACTGTGCTGGCTGGGCTACAACAAAGGCGAAGTTGATACAGTTGCTGTTCGGTTAAATAATCTTCCTTTTCTCTCTCTATAGTGTTTAGAGGGTTAGTGACACTGAACATATTGATTTAGGACTAATTACTCCTTCCTGCGCATCGTTACACTCTTTTCTGCATTGTTTATAGATTAAATACCACCGAAATGTTGTCATTTATTTAGTTAAATACTAGGGGGTTGAGAGATAATGTAAAACGTAAGGCTATTTTTCTTTTTTGTTAAAGGTCCCGTTCTTCGTGTTTTTTTGAAGCTTTGATTGTGTTTACAGTGTGCAATATAACATGTGTTCATGTTTCGGGTGTAAAAAAACACAGTATTTTTAACACAATTTCCTCATCTGTATACCGCTGTTCTCACTGTCCTAAAAACTGCTGATGAGTTCCTTGTTCTATGAAGTCCCTCCTTCAGAAATACGTAACGAGTTCTGATTGTGCCAGCGGTTCCTGTGTTGTGATTTGACAGCAGCTTAGCGCACGTGGAAAGGTCACGCCTCTTAACGGGAGATGTATGCGCTCAATGATCTCTACAGCGTCCCTGGGAAAGCCAAACAAAGGTGATTTGACTCCGGGATGAAAATAACAGCGTCTCGACGACATGGCGACAAACACACTCAAACGCAACACTTCCTCTTCTCCACGCGACACTTCCTCTTCTCCACGTGGGACAGCAATAAGACCACGCCCCCTTTTTCGCGTAGTCTTGTGGGCGGAGGTTAGTCTGTTCTACTGTTCTACTGACTGACGTAATGAATGAAGGAAGTACCAGGATGTAGTCCAAACCGGCCGTTCGCTGTAGGCTTTGAAAGGGAACTTCTGTTAAATAAAATATCTCGCTTGGCATTGAACTTTGAGCTTTATAATTTTACAGGTATTATTTATGCTCTAACAGCAACATTACACACTAACTAAAGTTTGAACAATGGGATCACGAAGAACGGGACCTTTAAGAGCAAAGAGCTAATTGTGTTTTTTTTGCAAGAAACCAATTCAGCTGAGGCTGACACCAAATTTTGGAAATTGCAATGGGGAGACTCTATTTTTTTCAGTCATGGAACGTCACACTCGGCAGGAGTTATGATCTTATTAAATAGATTTCCTGGGAAAATTATTGACCATAAAAGTGACTCTACCGGCTATTGGTTAATGGTTGGAAAAGGCCACGGGTGCATTTATTCGTTCAAGGGCTCGCTGGATTGAAGAAGGGGAAAAAAACTCTTCATATTTTTTTAGTCTGGAAAAACAAAGACAGTCAAAGAGAAAAATTCAGAAATTAAAAATCAATGATATTATTGTTGAAAGTCAAGAAATAGTAAATGAAAAAATCAAAGATTTCTACTGTAATTTGTATAAATATGCTCTATAATGCCTATTTAGATTGTATATCAAAAGGTAATCTTTCTCCCACTATGAAACATGGTATTATAACTCTAATTCCCAAACCTAATAAAGATACAGTTCTGTTAGATAATTGGAGACCAATTACTTTGCTTTGTAACGATTATAAATTACTGGCACATGTTTATGCTAATCGTCTGAACGAGGGATTATCACATATTATTGATGAGTGTCAATCAGCTTTCATGAGGGGGAGAAATATACATAATCATATCAGACTATTACTAGACATGCTTGACTATCGAGATATTATTGATACTGATGCATTTATTCTATTTCTCGATTTTTACAAGGCATTTGACACTGTTGAACATGGCTTTTTATTTGAAGTATTAGATTTTTTTAGGTTTTGGGAATAATTTTTGTAAAATAATTAAGATGTTTTATACTGACATATTTAGTTCTGTGTCCCTGAATCCTGGTATAACTCCTAGGTTTGAGGCGCACCGTGGGATTAGACAAGGGTGCCCGATTTCTCCCAAACTGTTTATTCTAGCCACTCAATCACTTATCATCCTCATTAATCATAACCCCGATTTGCATGGAATCTCGATATTTGATAAGGAATTCAGAAATAGTCAATTTGCAGACGGCACCGTAATCTTTTTAAGGAATAAATTAATGATTGATGTTGCCCTTGATTCAGTTTCAATTTTCTCTAAAGCTTCAGGATTAACACTCAATATTAAAAAATGTGAGCTACTTCCCATTCACTCGTCAACAGATTCCATCATATCTTCAATTGAGGTTAAATCTGAAGTGAAATATCTTGGAATACTTTTATCCAAAAATGCTATCAGAAGGGAAGATGTTAACTTTTCTAACCGATTAATTGATATGAAGAAATCCTTAAGTCGCTGGCTCTCCAGAGACCTCACTATCTGTGGTAGGGTTACTCTATCTAAAACAGAAGGTATTTCCAAAGTAATTTATCCATGTCACTCCCTGTATGTTTCTTCCGGTTATATTAAGAAAGCCAACTCAATTATTTTTCAATTTCTGTGGAAAAATAGAACCCATTATATTAGGAAATCACAGCTTGTTAAAGAGTATGATATGGGGGGTATCAAAGCCTTGGATTTTGAATCAATGTTTGGGACCTTTCAGATTAAATGGTTGAAAACATATCTATCACAGCCAGATGCTATGTGGTTTCACATTCCTAGACATATATTTAAAAAGGTAGGAGGGCTTGATTTTCTTTTGCAATGTGATTTTGAGGTGACCAAAATTCCTGTTAAATTATCAAAATTTCACAAACAAATTCTTCAATACTGGAAGATGATCTTCACCCACAATTTTTCTCCACATGAATCCACCTTATGGAACAATAGGGTCATTATGATTAATAGGAAATCATTGTTTAGGTATGATTGGTATGATAAGGGCATTGTGTTTGTGAATGATGTTATAGATGATAATGGTAACTTTTTGGAATATGAAGCCTTCATAGACAAATATAACATAAACTGTACCTATAGAGAATATAATATAATAGAATACTGTCTGTCGAACACAGTAAGGCAGACAACATCCAAGACAAAAAACACAAGAACTGTAAACAGAACAAACAAAAACTACAATGTTGTGACGGAGCTCGCAACGCAGCAGCCATCCTCGGCGCCATCTTGAGCACTTGGTACACACACATATATATATATATATAATTGTATATAATTTTGTTATATAATTTATGTATGTTTATATATCAAGCACCAGGGATTCTTCTTTTGATAGAATTTTTATGCCCTGTATGAAATAGCTTTCCTCTGAAAGACGAGAACACGGAAGAGCAGATGAAGCTGCAGGCTGATCCATCACTAGATATGGACCTGTCAGACCTACCCAAATCAGATTTCAGAAATCATGCTGAATGCCCATTCATATGTTAATATGACATGATAGAAACAAATAACTGAACTGACCGTGAAGGGTGATAATTATAACAGTTTCTGAGTCTCCAAAAAGCCTCTTCTTCTCAGCGATCAACTTTCGGTTTTGGTCTGAACAGTTTCCTGAGAGAGACAGGCTCCATTTCTATTCTTCTTGTAGGAGGTGCTTCAGAGCTCATCTGTTCCGGAGACATGAAAACCCTGAAGAATAGTTTCTACGGCAATGGGGGCAGTTGCTATAGTTATGGAATCTCCAGTTATAAACATAATGGATCACTGGCTTTCAAACCAGTTCCACCAGTTTAGCCTTGACTACTACAACTATACAGCTGTACAACAACAGAGAATAGTAACAGTACCAAAAAATAATAAACGTAAGCCAAACTGGACAGAGAATGGAAATGCCATTCTTTCAGAAAAATACCCTCCATAACGTGTCATCAGTCACTCACGCGCACAAGGCGAAAGTAAAGTATAAAAAAAATTAAGATATATATATAAAACAAATAAAGAAATCTTGCTGTCAAATACCTTGCAGAAGAAATAATTTTAAAAAATGTATATTGAATATTGCATTAAAAAAGTAGCATGCTTGGTCTGATCCAATTGAATAAATATTTTATTCCTTATCTTCCACATCATCCTCTCATGCCTCGGTGTGTTTGTAGAACAAGACGTGTTCTGGATCTCTGCACTGAGGACAGTCAAAGACTTCTGATTATCCCAGTAGAGACCGGATCTCTCAGAACCTGCTAACAAACTCCACATCCTGACTGAACCTGGATCAGATCAAACAGGAAATTGTACTATATGTCTAGTTCATTCATAATAAATACACAAGTCTGCACTGAACACATGAATTCAGAACTCAGTAATATCACAGTAAAAGTGCATAAACATTAAGTGAAAACATCATCTTAGTATTGCTTAAATTGTTAGAATACAGGATATTATCGTATTACTAGATTTTATTTTTAAATTTCATTCATATGAAAACATGATGAAACCATTTGTATAAAGTGGGAAAGCAGTTGTAGAACTTACCCTGAACTATATTGATCATAAAACCGTTAGCGTCTGTATCTGCTGGTGAGATGCATCTGTGTTTTACTCTCAGTTCCAGTCTATTGTTCTGTCCTTCTGTTTTCATCAAAAAGCAGAAGTTAGTGTCAAAAACACAGCATTTTATTGTAATGTATGTGTTTCAGAAAGTGAGTAGGATCCATATTGACACATCGATAGATACAGTGTATCCATAGTATGTGCCTATTTTACACAAATGCACAAACGTGAACATTTTTCTGAACATCGCATTTCCGGTATCCCAATTGGGACATCCACAACAAAAAATACACTTTAGTCTTTGATAAAGAAAAATAAATTGATAAATAATTGATAAAGAAAAATAAATACTGGGTCACCATGCCCGTTTCCTCTACACACTACATTTCCCATAATCCTCCCTTGTTATCACCCGCACCCCCTAATCACCACACCATGCTCATCAACTCCCCAACAAACATGTTCCTTTGGGGCCCGTATGGGGCCACTGCGGGCAGCCCACTGTGGACACAGGTACCAGCGTGAAATGCGGAGCCCGTGTGGGTTTTCTGTGGGCAAGCCCACAGTGGGTTGCCCACACTAAACCCTCATTGGGGACCAAACGGGCAGAACCGCTATGGGCCCCGCATGGGCTAACCCACTGGGGGCCTGTGTGGGTTTTCTGTGTTACCTGTATCTTCTTACCTGTAGTGGTGGGCAGGGCAATGCTTCACGAAACACTGAAACAGTTGAAGCAAATGTGCTGTGTTGTGTTGAGGCTTCGAAACAATCCACGGTGACACCTAGTGGTCACTGTCAAGGTTGTTTCATATCAACACATGCAAATGATCCATTAACCCTCTGGGGTTCTTCATTTATGGGTCACACTCAGGACCTTCCGGTCAAAAATGACCCGGAGGGCGGGATTAAAATAAAAAAGATTTGAGTAAAATCAATGAAATATATTTTTGTTCAATAATATTTTTTCTTTTCTTTTTTGGTGTTTTGAGATAATTTTATGATTTATAATTAATATTTATGCAATAATTATGAGCCATTTTTTCCCATTGAATATAATAAAAAATGTATTTATATATATATATAATTATTATTATTTTTTAATTGAAGCTGTATTTCATTTAAGAGTCAAGCCTAGGCTTAATGAAAGCAATTTTTTAAATGAGATCGGTGCCATCCGGTGGACACATTGAGCATTTCTATCACGCAACAGCACATTTTTACCACTATAGTGGATCTTGTGTTTTATAAAAAAATGTTACAAATCGTAGCTTCATCAGAATGGTCCGA
Organism: Romanogobio albipinnatus; assembly: GCA_023566225.1. Classification (NCBI taxonomy): domain Eukaryota; kingdom Metazoa; phylum Chordata; class Actinopteri; order Cypriniformes; family Gobionidae; genus Romanogobio; species Romanogobio albipinnatus. The sequence goes on from CM042241.1 coordinate 553,388, forward strand.
AACTTGGTGACTTTATTGGTACTTGTATATGAACACCCAAAAAAATTGGGGACAGGATTTGAAAAGTCTAAGTGGTCGTAAAAAAAAAAAGTCTCACTCAGGACCTTCGGGTCAAAAATGACCCACATAGGAAATGAATAAGAAATTCGTTTTTTTTGTGCATACAATCTACAAATCAGCCAAGATGCAGAATAAAAGGACTCAACAGTGAAGGAGTGAATCTCTAAAACATCAAGAGTGCAAAACAGACAAAAAAACTCCACACACACACACACACACTTATACACACAGAAACACGCACACAAATTAACGCGTGCCATTCCAAAAGCTAATTGTGTTTTTTGTGTGTTTTTTTGTCTGTTTTTCACTCTTGATGTTTTAGAGATTCACCCCTTCACTGTTGAGTCCCTTTTTTCTGCATCCTGGCTGATCTGTAGATTGTATGCACAAAAAAACTCTGTATTTTTATATTTTTGCCAATTTTCCATTCATTTCCTATGGGGGTCATTTTTGACCCGAAGGTCCTGAGTGTGACTATTTTTTTACGACCACTTAAGACTTTTCAAATCCTGTCCCCGATTTTTTTGGGTGTTCATATACAAGTACCAATAAAGTCACCAAGTTTCGGACCATTCTGATGAAGCTACGATTTTTAACACTTTTTATTTTAAAAGATTCGGGTCAAAAATGACCGAAGAGCCCCAGAGGGTTAAAAAAATGTGGAGCTCAACAGCAGTCCTGCGTCTCACGGGTATATCTGTGGCAATATCCAACAATACATTGTATGGGTCAAAATTATTAATTTTTCTTTTATGCCACAAATCATTAGGATATTAAGATCATGTTCCTTGAAGATATTTTGTACATTTCCTACCGTAAATATATCATAAATGTATTATTAGTAGTAATATGCATTGCTAAGAACTTCATTTGGACAACTTTAAAAAAAATTTTTTTTCTTTTGCACCCCCAGATTCCAGATTTTCAAATATTGTCCTATCTTAACAAACCACACATCAATGGAAATATTATTAATTCAGCTTTCAAATGATGTATAAATCTCAATTTAAAAAAATTGACCCTTATGACTGGTTTTGTAGTCCAGGGTCACATTTATTCTTGTGGGTTTCTTTATTTTTTTATGTCTGACAGCTACATGGTTTTGGTCGTGTTACCTGTAGGCTCCTCACTTGACTTTTCAGAACTACGGGGAAAGTTGGAGCTCACGGAAAGTCATTGCACGCTCGAGAGCTGAAGGACCTTTAATGTGGGACTCTATTCGTAGACTATAAAGTGTAGTTTATTCTTGTGATTCTGAATTTATCATCATTACTCCAGTCTTCAATGTCACATGATCCTTCACAAATCATTCTGATATGAGGATTTGATGCTCAGCACACATTTATGATTATTATCAGTGTTGAAACAATTATTATTTTATGAATATAAAGTTCAAAAGAGCAGCTTTTATCTGAAATAGAAAGCTTTTGCAACATTGTACTACTGCTTAAAAGTTCTGGGTCGGTAATAATTTTATTTTTTTACCTAAAGAAATGAATACATTTATTTATTCAAAGCTATTTAAACTTGTGAACCTGTTCAATATTTCTGTTTGCGTGCATTAAAACATTCATTATCCCTTTAAGAAAATAACTTTTTAACATGGGGATCTACCGACATTTACAATGTAAAAACAGACAGTAGAATATTCATTTCAAATTCTTGCTTTTATCAGTATATTTTCATTTCACACAGCAGTGTCCTTTCTGTTTGTTTACATGTCACTTTACTAAAACTAAAACAATCTCAGTCAATCTACGGTTAACGGTCATTCAAATATCCAACACTCAAGCATGATTTCCACCGAACCAGATGCTGATACCAGGAATAGAGAGTGAATCTGCAATGGAAGACAGAAGCTGTGCTGATGATTTCAGGCAAGGTCTTCTGTGTGTTTCTTCTGGTGGCTCTGAAATCCCCCTAAATAAGCGAAGCCCTGGCCGCAGACGGAGCACAGGTAGGGTTTCACTCCCGTATGCACTCGCTCATGGACCTTCAGCACGTCGGATCGAGCGAACGTCTTGTCGCACAGAGAGCACTTGTAAGGCCGCTCTCCCGAGTGGATCCTCTGGTGCTTCAGTAGGTTTGAGATCTGACTGAAACTCTTCCCGCAGACGCAGCAGTCGTGAGGCTTTTCTCCCGTGTGCTGATGCTGATGGATCTGGAAATGCCGCGGGTCGGAGAAGCTCTTCCCGCAGGAGGAGCACAGGTACGGTCTCTCTCCGGTGTGAATCCTCTCGTGGCACACCAGTTGAGACCTTTGCCGGAACCGTTGCTCGCAGTGTTTGCACTGATACGGCTTCTCCTCGGTGTGTGTTCTGTGGTGTACCTTCAGAGCCGTTGAGCTGGTAAAGGTTTTCCCACAGTCGCTGCACTGGTACGGCCTCTCTCCGGTGTGAATGCGCACATGCTTCTTCAGATGGGGTTTGTGGTTGAAGCTCTTCTCGCAGTGAGGGCACTTGTACGGCTTTTCGCCCGTGTGGATTCGCTTGTGAGAATCAAGATTCCCTTTGGTGAGGAAACGCTTGTTGCACTCGCCGCAGTGGAAAGGCTTTTCGCCAGTGTGAGTCTTCATGTGAGCCTTTAGATTAAAAGAAATGGAAAAGCACTTCCCGCACAGTAGGCAGTGAAACTCCCTGTGCTCTTTGGAATGGAGTCTCCTCTCTTCTAAGGAAGGAAAGCTGAGGCCACATCTCTTGCAGTCTTTCTGCTCGATGTGTATTCTCTCGTGTCTCGCCAAATGTCCCTGTGAGCTCAATGTTTTCCCACAGGTGATGCAGGAGAAACTCTTGGCCGCCGGCTGATCTTCTGATCTTGAGGCCGTTTCATCTCCATCAGACGGTGAACCGCCGTTCTCATCTGAAAGGAACAAAATGGTAATAAAATTTCCAACTGTAATGAAATGTAGAGTATCATAAATTGTGTATATACACTCACCTAAAGGATTATTAGGAACACCTGTTCAATTTCTCATTAATGCAATTATCTAATCAACCAATCACATGGCAGTTGCTTCAATGCATTTAGGGGTGTGGTCCTGGTTCCACACGGGTTTACAAAGAATGGTGTGAAAAGGGAAACACATCCAGTATGGGGCCGTCCAGTGGGCCAAAATGCCTTGTTGATGCTAGAGGTCAGAGGAGAATGGGCCGACTGATTCAAGCTGATAGAAGAGCAACTTTGACTGAAATAACCACTCGTTACAACCGAGGTATGCAGCAAAGCATTTGTGAAGCCACAACACGCACAACCTTGAGGCGGATGGGCTACAGCAGCAGAAGACCCCACCGGGTACCACTCATCTCCACTACAAATAGGAAAAAGAGGCTACAATTTGCACCAGCTCACCAAAATTGGACAGTTGAAGACTGGAAAAATGTTGCCTGGTCTGATGAGTCTGGATTTCTGTTGAGACATTCAGATGGTAGAGTCAGAATTTGGCGTAAACAGAATGAGAACATGGATCCATCATGCCTTGTTACCACTGTGCAGGCTGGTGGTGGTGGTGTAATGGTGTGGGGGATGTTTTCTTGGCACACTTTAGGCCCCTTAGTGCCAATTGGGCGTGGTTTAAATGCCACGGCCTACCTGAGCATTGTTTCTGACCATGTCCATCCCTTTATGACCAGCATGTGCCCATCCTCTGATGGCTACTTCCAGCAGGATAATGCCCCATGGCACAAAGCTCCAATCATTTCAAATTGGTTTCTTGAACATGACAATGAGTTCACTGGACTAAAATGGCCGTCCCACAGTCCCCAGATCTCAACCCAATAGAGCATCTTTGGGATGTGGTGGAACGGGAGCTTCGTGCCCTGGATGTGCATCCCACAAATCTCCATCAACTGCAAGATGCTATCCTATCAATATGGGCCAACATTTCTAAAGAATGCTTTCAGCTCCTTGTTGAATCAATGCCCCGTAGAATTAAGGCAGTTCTGAAGGCCAAAGGGGGTCAAACACAGTATTAGTGTGTGTTCCTAATAATCCTTTAGGGGAGTGTATATCAGGCTAACTTCGGAGCTCCGGACATGACAAGCAAACAAAAATATATATTGTAAAATATATTTTGCTTTAACTAAAACAATGGAAATAAATGATTACAACGTGGCCCCGATTTACTCAAATTAACCTATCCTAACAAACCATATATCAATGGAAAGATTATTAATTCAGCTTTCAGATGATGTATAAATCTCAATTATTTCAAAACATTGACACTTAAGACTGGTTTCTGGGTCCAGGGCCAAACATTGCTCATAGTTAGTTCATGTTAATGCTTAACAAATCTTTGCTGTAAAGTGTTACCAATAATTCCTATTGTTCATAATCATAATTTATGAAAAATATTCTAATAAATATAATAATCTATAACTTTATAAATATAATAAAATATGGCAGCCCTACAAACAAGAACAACAAACCTGGAGCTCTTAAAAATTCATTTCAAATCACAACTTTTATAAGAAATATGGTATTTTTCCCTTAAATCATTCAGCCTTACTATCATTTGCCATTATGTTAAACATTCAATACAATCTGCTCTAAAATCTGATCCCGCTGAGTCTCTTCATGAAAAACCACAAAAGGCAGAAGGAAAGGAAGAAACACACCCGCAGGAGGAAACTCATCCTCATCATTCCCATCATCCTCGTGTCTCGGTTGTTGCTCCTCTGCTGTGGTTTGTTCTCCTCTGCTCTCTACATCATTACCTCCATCTTCATCCTCATCCTCCTCCTCCTCATGGCTCTGTTGTTGTTCCTCTGCGGTGGTTTCGTCTCCTCTGCTCTCTATCAGGTTCTTGCATTCCATCAGTTTGATGGAGCACATCTTCAGCGCCGTCTGCTGTTCTCCAGCGTTACAGCCAGAGGTTTGAGCAGCGGATCCATGATCCTGGGCGTCAGTATAACAGAGTAAAGTGAGGCTGAGCTCCTGTGTGTCTCTGGATCTCCAGAGTGAATCCTGAGCTTCTGTCCCATCAGTCACACACACTGAAACCTTCTCCAGATCCTGGAAAACACAATCCCTCAATCATCTGCATATACCTTTACCCAGAAGACCCGTTCCCCTAACCATCCCAATTAGTTATGTTTAGGGTACCAATAAGTACATTCTGAAAGTGTTCTCTTTTTGTAACCAAAAATGTACCATAACGTTAACGTATTTTTTGGTTTTAGAATGGTAACCTAAAAACAACTTGCACAAAACATTTCCTGCATGTTATTGTTTGGTTTTAGACTTACAACCTAAAAATATCTTACAAAAATAATTTCCTACGTGTTATTTTTTGGGTTTTAGACTTGCAACCTAAATTTCTTTTACCAAAAAACATTTTCTAGGTGTTATTTTTTGGATTTAGACTTGCAACCTAAAAATAACTTCCACAAAACATTTAATACTTGTTATTTGTTTTGTTTTATTGTATAACCAAGTAAACTAGGCTTCCAATTAAAATGTTGCAGATGAGATTCTGAGAAACACAATCACAAGTACCATTTAATAAGTATATACAAAAATAAGATATTAAGTATAAAAAAACAATCTGTCCATATAAGCTTCTTTATATAAATATAGAAACATGATTTTTTTGTACAATGAATAAAGGAATTTTAATGGACACTTTCTTACTGTAAACACCAATCTATAGACGGTTAATTAGCATAATTTCTTTGATTCAATATGATTATTGTTGCAGCAAGAGTTTAAACTAAAGTCTGCAATTTGGGAACCTAATTAGCAGTTAAAGATTGAAGTGAAGGATGAAATGATGAGCCGCTCAAACCTCTCTGTTGGGTTTGTCTCCTCTTTCTCTCAGCTTTGCCTCCAGGGACGCCACCTCTTTCTTCAGCAGACAGATTTCACTGATGAAATCCTCAATATCCAGCATGGAAAGATCGGTTCCTACTGATTTACAGCAGATTACATCCATCTGCGCTTTCATGGTCAACATCTGGAGACAAACACATCATCATCATCATTACAGGATGCTTAATTAAAGAATTTCAACACCAATAATCATAATGAATGTTTGATGAGCATCAAATCATCATATGAGAATGATTAGTGAAGGATCATGTGACACTGAAGACAGGAGTAATGATGATAAATTCAGCTTTGATCACAGGAGTAAATTACACTTTACTATACTGGAGTAATATTTTACTGTATTTTTCATCAAATAAATGCAGCCTTGGTGAGCAGAAGAGACTCTTTCAAACACTTTAACAAATCTTAATTATTCCAAACCTTAGCAGGGCCTGTTGTCACAACCACAGCTTCTATTTAACGTCACTGATTAGAGAAGAACACTTTCTAGAGTAACAAAAAATTCACCTTCCACAATGTATGCATGTAAAATGTGTCATATTTAATTACTGTCAGCAATAATTTACACCATAATACAGCTGTGAAACAATTCATGAATCGGTAACAATGGAAAACGTAACCAAAAATGTATTGATTTGAACGAAACCGTATAAAAAGAGTGACTATAAAAGACAAGAGATTCTGGTGACTGGCGTCAGTAGAGTTAATTTTTTAGATGTTTGTCTTGTTTAATCGCAGGCGAGGTGGCAGCCGTCCGTCTCCAGTGTGGGTTTTGGGTCGCAGTGTGTGGTCGAAGGGTCTGAGGGAGGACACAAGGGACCGGGAGCATCAGGGGTTGAGTCTGAGCCGTTGGACGCAGGAGCGACCGGACAGTCCGTAATGAAACCCGGTTGGTCGGAAGCGTTTGGGTTGAGGGGGAAAATCCCACAGGCTTTGAACCCCGCCGTGATGTTGTCCACAGTGGCCGCCTGGGGCAGTGCGATCGCCACAATTCCTGGAATATGATGAATGGTGACGCTTCTTCCCGGGCTTCCCAGCATCCAGCTGTCGATGGCCGCGTTGATGCACTTCTTCAACGGGCCGCAAACCGAGCGTTCCAGGTGCGACGGGAAGGACAGCGCCATCACGCCGTTGGCTTTGGCGAAGTTGAGGCCGTCGATGGACAGGTGCGACACATGGATGTCCAGGAGCAGGAGGCAGGGTCTCTGCGGGGAGCATTGCGTCTGTCTCACAAAATGCTGCAAGAAGTCGGCGAACTGCTCCTCGCGCATCCATCCGCTGATGTGTGCTCCACCGGAGCTTCCAGTGGGCGCGCCCGTGAGGAAATGCTCCCTAAACTGCACCCGAGGGAAGACAAAATAGGGCGGGATCACGGCGCCGCTGGCCGAGACGGCACAGGAGACGCTCACCAGGGGCCCGCGGTCAGGAGATGCCAACGATCCCGTTTGCTTCCTGGCCACCACTCGATCCGGCCTCTGGGCCGTCGTGATTCCCATTTCGTCCATGATCCAGATGTCCTCCGGCTTGAAACAGTGCTGCTCCATCAGCTCCTTCAGCTTCACATAAAACATGTCTTTGTTAAAGACGCTTGCTAGGCTCGCCGGCTCAGGCGTCCTGACGGACAACAGCGGGTGTCGCTTTAAAAACGCAGCGAACCAGTCGGCGCTGGCCTGTTTGTTCTCCCTCCAGGACGGAGGCATTGGCAGAGATTGACCCTTGGCCAGTTGGTACGAGAGTTTGCGGATGGCTTTCGGCGGGAGCGTGTGATAAACATCGGAGGCCATTAGCACGTAGGAGACCAGCTCCGCCTCCAGCTCCGGACTGAAGACCTGTCTCGCCCCGATGAAGCCCACTGTGCAGCTGGGATGCTCCGCGCTCCCCTCCACCTCCTCCCGGGGGATTTTGGTGCAGTAGCGTGCGAGCGTGCGATAGTTGATCCCGAACTCCTCCGCGGCTCCTCGGATGGTCTTCTTGAACACCAGCACCTGCCGAACAGCCTTCAGCATCGTCTCCGGTGGAGTACTCGCTCGGTTCGTCTTCCTTTTATACGTTCTCACCATGATGCTGCTGAAAAAGAACAAACGCCTCATTTTTCATGTGAAGTTCATACCTCAATAAAGTATGAAGTAATTCCCTAGCATGTCCTAGCCCTCTGACCTGATTGAAGACACCACAGCGCTGTTAAAGGGACAGTTCACCCAAACATGAACATTAGCCCATGATTTACTCTCCCTCAAGTCATCCGAGGTGTGTGTGACATTCTCTCAGACGAATAAAATCTGAGTTATATTACAAAAGTCCAGGCTAATCCAAGCGTTAGAATTTGATTAATAGTTATATAATGTAATATAACTCAGATTTTATTCGTCTGAGAGAAGAATGTCACACACACCTCAGATGTCTTGAGGGAGAGTAAATCATGGGGTAATGTTCATTTTTGGGTGAACTATCCCTTTAATGTTGGACTAACTTACACTCCCATATGGTCAAACCCCCTACTGCTGCTCAATCTTTTAATTGACTATTTACTACTATACTGACACATCCAACAAGTCAAGCAGTGCTGTTTCTTAGCAATAATAATAATAATAATAATAATGATAATAATGGACACAGATGTCTGACCTTTGTGTGAGCAGCTTCTCTGTGTCCGTCCGTCTTCAGCTGGTCTTCAGAGTGGTCACGTGACCCCGGTCCTGCCGCCACTTAACAGACACAACGAAAACCAGTTCAACCCAGTCCGCAGAGGACTTAACCTGCCACCTAACCAGTGCTAACCCTACACTGCCAGTCCACCGCGGAAGTGCGGTAAACACGAAAAACGTGAGGTAAGTGATTTGCAATGTTTATAAAATGTTAGAATAATATTTAAAGGGATAGTTCACCCAAAAATGTTAATTATCCCATAATAATATCCCCCTCAAGCCATCCTAGCTAAACCCAGCTGAACACACTAGAATGATTTCTGAAGGAGCATGTGACACTGAAACAAATAACGCATAACAATTGCTGCAATAAAATATACATGTATTTTACATATTTACTAAATTATAAGTATTTAATTGGAAAACATGTCAATATGCAACAAAATCCAACAACAAAACTTTTAAAAATATATATTTTTGCTTGTATATGGATACAGTTTATATAAATTTCCAATTCATTCCCATAAATTCCTGTTAAATTACCAAATTGGAATATTTCCAATATTCCTCAGATTAAAATCCCATGGAAATTTACCGGAAACTTTCCGTCCCTTTGTAGCCCCAATGGTAACTGAGATTTTGCAGGCCAAAAAAGTGCATCCATTCATTATAAAAGTGATCCATGCACGCCAGGGATTGATAAAGGCCTTCTGAAGAGAAGACAAATATATAACTTAATACACTATAATCACTGGCTTCCGGTAACAAGTGACCGCTGACCTGATGAACGACCTCTGACCCGACGCATGACGTAGGTAGGATGTAAGAGTAGCATAAGCTCAGGTGAGAGTAGATGACCGCTGACGCATGACCTCTGACCTGACCTGAGTTTTTCTCTTTAAAAATTCTCCTTTTAGATTCTAATTTGTGTGTTTTGTTTTGCTCTATCCTCTGTGCTGGCGCCAGTGGCGGCTCTAGGGGTCAACATGCTTGGCCCCCCCAATCAATTTTGTGAAACTGGTTGCAATGTGCAGTTTTTGCTGTGGCGGTGTGTGATGAAAAGAGTACTTTATTGTGTCATAACCAATAACCAATGCAGAGAAGCAGTGAGGAGGCTGCGCGCTGTGGCGCACAAGTGATGTCTGTTTATGAGTGATTCGCCGCTCAGTCTGCATTCGCTCTAATAGTTGTAAAACGCGGGCTATAATGGTTGCTACGCACTTGATTATAGATCAAATAAGCTCTCTTTATACACGCTGTGTTGTGTGTAGCTTCACCCATACGCAGCTGTGATACTGTAGATTCATTTTACTGACTTGACGACTTTGAATTCCATTCAGTCATTTCGTTCATTTAAACATACTGGTAGTTAAAATATACTTTATAAATGGCTAATTTCTCCGAACACGTCCACATATGTAATCTTTGATCATATTCCGAATTAGGAAGATGCAGCAAAAGATCAATTATGACCAACGCAATGAAAGAACCGTTCATGTGCTCTATAACAGAGACGTGTTTCACCACAGAGATAGGTATAGCCGAGATACAGAAAATAATATCATCTTGTTCACATATAGCGAGAAATAATTAGGGCTGTAATTTCCCAGTCGATCATTAGTCGATATGATTTTTTGCCGCGCTCATCTCATCAGGTGGAGAGCACTGATTGCTAATGGGGGTGTTTTCAGAGCAGCCCTGTTTCACAGGTCACAGTCTGTCTTCAGAACACCCCCTTGTTTCCACTTCTTTTGGATTAGCCCAACCTACTGGAGAAGAGAGACAGATTGAAGAAGGCTAGTTTGCTGTATATTATTTATTTAATTGTGAGCGTTTTTTCTGCTCTTGATCTGGGTTGTTTAATAAATGTTCCTTTTTTATTAAAGTGGACGTGCCTTTTGTGTTTAAGAGTAAAAGCTTTAAGTTAATAGTCTATTCGTGTCTCAGCCGTGAAGCTGATCCTGATCCTGTGTCTGTCAGTTATTATAATACATATGACAAAAACAATTGTCTAAATTATGTTGCATATTCCTCAAAAGTTCTTGTGATGTCACTAGTTGACAACATAGTGCTATATTTTGGGATGGTGGTGCACGTGATGCTGTCAGAGCCGAAAGACTCGTGTGTCAGACTCACTTCAGAGCAAAATAATCAGCTCAAAAACTATTTAATATACTGCGAATAGCCTACTAGCTTATGTTTATTTATAATTCATTTAGGCAGACAACAAGGCACCAAGTACTCTGCACAGTGCACAGCTAATTCATTCAACGGTTTTTTTCCTAACGTCATTTTTAGTCGCAAATTTCAGGACCTCAGTCGACCAAGATTTTCTTTGGTTGATTACAGCCCTAGAAATAATATTATTTTACCCAATTGTCCAGTGTTGCTTATAGAGTAGGCTAGGCCTATTAGATGTTTGTTTTTATGCCTATGCTAACTTTGCGAAGAGTCCGGAGCAGATATAGGCTACAAAACATGTAAAATAAATTGTTTCGTTTTACTTTTATAAATTGAGCAGGATCATATTACAGATACATTACTTTTCAAATAAATAAATGTGAAATTATTTGACTTCCCGTGTAGAGACTGTAGAGTGATACAGTACATGGCCAAATAAACAAGACTTTCAATTATCCGGAAAATAAGTTAAAGGGTTAGTTCCCCCAAAAGAAAACAAAACCACCAGATGTCACTCACCCTCGTGTTGTTCCAGAAATATTAGAAAACGCCCTCACATTTACATCAAGATATAGAGCAGGGGTTTTCAAACTCTTTGTGTGTGTGTGGACCACTAGTTGTAATCAAGAAATTTCGGGGACCACCTCATAATACACATAATAAAATATATGTTTACACACAGACCTGAATTAACCCGCACCTCTAAATAGGCTCACTAGCACTAAAACTATAACTGCTCATCACATCAGTTCAACAGGCTTGTTAAAATAAAGTTTACTGTACACAACGGCTGCCACATATTTATTTTATTTATTTACTCAAGTGCGTAATCGGGTTCATTTAATCAACGGGCTAATTTTGCAATGGAGTATGAAATCTATACAGTAATAAGAACACTTGGATATAGTCAACATTTCAAAACCTTCGGCAAGTTTAGGGGATTATTAGAGTTATTATTTAAAGTTTACAAGTCCTCAAAAAGTGAGGCACTGAACTTGAGCGCCACTAGCCTATTTTAGTAATCACACAATAACTTGACAATTTAACTTAAATGTTATATCAATATAGGCCTACATATTCTTTTTACTTTTTATGGGAATTTCCTGGTGAAATGAAGGTAAAAAAAATATTTTATTTTGCCTTTCCACCCGCAGTGCCCTCACGGACCACAGTTTGGGAATGGCTGATATAGACTACAGTATAAGCAATATCACACGAGTTCTGTTTTTCTACCCAGAATCGCATGAGTGCAAATGCCATACTGATCTTATACAACAGTTAACTGCCACAGGTGGGACGCCTGGTGCTCTTTTTTTGATCGCCTTTTTTTCGTATCATATATTTAAGTAATTATCATAAATTAGGTCTCATTTGAAAGCTTACGAACTCAAAATTCATCCTGGGAAAACCATTTTGAAATCGGACATTGTGTTACCATGGAAACGTTCCTCTAAATTATTCTAGCGGGCTCCTCCCCTAGTGGGCGGTTTCATATTACAACAATTATTTTAACTACTTTATATTCAAAATCTTTTACAATCTTGACAAAACGCATATTGTCGGAAAGGTCTGAGTCTCAAGGGTCCATATTTGGTGACTGTTTTGTGATGGAAGTGATATTTGGACAGAAATTTACAGGAAAATGCATCAAAAAAACAATAAATGGAATGTGAATGACACCCGGTGGCTGTTTGTGGTACAGCACCTAAACAACATCTCATGGGGACTTTAATTTTTGTGATATCAATTTCAAATTTGGAACACAAATTGGTTAGACATATGGCTTTGATTTTATAGTAATTTTATAGTAACATTTTTTTTGTAAAATATATATTTTATATGAAATAGTACAGTATTTTTCATTTACAGTAAATTTAAACTTCAATAACTTTTTCCTACTTTCATATTTTCATACTTTTAGCAATAATCTGCAGTGTCGTCTTTAAAACGAGCCCAAACTTTGGTCTATACTCCAAAGCATTCTTGAACTACAGCGGTTTAAGTCTGGATAGTGCATGTCCATGTGTATTCTCAAAAATGGTTGACAGTTAAAGGGTTAATAAAATAAATAAGTTAATATTGGTTTCAACATAAGAAAGTCATATTTGGAACGACATGGGGGTGAGTAAACGGTGAAGGAATGTTCATGTTTAGGTGAACTACCTATTTAACTACTGGTTAAGGTAAATGTGTGCCCACTAAGAGTGGCCCTGTGATCTAGAACCGTTCATCAATACATCACGAATCCGGTCAGAGGTCACTCATCATGCGTTGGGTCAGAGGTCACTCATCATGCGTTGGGTCAGAGGTCACTCATCAGCCAGAACCTGACTCACGTATGGCTGTTACCGAAGCCAGTGATTATAGTGTATAAAGTTATAAATATGGACATTGTTCTTGTCTTCAGACTGTTATGATTGACAGATCCCGTCCTGGGAAGAGCCAGATATTATTAATATAACTCTGAGTGTACTCGTCTAAAAGAAGGATGTCATATACACTAGGATGAGTAAATTATGGGATAATTATAATAATTTTTGGCTGAACTAACCCAGTTTACATTAGATGTTAATTCTCATAACCTTATTTACTCTCATCTGGAGATTTATGTGTAATATTCTAGTCATCATGAGCTCTAAGAACATGTAAAAACAACATTAAACGTGGTTTCCTCTAAACATCGCGAGAACACAATAATAATGTTGTAAGAAAGGTTATTTTCTGAACATTAGCTGGGCTTGTCACGTGACTTTTAGGGGGAAATACCCAAGTTCAACCTTTCTGTTAAAATGTACCACATAAATGACTAATGTGTGTCATGTGTCCACTTGTTACATGAAACTGTACACACATGAACACACTCATTCGCACAAATGTGTTTGAAACGCTTCAGCTCTGACTCAGTCCTCGTAGTTTCTGTCTGTGACAACTAGCCCCGGTCTCCACATTAACACATTAGCGCTCAGTCGCTGGAGTTAATGAGTTAATGTGTGTGAGACGATAGCCTCAAGACTTCTGCCTGTTTCTGAATGAACCCACCCGGATCAAAACATCAATCAATCTTATATTAGAACATAATAAAGAGAGAAAACAGAGAAAACACGCACCAGCCGCGAGGACTCGCTCTTCCGCGGGGGTGATGCGGTCACAGCGCCTCTGCTGCCGCGGAGGAATCGATCTGCAGCGTTTACTCACCCCTGTGGAAGGAGAGCGCTTAGGGAGCGTCGCTAAAGTTACACACGACGTTGGAATACACCGCGTTCGAAGTCACAAAACCTGCTGTGAAGTGTTCATGTAGGTGTCAGGTATGAGGCACACCTTTTTGATATTTATTCAAATAAACTGTCAAATCATATGTAAACATTGACAGCAACCTAGGCAAAGAAAAATATGCACCCAATTACCAAAAACATCCGTAGAGCCAACAAGGAACTTTTCTATACGTTAGTTTGTTTCCACAATGGAATAAAATAATAATAAAAAAACCTATTTTCTCAGAATTGTGTTTTATAAAGTCAGAATTTTGATCTTGCAACTCTGACTATACACAATTGCGAGATAAAAAGTCGCAATTATGTTTTAATTTACATTTATGCATTTGGCAGACGCTTTTATCCAAAGCGACTTACAGTGCCAATCCCCCTGGAGCAACATGGAGTAAAGTGCCTTGCTCAAGGACACACTGGTGGAGACCACTGGGATCGAACCAGCAACCTTCTGCATATCAGTTCAGTGGTTTAACCCACTGGACCACCATCTCATTTTTATTTTTGATTGTTTTATTCCGTGACGGAAACACGTTTCTCTGGTGGCCAGCTGACAGACATTACAGAAACAAATAAGCATGTTTGATATATTAAAACATTTGTGTATCCTTTTAATTATTTTATTAATAGGACATCTATTTTTTGTGAAGAAAACCATTAATTCTAATCCGGGTCATAAAGTAATAACTGCACATTGTGTAATAACTATTACATTATTATTATTATTATTATACAATTTAATCATTTTCTCACAATGTAATGTCATAATGTAATAATGTTTACATTATGAGAAATTCATTACATTATAAACTTTTTTCATTGTTGTAATAGCTTTTAAAACATAAAAAATATTAGTGTTACCTCATAGTACTTTAAAAAAAACTACCAAATGCAACAGATTGAAATATTCATGCTATTATTATTATTATTATTAATCCACCAAATCCATTAATCCAAAATCCACCAGATTACTGATACTACTGATAGTACTGCTGTTAGTAATTTAAAGGTGCAAAAATTCAGATTTTATTTATTTATCTGGATTGATTTATCTGGAAAATTATTACATTATGTGCAGTCATTAGATTATGAATTGGTTCATGCATTCTAGGGTTGAATATCAAAAAGTGCACCATATCTGACACCTAGATGAGCTCGTTACAGCTGGTTTTGTGACTGTAAGTCATCCTCTTCAAATGCTGAAGTTAGAAACATATACTGATGTCGTATGTCATTTTGGAGATGGTCCTAAATTTGCGAATCCCAACTTTATGCCAGTCAGGCTCTAGACGAGAACCGCACTCTCTGGCCCACATAAACTAGTGAAGAATCACTGCCCTATGAACCAAGATTATGAGCGATCATAAACATCACACATGATGCAGATAACTGATCTTGTTGCTCTTGCTGTGGAACTCAGTGTTTGTTGTGGGTCATGTGATGCTTTGACGTGACCTGGGCTCGAATCCCTATCCACCCACCTCCCTCTTATTGTGATGTCAATTCAAATTAGCAAAATAATAAAAGTATCTTATATAAGAGTCAAAAGCTGAGGTGTTGTCTTGTGAAAGGTATTTTAACACACCGGTCGTATCTCATTCATCTGCATTTCACTGCTGTGTAAAAGTTAAGCAATCGGCCTCTTATCAGAGATCAGTGTCCCTCCCTCAATATCTCAAGATGAACATTACCATCAATGGAATATTTTTCTATGTGCCCTGAACCCTTCCATTCATGCAAGTGGGTCAAATCGACCCGCAAGTGACTAATTTGTTACTTTTTTTCATTTCAACCATATAAACTCCTCGGATCCAGTCAATTCTTTTGTGCGACAAAAATCCTGAGTTCTTGGACCACTCCGATGAACATGATGAATATGTTTTTTATTGTTCACAGATTCAATGATCATTACGTGCAAAATTATGTAATGTATATATACACACTGTATTGCCAAAAGCAGACATCCCAACCTGCAAAAAGTCATTTCAGGGAGGTATCCCCCCACAAAAAAACACACACACACACACGAAATACAGTTGAATATAACAGAACAATGAATGAATCAAATAATTATTTACATACACGCCAAATGTACAGTGTGCAAGATTGTCATGTTTAAAACAGGGGTACACTTTCACGTAGTTATGGTGCTCCAATTAACGTAGTTATGGTGCTCTGAACTAATTAACTAATTAATTCGGCTCGAGAGAAGAGATGAAAGCCCGCCCACACTGACAATTGATTGGTTGACTTAACGAAACAGGCCAATCAGGATGCTCTCTGTCTTCGTGAGGCACACACACGCAAGGTCTCTCGCTCCCCCTCCCTCTCTCTCTGCGCGTGCCGGTTTGGAGCAGTCTCTGTCTCGCATGCGCGCTCTTGCTCGCTCTAGATTCCGGGAGATTATAACT
Source organism: Romanogobio albipinnatus (assembly GCA_023566225.1). NCBI lineage: Eukaryota > Metazoa > Chordata > Actinopteri > Cypriniformes > Gobionidae > Romanogobio > Romanogobio albipinnatus. The sequence continues at coordinate 569,777 of CM042241.1, forward strand.
AATTTGCGGGCATCAGAGAGCCGCTATTAATTACATTTACATTTATATTTATGCATTTGGCAGACGCTTTTATCCAAAGCGACTTACAGTGCCTTATTACAGGGACAATCCCCCTGGAGCAACATGGAGTAAAGTGCCTTGCTCAAGGACACACTGGTGGTGAGCGCTGGGATCGAACCAGCAATCTTCTGCATATCAGTCCCATGGTTTAACCCACTGGACCACCATCTCGCTAAAGTATTGTATAACATTTACATTTACGCATTTACCAGACGCTTTTATCCAAAGCGACTTACATTGCATTCAAGGTACACTTTTTACATTTTGTCAGTTCTTGCTTTCCTTGGGAATCGAACCCATGACCTTGGCGTTGCTAGTGCCACACTCTACTGTGTGAGCTACAGGAAAGCTAATTTGCGGGAGACTCCCTGAACTTCCGGGAGACTTGGGATGTCTGCAAAAGTGTTGTGCCGCCTGCCTTCACATGCACATGAGCTTTAATGCCATCCCATTCTTCATCCGTAGGGTTTAATATGGAGTCGCAGCTCTAACAGCTTCAGCTCTTCTTTCCTCAAGGGTTAGGAGTGTGTTTATGGGGATTCTTCTAGAAGCGCATTTGTGATGTTGGACAGGAAGGCCTGGCTCTCAGTCTCCGCTCTAATTCATCCCAAAGCTGTTCTATCGGGTTGAGGTCAGGACTCAAGTTCCTCCACACCAAACAAAGTTGGGAGCATGAAATTGTCCAAAATGTCTTTGCATGTTGAAGCCCAACCCCTAACCCCACCCCACCAAACGTTGCACTTGACACAATGCAGTCAGGCAAGTCCCGTTCTCCTGGCGACCGCCAAACCCAGACTCGTCCATGGGATTGTCAGACAGAGAAGCTTGATTGCTCACTCAGAGAACACGTCTCCACTGCTCTAGAGTCCAGTGGCACAATATAGTCTACTTAGTCATTTAAGTACACAAAAATCCAGTATTTCAGTAAACAAACACTGTGCCTTAATTAGCGACTTTGTGTTTGCCACGCAACAGCAGGAAACCTGTCTGAAAAACAGCCCTTTTTGTGCAGGAATGACTGGCTTCACAGCTGTGACCTGCTTCCCACAATCCCAGGAGAACATGTCCAGACCTGTGCGCTCATAAACAAGTACAGTATGACAGCAGCGCAACCTGAGAGCTGTAATCATGATCAGTCCTCCTCCTCCTTTGTTCCCGGATTGAATGGGAAACTTGTGAGTAGCTTGAGATGTGCCTGTTTGCACAATCTTAGAGTGAAAACCAACTCTATGTTGGTGAAATCACTCATTCCCAGTCCCTACTGGCTCTGGTTGCATGGAAATTATGTGAGCCCTTACAAGAGATCAAATGAGCCATGAAGCGACTGTAATTAATGTACTCATGCTGATCTTATCGAGCTACTCCCCATATACATTAATTACAACACAATGATGTCATGTGTGCCATAACTCAATGACTGATAGAAGATTAAAGCATGATGGTTTTCCAGGAAAGACCAGCCATAGAATAAGAGGCAATCAACAGTATTATTAAAAGCACACACCACTTTGACCTAATGAACCTCAAGCAGCCTGAAAACACCAACGTCTGGTTCATGGACATGGGAAACTTCATGCTAAAGAGATTAAATAAACATTTCACACTGACTATCTGAGATTCAAGAGAAAAGAGCGAGTACAGTAAGAGTACAGATGAGACATCATTTGCTCTCCTGTCGATCTCAATGCCGCCCAGAGAAAACCATCATTCAAGATCATGTGATTTCTCTTTCTTCTGGGATTCATGACTTCAGCTCTGAGAAGCAAAAACAGACAGCATCTGTGATATCAGAGGGAAGAGAAACAAAACAACAGGAGAAATAAAAAACACACAAACACAAACGTATGGAACTGTGTGTTTAGCTAGTGTGCTGTTGTTGCAGTTGTTTGATGAAGAGTCCGATCAGAGGTGAGTCGTGACGCCGTGGGGGTGTTGGCCAGTGTGTGCAGAGGTTGAACTGATCTGGCTCTCCGTGTTTGCGTGTTCTGTGTTAGTTAATGTGTAAACCGAGAGCTGAATAAAGCTCCTGCTCCGCCTCGCCGCGTGTGATTCTACTCTGAGCATCCCAGGATCAGAGAACATGAGCTACAGTCTGTTCTTCTCCGCTGAAACATGGGCTCTGCTCGTGCTGTTGGTGACGCTTCTGGTTATGTAAGTGACTCGTGACACTCTACTAAACTCAATAACTAGTTCTAGCTCTAGAATCTTAATAAAAAGGAATCAATTAGTAATTTGTTTGACTCATGTGAAGGGCCGATTATAGTCACTGTATGAGGTGATTTTCTATTAAGATCTTTCTAAAATCACAGCTAACAGTTAAACGTTAATGAGACTCTCAGAACGTTCCCTCAAGGTTCCTCGAGTAACGATAATAAAACGTTCATTCAGAGTTATCTGGAAAAAAACACAAAAAAAACACATTTTCATAATGTAAAACGAACATTAGCGAAACGTATTTTTGTCATCTGGGATGGTTTTGTTCAAATGGTTTTGCTGTCACTTCCAGATATGGATCCTGGCCTCACAGTCACTTCAAGAAGTTGGGAATACAGGGACCCAAACCCATCCCGTTCTTCGGAACGATGCTGAGATATCGAGAGGTGAGTTTAGTGTTATATAGTGTTTAACTCATCTTTGGTCACATCCGGATCTTGATGATCTACTGGTTCTCTGTCAGTCCATCGCACGTTTGTTAAAGATCCATGTGACTCTAACGTGAACCTGTCTGCGTCAAACACTTGGATCATACTATAGTTTTTTATATGACTCTTCTGAACGAGTCTAAATATGAACTCATCTGTTGTGTGCTTTCAGGGGTTTCATAACTTCGATCTCGGGTGTTTCAAGAAGTATGGACGAATCTGGGGGTGAGTGTGAGACGGATGACACTTCACTGATCAATCTCAATGAATTATCTGAAAAAATCATTTCAGAACATTTAAAACAGAAATTATTCTGTGTGTACGTCAGTTTAAGATGAAATGACAAACATGTTTAAAGGTTCCACATTATGAGATCGGTAAATTCTGTAATAAAGAGCCGAGGATGACGGTCATAATGATAATAAAAGTGAATCAATTATATAATTATAATTAACTGAATGATTCTTCTGAATGTAATGTTATTCTTAATTGTTTGTGTCTCTCAGTATCTACGATGCGAGGCAGCCTGTTCTGTGCATCATGGATCAATCCATCATCAAAACCATCCTGATTAAAGAATGTTACTCTCTCTTCACCAACAGAAGGGTAAAATCACCTTCATCTTCATCATCATTCTGAAAGGAAATCAGTTTGGTCAAAAACTGAAATTATCTACTGGGAAATTGTAGATTATTTTGTTGTTTTTGAAATACTACGGAGCAAAGGTGGAGATGATTCAAAAAAGCAAGATGGGAGGAAAAAGTTTCCCTGGTAGCGCAAAATATTTGCGAGAGAATGCAAAGTTTCTCTTGAACGCAAAATATTTGCGAGAGAATGTAAAGTTTCCCTGGTAGCGCAAAATATTTGCGAGAGAATGCAAAGTTTCTCTTGAACGCAAAATATTTGCAAGAGAATGTAAAGTTTCTCTTGGAACGCAAAAGATTTGCGAGAGAAAGTAAAGTTTCTCTGGGAACACAAAAGATTTGCGAGAGAATGTAAAGTTTCTCTTGGAACGCAAAAGATTTGCGAGAGAATGCAAAGTTTCTCTTGGAACGCAAAATATTTGCGAGAGAATGCAAAGTTTCTCTTGGAACGCAAAAGATTTGCGAGAGAATGCAAAGTTTCTCTTGGAACGCAAAAGATTTGCGAGAGAATGCAAAGTTTCTCTTGGAACGCAAAAGATTTGCGAGAGAATGCAAAGTTTCTCTGGGAACGCAAAAGATTTGCAAGAGAATGCAAAGTTTCTCTGGGAACGCAAAATATTTGCAAGAGAATGTAAAGTTTCTCTGGGAACGCAAAATATTTGCAAGAGAATGCAAAGTTTCTCTGGGAACGCAAAAGATTTGCAAGAGAATGTAAAGTTTCTCTTGGAACGCAAAAGATTTGCAAGAGAATGCAAAGTTTCTCTGGGAACGCAAAAGATTTGCAAGAGAATGTAAAGTTTCTCTGGGAACGCAAAATATTTGCAAGAGAATGCAAAGTTTCTCTGGGAACGCAAAAGATTTGCAAGAGAATGTAAAGTTTCTCTTGGAACGCAAAAGATTTGCAAGAGAATGCAAAGTTTCTCTTGGAACGCAAAATATTTGCAAGAGAATGTAAAGTTTCTCTGGGAACGCAAAAGATTTGCGAGAGAATGTAAAGTTTCTCTTGGAACGCAAAAGATTTGCGAGAGAAAGTAAAGTTTCTCTGGGAACACAAAAGATTTGCGAGAGAATGTAAAGTTTCTCTGGGAACGCAAAAGATTTGCGAGAGAATGCAAAGTTTCTCTTGGAACGCAAAAGATTTGCAAGAGAATGCAAAGTTTCTCTGGGAACGCAAAATATTTGCAAGAGAATGCAAAGTTTCTCTTGGAACGCAAAAGATTTGCGAGAGAATGTAAAGTTTCTCTTGGAACGCAAAAGATTTGCGAGAGAATGCAAAGTTTCTCTTGGAACGCAAAAGATTTGCGAGAGAATGCAAAGTTTCTCTTGGAACGCAAAAGATTTGCGAGAGAATGCAAAGTTTCTCTTGGAACGCAAAAGATTTGCGAGAGAATGTAAAGTTTCTCTGGGAACGCAAAAGATTTGCGAGAGAATGTAAAGTTTCTCTTGGAACGCAAAAGATTTGCGAGAGAAAGTAAAGTTTCTCTGGGAACACAAAAGATTTGCGAGAGAATGTAAAGTTTCTCTGGGAACGCAAAATATTTGCAAGAGAATGTAAAGTTTCTCTGGGAACGCAAAATATTTGCAAGAGAATGCAAAGTTTCTCTTGGAACGCAAAAGATTTGCGAGAGAAAGTAAAGTTTCTCTGGGAACACAAAAGATTTGCGAGAGAATGTAAAGTTTCTCTTGGAACGCAAAAGATTTGCGAGAGAAAGTAAAGTTTCTCTTGGAACGCAAAAGATTTGCGAGAGAATGTAAAGTTTCTCTGGGAACGCAAAAGATTTGCGAGAGAATGTAAAGTTTCTCTTGGAACGCAAAAGATTTGCGAGAGAAAGTAAAGTTTCTCTGGGAACACAAAAGATTTGCGAGAGAATGTAAAGTTTCTCTGGGAACGCAAAAGATTTGCGAGAGAATGCAAAGTTTCTCTTGGAACGCAAAAGATTTGCAAGAGAATGCAAAGTTTCTCTGGGAACGCAAAATATTTGCAAGAGAATGCAAAGTTTCTCTTGGAACGCAAAAGATTTGCGAGAGAATGTAAAGTTTCTCTTGGAACGCAAAAGATTTGCGAGAGAATGCAAAGTTTCTCTTGGAACGCAAAATATTTGCAAGAGAATGCAAAGTTTCTCTTGGAACGCAAAAGATTTGCAAGAGAATGCAAAGTTTCTCTTGGAACGCAAAATATTTGCAAGAGAATGCAAAGTTTCTCTGGGAACGCAAAAGATTTGCGAGAGAATGCAAAGTTTCTCTTGGAACGCAAAAGATTTGCAAGAGAATGCAAAGTTTCTCTGGGAACGCAAAATATTTGCAAGAGAATGCAAAGTTTCTCTTGGAACGCAAAAGATTTGCGAGAGAATGCAAAGTTTCTCTTGGAACGCAAAAGATTTGCGAGAGAATGCAAAGTTTCTCTTGGAACGCAAAAGATTTGCGAGAGAATATAAAGTTTCTCTTGGAACGCAAAAGATTTGCGAGAGAATGCAAAGTTTCTCTTGGAACGCAAAATATTTGCGAGAGAATGCAAAGTTTCTCTTGGAACGCAAAAGATTTGCGAGAGAATGCAAAGTTTCTCTTGGAACGCAAAATATTTGTGAGAGAATGCAAAGTTTCTCTGGGAACGCAAAAGATTTGCGAGAGAATGCAAAGTTTCTCTTGGAACGCAAAAGATTTGTGAGAGAACGCAAAGTTTCTCAGGGAGCGCAAAATATTTGAGAGAGAACGCAAAGTTTCTCAGGGAACTCAAAAGATTTGCGAGAGAATGCAAAGTTTCTCAGGGAACTCAAAAGATTTGAGAGAGAACGCAAAGTTTCTCAGGGAACTCAAAAGATTTGCGAGAGAATGCAAAGTTTATCTGGGAAGGCTAAAGATTTGAGAGAAAACGCAAAGTTTCTCAGGGAACGCTAAAGATTTGCGAGAGAACGCAAAGTTTCTCAGGGAACGCAAAAGATTTGCGAGAGAACGCAAAGTTTCTCTGGGAACTCAAAAGATTTGCGAAAGAACGCAAAGTTTCTATGGGAACGCTAAAGATTTGCGAAAGAACGCAAAGTTTCTATGGGAACGCTAAAGATTTGCGAAAGAACGCAACGTTTCTCTGGGAATGCAAAATATTTGTGAGAGAACGCAAAAATTTCTCAGGAAACACTAAAGATTTGAGAGAGAACGCAAAGTTTTTCTGGGAACACAAAAGATTTGTGAACGAACAAAGTGTTGCTTTTTATTAATCATTTGAATGTTTTCAGGCCAGTGGAACAATAGGTGTTAGAGTTTGTGCTTGTTTTGTCATCTTCACTGTGTCCACATTTGTCTCCTGATCTGGCAGAACTTTCGTCTGAACGGGCCACTGTACGACGCTGTGTCCATCGTTGAAGACGACGACTGGAGGAGAATCCGCAGCGTCCTCTCGCCCTCCTTCACCAGCGGGAGGTTAAAGGAGGTCTGTGAGTCTTTATCTGGATCATTATCACACTAACAAGTGTTATTATATCGTTTATCTGAAGCATTACGTGAAGGAAGTACTGTTGCACTACCGTACAAACAAACAAGAAATTAGATTATTTGATTCTTCGCTTCATAATAAATATCAAACATTACCTTTGTGTGATGAAGGTGATGATGATGGACTGCTGTTTCTCACTCTAGATGTTCGGCATCATGAAGACACACTCTCAAATTCTAGTTCAGAATCTGGGGAAATCAGCAACACGAGGAGAAAACGTGGATATTAAAGAGTGAGACATATTGCATAATAATCACAAACTGCTTCTCGTTATCTGAAGACATAATATCACTATAATTACCTGAGCAAAGGTGTTCAATTTCCTCACCAATCGCCTTTAATAACCTCCCAGACAGAGGAAACATTCACTACATAAAGAGTATACAGGCTGAATGAGATTAATAATGTCTTTCTCTTGCCTGCATGTGCTCAGGTTCTTCGGTGCGTACAGTATGGATGTGGTGACCAGCACGGCGTTCAGCGTGGACATCGACTCCCTCAACAACCCCAAAGATCCGTTTGTGACCAACATTAAGAAAATGCTGAAGTTTGACTTCCTGAACCCTGTGTTTCTGATCTGTGGTAAAGAACTCAACTAGTCCTGTCAGTTAAACAAACTTCAAAAGCTAACGTAGGAAGTCTGAATCTGTTCCATTAATGTTAGTGGAAGAATGTTTGTACATAATTTTGAGAACATTCCCTGTTAAGACCTTTTACAATTTCTTCTGTAGCTATGTTTCCTTTCATCACCCCCGTCCTGGACAAAATGGATTTCGCCTTTTTCCCGACATCTGTGACCGATTTCTTCTACGCTGCCTTACAGAAGATCAAGTCTGAAAGAGTGGCCAGCGACCATAAGAAGGTACAACAAACACTAAACATGAACAACTATATAGTTCTGCTGTTTTAAACCACGGTTCTCAATTCCTGCAGAAGAGAGTTGACTTCCTGCAGCTGATGGTCGATTCTCAGACAGCAGGGAAAACTCTGCCTGGTGAGGAAAAAACAGAGAAAGGTGAAGCATCTCAGATGGGTTATCATGTTCTTCCATATGTGAAGACTCGCACCTTAAAGCGTGTCCTGTGCAGGTCTGAGCGACCACGAGATCTTATCCCAGGCCATGATCTTTATCTTCGCCGGTTACGAGACCAGCAGCAGCACTCTGGCGTTCTTCTTCTACAATCTCGCAACCAACCCAGAGACCATGGAGAAACTGCAGGAGGAGATCGACGAGACCTTCCCTAATAAGGTAGCACCCCAACTCCACTCGCTGGGATCAGTGTGATGAGTCTGAGGCTTTAACCATTGATTGTGTGTTGAAGGCCCCGGTGGACTACGAAGCCGTCATGAACATGGACTATCTGGACGCCGCGCTGAACGAGTCCCTCCGGCTGTTCCCCGTCGCCGCTCGACTCGAACGGGTCTGCAAGAAAACAGTGGACATCAATGGTCTCGTCATCCCTAAAGACATGGTCGTCATGATCCCAACCTACGCCCTCCACAGAGACCCGGATTACTGGAGTGACCCCGAGAGCTTCAAACCGGAGAGGTCAGGATGGGTTTCTCCTGTCTCACTCATCGTACGGGTCTGGTGAAGCTGCACCGGCTACAATAGAGCGCAACAGTTGGTTACATTTTAATGTTCTCTAATTGTTACTTTCGAATGTTCTCTGAGCTTTGCTTTTGGATGTTCTGAGAACGTTCTCTGTCAGCTGATTGGGTTGGTTCATAGATTATAACTCTCTATAGAAAATATCTATAAAATCCCTATGGAAAAAATACTTCCAGAACCCAGGCTGTTGAGAAAGTAAGCAGCACTGTTACATTTACATTTACATTTATGCATTTAGCAGACGCTTTTATCCAAAGCGACTTACAACTGAGGAGTACAGGAAGCGATCCATCATGAGGAGGCAGCAAAACACAGAAAGTGCCTGAAGTACTACGTTTTGGACATCGCACAGAGCATCACACACTAGGGCAGGGAAGAAGTAGGAAAATAAGGAAAATAAAAGTTTTTTGTTTTTTTTAAGATAAGGTTAAGTTCTCGCGGAAGAGGTGAGTTTTCAGCTGTCGTTTGAATGCTGTCAGTGATTCTGCAATTTGGATGGAGGTGGGAAGATCGTTCCACCAGCAGGGAACGGTGAATGTGAATGTTCTGGAGAGGGATTTTCTGCCTCTCTGTGATGGTACCACAAGCCGATGCTCCTTAGCTGAGCGAAGGCTTCTGGTGGGGGTGTAGACTTGCAGGAGCGAGTCAAAGTATGCAGGAGCGGAGCTCGTGGATCTGTAAGCGAGCGTAAGCGCCTTGAACTTGATGCGAGCAGCGAGTGGTAGCCAGAGATGAAGAGTGGTGTGACATGGGCCCTATTGGGTTCGTTGAAGATAAGACGTGCTGCTGCATTCTGGATCATTTGGAGCATTTTGATCGCACATGATGGAAGTCCAGCCAGAAGCGCATTGCAGTAGTCAAGCCTAGAAATGACCAGGGCCTGGACGAGAAGTTGTGTTGCATGCTCTGTTAGAAAAAGTCTGATCTTCCTGATGTTGTGGAGCGCAAACCTGCATGAGCGAGCTGTCTTTGAAATGTGGTCTTTGAAGGACAACTGGTCATCAAAGATTACGCCAAGGTTTCTGACCGACACTGAATCCGAGTGATCCGAGAAGAACCTAGCTGGATGGTGACGTCATGTTGTATTGTGGGATTGGCCGGGAAGACGAGCAGTTCAGTCTTTGCCAGGTTGAGCTGCAGGTGATGTTTTTTCATCCATGCCGAGATGTCCGCCAGACAGCTGGAGATTTGTGCAGCTACTGTGGGGTCGTCTGGTTGGAATGAAAGGTAGAGCTGAGTATCATCCGCATAGCAGTGGTATGAAAGGTCATGTGCCTGTATGATGGGTCCTAATGATGTAGTGTAAATGGAGAAGAAGAGAGGTCCAAGCACTGAACCCTGAGGAACCCCTGTGGTCAGCTGATGTGCTTTGGATACCTCCCCTCTCCAGGCAACCTTGAAAGTCCTACCTGTTATGTAGGACTCAAACCAGTGGAGTGGAATCCCTGTGATGCCTAGTGATGAAAGGGTGGACAGAAGAATGTGATGATTGACCGTGTCAATCCTGGCAGCAGATAGATCGAGGAGGACAAGGACTGATGATTTAGAATCGGCTTTAGCTATCCGCAGGGCTTCAGTGACAGACAGTAATGCAGTCTCTGTGGAGTGGCCCCTTTTAAAACCTGATTGGTTGATGTCCAGCTGATTATTCTGTGAGAGGAAGGATGAAACCTGATTGAAAACCACTCGTTTAAGTGTTTTCGCTATGAATGGTAGGAGAGAAACAGGTCTGTAGTTATCTATGAGTGATGAGTTTAATGTGGGTTTCTTAAGCAGTGGAGTTATCCGAGCCTGCTTGAATGTGGTAGGGAAGATGCCGGTTCTGAGAGATGTGTTGATGATGCGTGTGAGTGCTGGTAGGAGTGTAGGAGAGATGTGTTGATGATGTGTGTGAGTGCTGGTAGGAGTGTAGGAGAGATGGTTTGAGGGAGATGTGAAAGGATGGGATCTAGAGGACAGGTGATTGGATGGCTGGAGAGGACAAGTTTAGATACTTCTGCCTCAGTGAGTGTAGTGAATGAGGAGAGATGATGATTGGCTGTTGGTTTGGCTGATGTAAAATCCTGTGTGTGGGGGGATGAGCACTGACTGCTGATGGATGTTTTGTTTGTGAAGAAATGGGCAAAGTCATCGGCAGATAAGGAAGTGGTGGGAGGAGGTGGAGGAGGACAGAGCAGAGAGTTGAAAGTTCTGAAGAGTGTGCGTGAGTTTGAGGTGCTGTTGATTTTGTTGTGGAAGTATGAAGATTTAGCCGCATGGACTTCACCTGAAAAGGATGAGAGCAGAGACTGATACTTACTCAGGTCAGACGGGTCGGTTGATTTAAGCCATTTTCTCTCTGCTGCCCTGAGTTTGGTCCGGTGTTCACGAAGGACATCAGATAGCCAAGGGTTAGAGAAAGTAGCACGTGCTGGTGTAGAAGACAGAGGACAGATACTATCTAGACAAGAAGTTAAAGTGGAGCATAAATTGTCTGTAGCGGTGTTAATATCCATAGTGGAGAATTGTGTGGATGAAGGAAGAGAAGATGACACAGCAGAGGAGAGATGAGAAGGAGAAAGTGAGCGCTTGTTTCGCCTGAAAGTAACTGGTAGAGGGGCTGAGTAGTAAATTGTAGATTAAATGTGATGAAGTAATGATCTGAGATATGAAGTGGTTTGACCACAATGTTATCTGTAGTGCAGTTGTGTGTGTAGATGAGGTCAAGTTGATTGCCAGATTTGTGGGTATGTGTGGTGTTGAGGTGGGTGAGATCAAATGAGGCTAGGAGTGAGTGGAAGTCTGCAGCATACGGTTTGTTGATGTGAATGTTAAAGTCACCGAGGACTATAAGTGGACTGCCATCCTCTGGGAATGAGACAGCAGCACATCCAACTCGTCAACAAAGGTGCCTAATTGGCCAGGAGGGCGGTAAATGACTATGATATGGGTTGTAATGGGAGATGTAACTGTAATCGCATGGTTGCACTAGGAACACAAGGCTGGTTCTTTAGAGTAACTATCTGTATAAATACTTCAAGCCAATAGACTCTTTCCTGCCCTTTTATCAGGTTCACTAAAGGAAACAAGGAGACGATTGACCCCTACATGTACATGCCCTTCGGCCTCGGGCCCAGGAACTGCATCGGGATGAGATTTGCTCAGGTGACCATGAAGCTGGCCATTGTGGAGATCCTGCAGAGGTTCGACGTCTCTGTGTGTGAGGAGACACAGGTGAGCAGATGGATTGGTCTCTGGTGTCAGTGTTTTGTTTGTTCGACCCTGACCTTCTCTTGCTCTTCACAGATTCCTCTGGAGATCGGCCTCAGCGGTCTACTGGCTCCCAAAGACCCCATCAAGCTCAAACTCAAGCCTCGGACAGCTCCAGGCGTCTGCAACAACAACAAAATGTAGCGCAGCTCATGCGCTGCTCATTTCTCTTTCAGTCCGAGGAGAAGATTTGATGGGTCTTTTAAAATAAAAGGATATACGTAGCCTCCAGTCTTCAGTGAAGAGAAAGATTCGACTCTGAGGTTCTCTGGGCCTTTCGGACTCGGACTGAGAGCTTAGTTTACTTCAGTAGTGAATGTCAGACAGATTCAGCTGTCGCCTGGGACTCGTGTTTAAGGGTTTTACTTTGATGATTGAGAAAACTGTAGAAATGAGATTAACCTGTTAAGAAATCATATGGAAATGAGAATGTTTATCTTTGAAATAAAGTCTGCAGAAATTGATCTGATGTGTGTCGTGTCTGTTAAAAACACTTTTATAGCATTTAACCGTGAAACCTTATTTAAGTAATAACCTATATTGTCTTGATAGTTCACCAAAAGTAAAAAGCCAATAAGTATTTACTCACCCTGCTGTTCTAATGCCTTATATGATTCATACTATATTGTCCAATGGTCAAGGGTATGCGTGAAAAACAAACCTCAAATTGAATTAAATTATTTGGCGTAAATCCAGAACTGTGCCTTCCTGAGACCTTATATCTGCCCTATTAGCAGACCCCGCCCATGACTGCTGACTGACTCCGCCCTATTAGCATAGACCCCCGCCCACAAATTATGTTTTATTAAGTTTGGGAAGAAGCACGTTCAAATGATCTATCCAAAACAACTCATAATCAGCAATTACCACATCTATCCTATGAACAAGAGAGGAAGCCTATATATATATATATATATATATATATATATATATATATATATATATATATATATATATATATATATATATATGTCAACCCACTGACATTCCTCGACAGTTTTCAGCATTACACCCCATCCTACCTTCCCAACATGTCCAAAATCGAGCTCTTCCCATTTGATGAACAATCTTTTTTCTTTGGGGAATCTTTGGGGCAGAGCATCACGCCAAGCAAAATGGTCCCAGCATGCCGAGGCCACAGCGGGCGAAACATCCACTATCTCCTTCCATGTAATTTTCTACTCCGGCCCATTCAAACATTCCTGCCATAGAGAATGGACAATAAGGCCCGTTGAGCACCAAGCTCGGTCTCGGGCAATGCCGCCCTCTTCCCGCGAAGGAACGGGCCCTCCTTCAGCACCAGGCCTCCGCAGCAGGCCCTCGATGGCAAGCCATGCTGCAGATTCAGTCCTGGCCAGCTCACACTCTCCACCCCCGATGGCTCAACCACGTTAGAGCACAGGTCAAATCCTTCTCATTTTCTGTCTCTGGTAGAATTTAGCATTGCTTTCTGTCGCTAAATCAGGAGTGGGGGAATCAATAAACATACAGCTTCACTGTTGGCACACTGACTAATAGGACAAATTCATACATTCAATCGTTCTCACTAATGCATTCAAATTAATCTTACCATTCCACTTCACCTGTATCTAATTTAGAACAAACAGAAATTGAAATCGGCTAGTAATGTAACGACTAACGAAGAAAAAAAACTGCTGAAGATAAACTGTTAAGGGTTCCTAGGCAGTGTTGAAGTATTTTATTTTGAGTAATTTCCAAAATGTTTACAAAACGTTTAACAAACGATCTCTCAGCCCCACTGAGCTTGGGATTCCAATTGCTCAGGATTAAACCATGGGTCCAGCCACGTCCATCGAATTCTGGGCTTTAACATGGATACAGTTCATTTCCAGGCCTCACGGCACAAATCGATAGGTTATTTCTGGTCGCGTCCACCTTCCTAGACCATCCAAACGGTTCTAAACGCAATTTGCTATCTTTGCTCGGCCCCTTGAACTTCATGATGCACATAATCCTGCAAACGCCACCCTTTCATCTCACATTTGCTCTCCCTTGCGTCTTTGATTCACGTGTGAAGACGAGCATCAGTTCCCCAGGCCCTACTCTCCTCCTCCCTCCGCTCAGCTACACACTGGGGCTTTTCTCTCCTTCTTTCGAATGCCTTCCTTCGAGTTTGAGTTTGCCTCCTCTATAGTGGAGCAAGTTCACATAAAGATCTGAAAGATTGTGTCTTTTGGGGGAACATTATGGGACCAAAAATAAAACATGCCGCATAAAACTTAACGTTTGGAGATAATGTTTTAGTGATGTTATCATTAAATACTTTTAAAATGTTTTAGAGATTGTTATCCTCTTTCAGGAGAACATTCTGGGAAATTAAAACAAGAATGTTAGGAGGTAATGTTGTAACAATGTTATGTCTAAACTTTTACAGAAGATCACAAAACATTTTTTTTATATTTTTAAAGAATGTTATTTTAATTTTTGGAATCCCATTGTAAGAAAAAAAAAAAAAAAAAAGCTACCAAAAATGTTATAAGAATGTTAATGGTATATTGGTCCAACATTGTTTTCACTAAACATTTTTTAAATGTTTTTAGAAAATGTTATCCCATCGTTCAAGAGAACATTCTGGGCACAAAAATAAAACTACCTGCCAGAAACATTAAAAGAACAATGTTATAACAATGTTTTTTACTTAACATTTTTAGAATGTTTTTAGAGATATCATCATACATTTTAGGAGAACATTCTGGCAAGATAAATAAAACTACCCGCAGAAAACTTTAAAATAACATTAGTGACTGTTATAACAATGTTATCACTAAACATTTTTAGATTGTTTTTAAAGAACGTTCTGGGAACGAAAATTAAACTACCCACTCAAAACATAACTAGAACACTGCCTGATATCTGGGGAATTTGGAGGCCAAGTCAACGCCTCAAACTCGTTGTTGTGCTCCTCAAAGCATTCCTGAAGCATTTGTGCTTTGTGGCGGCGCATTATCTGCTGAAAGAGCCACAGCCACAGGGAATACCGTCCCCATGAGAGGCTGGATATGGTCTCAACAATGCTTAGGTAGGTGGGACGTGTCAAAGTCACATCCACATGGATGGCAGGACTTGATGGCCTTATAGATCTATATGGAGCAAATCAGCTGTTCCTCCAGTTTATCTGTTCGTTATGACATTATAAAATATCAAATAGACCCACGAGGGACTGATCTGTTACTTTTTTAATTTCAACCACATAAACCTCCTTGGATCCAGTCAAAATCAAGTAGCCGAGGAACGGCATACGGGGAAAGTGTCTGTCAAACCTGTCTAAAACAATCATTATTGAGCTCGTCTGGTGCAGGAATGACACACTTCTCTAGCATCTGATTGGTTTCAAAGCTGTAACCTGCTTCCCACAATCCCTAGAGAACATGCCCAGACAGACCCGTGTGCTCGTAAACACATATAGTGTGACAACAGTGCAGCCGGAGAGAGCTGTAGAACAGGATCAGTCTTCCTCCCCCTCCTTTGTTACTTTGATTACAACACAATGATATAATGTGTGCCATAACTTCAGTGACTGATAGAAGATTAAAGCATGATGGTTTTCCAGAAAAGACCAGCCATAGAATAAGAGGCGATCACCAGTATAAGTAAAAACACACAGTACTTTGACCTAATGAGCCTCAAGCAGCCTGAAAACACCAACGTCTGGTTCATGCACATGGCAAGCTTCAGGTTAAAGAGATGAAATAAACAGAGATTCACACTGACAGAACAGACTCGAGAACATCTGGATCATCACACTGTAAATACAATAGTTAATACAATGATATTGGTAGATTGGTTTAATACATAGAAACTCAAAATATTATGTTATCTGAACCACATTAATTATCTGACTTGACAAAAGATAAAAAGTTGTGATATCAAGTCATGAAAATATTTTTTTCCAGTGTAGACACACTTCACCAGCTCTGTGAAAACATAAAATACTACTGATCAGATTTAGCTCTGTTTGCTTTAGTTACATTTAGCTATTTGAGACTCAAGGGAAAGAGTCAGTACACAACACAACACATTTCATCATTCAAGATCATGTGATTTCTCTTTCCTCCGTGATTCATGACTTTAGCTCTGAGAAATGTTCAATAGACGGAGCCTGTGATATATCTGAGGGAAAGAGAAACCAAACAATCAGAGAAATAGAAAAAAGCGTGTGGAACTGTGACTAGTGCGCTGTTGTGGCAGTTGTTTGATGTAGAGTCCAGGGGTGTGGGTGTGTTTGTTAGCGTGTGCAGAGGTTGAACACGCTCTGGCTCTCCGTGTTTGTGTGTTCTCGAGTAGGTATTGTGCAATCTGAGAGCTGAATAAAGCTCCTGCTCCGCCTCGCCGCGTGTGATTCTACTCTGAGCATCCCAGGATCAGAGAACATGAGCTACAGTCTGTTCTTCTCCGCTGAAACATGGGCTCTGCTCGTGCTGTTGGTGACGCTTCTGGTTATGTAAGTGACACTCTACTAAACTCAATAACTAGTTCTACTCATTTGACTCATTTGAAGGGTCCGATTATAGTCACTGTGTCAGGTGATATTGTACTAAGATCTGTCTAAAATAACAGCTAACTTTCAGAAACAACATTTTCATAACGTAATACGAACATTAGCGAAACGTTCTCAGAACATTTTGTCATCTGGGATGGTTTTGTTCAAATGGTTTTGCTGTCACTTCCAGATATGGATCCTGGCCTCACAGTCACTTCAAGAAGTTGGGAATACAGGGACCCAAACCCATCCCGTTCTTCGGAACGATGCTGAGATATCGAGAGGTGAGTTTATTTTAAAGTAAATACAGCATGAGTCTGATATAGTGTTTAACTCATCTTTGGTCACATCCGGATCTTGATGATCTACTGGTTCTCCGTCAGTCCATCGCAGGTTTGTTAAAGATCTAACGTGAACCTGTCGGCGTCAAACACTTGGATCACACTATAGACCTCTCTCAGTGTTTTTTATATGACTCTTCTGAACGAGTCTAAATATGAACTCATCTGTTGTGTGCTTTCAGGGGATTCATAACTTCGATCTCGAGTGTTTCAGGAAGTATGGACGAATCTGGGGGTGAGTGTGAGACGGATGACACTTCACTGATCAATCTCAATGAATTATCTGAAAAAATAATTTCAGAACATTTGAAACAGAAATTATTCTGTGTGTGCGTCAGTTTAAGATGAAATGACAAACATGTTTGAAGGTTCAACATTATGAGATCGGTAAATTCTGTAATAAAGAGCCGAGGATGATGGTCATAATGATAATAAAAGTGAATCAATCATATAATTATAATTAACTGAATATAACTGAATGATTCTTCTGAATGTAATGTTTTTCTGAATTGTTTGGTTTTCACAGTATCTACGATGCGAGGCAGCCTGTTCTGTGCATCATGGATCAATCCATCATCAAAACCATCCTGATTAAAGAATGTTACTCTCTCTTCACCAACAGAAGGGTAAAATCACCTTCATCTTCATCATCATTCTGAATTTAAATACTCTTTAATTCTACAGAGCCCTTAAATAGACATGGTGATTATAAAAATGAGAGATGGGGGAGAAAATATTATATTTAAATGCATTTGCATTCTTTTACAAAACTTTTGCTAAAGATTTGAGAGAGAACGCAAAGTTTCTCAGGGAACACAAAAGATTTGAGACAGAACGCAAAGTTTCTCAGGGAACGCAAAAGATTTGAGAGAGAACGCAAAGTTTCTCAGGGAACGCAAAAGATTTGAGAGAGAACGCAAAGTTTCTCAGGGAACGCAAAAGATTTGTGAGAGAACGCAAAGTTTCTCTGGGAAGGCAAAAGATTTGTGAGGGAACACAAAGTTTCTCAGGGAACACAAAAGATTTGAGAGAGAACGCAAAGTTTCTCAGGGAACACAAAAGATTTGTGAGAGAATGCAAAGTTTCTCAGGGAACACAAAAGATTTGAGAGAGAACGCAAAGTTTCTCAGGGAACACAAAAGATTTGTGAGAGAACGCAAAGTTTCTCAGGGAACACAAAAGATTTGTGAGAGAATGCAAAGTTTCTCAGGGAACACAAAAGATTTGAGAGAGAACGCAAAGTTTCTCAGGGAACACAAAAGATTTGTGAGAGAACGCAAAGTTTCTCAGGGAACACAAAAGATTTGCGAGAGAATGCAAAGTTTCTCAGGGAACACAAAAGATTTGAGAGAGAACGCAAAGTTTCTCAGGGAACGCAAAAGATTTGAGAGAGAACGCAAAGTTTCTCAGGGAACGCAAAAGATTTGTGAGAGAACGCAAAGTTTCTCAGGGAACACAAAAGATTTGAGAGAGAACGCAAAGTTTCTCAGGGAACACAAAAGATTTGTGAGAGAACGCAAAGTTTCTCAGGGAACACAAAAGATTTGTGAGAGAACGCAAAGTTTCTCAGGGAACGCAAAAGATTTGTGAGAGAACGCAAAGTTTCTCAGGGAACACAAAAGATTTGAGAGAGAACGCAAAGTTTCTCAGGGAACACAAAAGATTTGCGAGAGAATGCAAAGTTTCTCAGGGAACACAAAAGATTTGAGAGAGAATGCAAAGTTTCTCAGGGAACACAAAAGATTTGTGAGAGAATGCAAAGTTTCTCAGGGAACACAAAAGATTTGCGAGAGAATGCAAAGTTTCTCAGGGAACACAAAAGATTTGTGAGAGAACGCAAAGTTTCTCAGGGAACACAAAAGATTTGCGAGAGAATGCAAAGTTTCTCAGGGAACACAAAAGATTTGTGAGAGAACGCAAAGTTTCTCAGGGAACACAAAAGATTTGTGAGAGAACGCAAAGTTTCTCAGGGAACTCAAAAGATTTGAGAGAGAACGCAAAGTTTCTCAGGGAACACAAAAGATTTGCGAGAGAATGCAAAGTTTCTCAGGGAACTCAAAAGATTTGAGAGAGAACGCAAAGTTTCTCAGGGAACTCAAAAGATTTGAGAGAGAACGCAAAGTTTCTCAGGGAACACAAAAGATTTGCGAGAGAATGCAAAGTTTCTCAGGGAACACAAAAGATTTGAGAGAGAACGCAAAGTTTCTCAGGGAACTCAAAAGATTTGAGAGAGAACGCAAAGTTTCTCAGGGAACACAAAAGATTTGCGAGAGAATGCAAAGTTTCTCAGGGAACTCAAAAGATTTGAGAGAGAACGCAAAGTTTCTCAGGGAACTCAAAAGATTTGTGAGGGAACGCAAAGTTTCTCAGGGAACTCAAAAGATTTGAGAGAGAACGCAAAGTTTCTCAGGGAACACAAAAGATTTGCGAGAGAATGCAAAGTTTCTCAGGGAACTCAAAAGATTTGAGAGAGAACGCAAAGTTTCTCAGGGAACTCAAAAGATTTGAGAGAGAACGCAAAGTTTCTCAGGGAACACAAAAGATTTGCGAGAGAATGCAAAGTTTCTCAGGGAACACAAAAGATTTGAGAGAGAACGCAAAGTTTCTCAGGGAACTCAAAAGATTTGAGAGAGAACGCAAAGTTTCTCAGGGAACACAAAAGATTTGCGAGAGAATGCAAAGTTTCTCAGGGAACTCAAAAGATTTGAGAGAGAACGCAAAGTTTCTCAGGGAACTCAAAAGATTTGTGAGGGAACGCAAAGTTTCTCAGGGAACTCAAAAGATTTGAGAGAGAACGCAAAGTTTCTCAGGGAACTCAAAAGATTTGAGAGAGAACGCAAAGTTTCTCAGGGAACACAAAAGATTTGCGAGAGAATGCAAAGTTTCTCAGGGAACACAAAAGATTTGTGAGAGAACGCAAAGTTTCTCAGGGAACACAAAAGATTTGAGAGAGAACGCAAAGTTTCTCAGGGAACACAAAAGATTTGCGAGAGAATGCAAAGTTTCTCAGGGAACACAAAAGATTTGTGAGAGAACGCAAAGTTTCTCAGGGAACACAAAAGATTTGAGAGAGAACGCAAAGTTTCTCAGGGAACACAAAAGATTTGTGAGAGAACGCAAAGTTTCTCAGGGAACACAAAAGATTTGAGAGAGAACGCAAAGTTTCTCAGGGAACACAAAAGATTTGCGAGAGAATGCAAAGTTTCTCAGGGAACACAAAAGATTTGTGAGGGAACACAAAGTTTCTCAGGGAACGCTAAAGATTTGAGAGAGAACGCAAAGTTTCTCAGGGAACACAAAAGATTTGTGAGAGAACGCAAAGTTTCTCAGGGAACACAAAAGATTTGAGAGAGAACGCAAAGTTTCTCAGGGAACACAAAAGATTTGCGAGAGAATGCAAAGTTTCTCAGGGAACACAAAAGATTTGTGAGAGAACGCAAAGTTTCTCAGGGAACACAAAAGATTTGAGAGAGAACGCAAAGTTTCTCAGGGAACACAAAAGATTTGAGAGAGAACGCAAAGTTTCTCAGGGAACGCAAAAGATTTGTGAGGGAACGCAAAGTTTCTCAGGGAACACAAAAGATTTGTGAGAGAACGCAAAGTTTCTCAGGGAACACAAAAGATTTGAGAGAGAACGCAAAGTTTCTCAGGGAACACAAAAGATTTGTGAGAGAACGCAAAGTTTCTCAGGGAACACAAAAGATTTGAGAGAGAACGCAAAGTTTCTCAGGGAACGCAAAAGATTTGAGAGAGAACGCAAAGTTTCTCAGGGAACACAAAAGATTTGTGAGAGAACGCAAAGTTTCTCAGGGAACACAAAAGATTTGAGAGAGAACGCAAAGTTTCTCAGGGAACACAAAAGATTTGAGAGAGAACGCAAAGTTTCTCAGGGAACGCAAAAGATTTGAGAGAGAACGCAAAGTTTCTCAGGGAACACAAAAGATTTGAGAGAGAACGCAAAGTTTCTCAGGGAACACAAAAGATTTGAGAGAGAACGCGAAGTTTCTCAGGGAACACAAAAGATTTGAGAGAGAACGCAAAGTTTCTCAGGGAACACAAAAGATTTGAGAGAGAACGCAAAGTTTCTCAGGGAACGCAAAAGATTTGAGAGAGAACGCAAAGTTTCTCAGGGAACACAAAAGATTTGAGAGAGAACGCAAAGTTTCTCAGGGAACACAAAAGATTTGAGAGAGAACGCAAAGTTTCTCAGGGAACGCAAAAGATTTGAGAGAGAACGCAAAGTTTCTCAGGGAACGCAAAAGATTTGTGAGAGAACGCAAAGTTTCTCTGGGAAGGCAAAAGATTTGTGAGGGAACACAAAGTTTCTCAGGGAACACAAAAGATTTGTGAGAGAACGCAAAGTTTCTCAGGGAACTCAAAAGATTTGAGAGAGAACGCAAAGTTTCTCAGGGAACACAAAAGATTTGTGAGAGAACGCAAAGTTTCTCAGGGAACACAAAAGATTTGAGAGAGAACGCAAAGTTTCTCAGGGAACGCAAAAGATTTGAGAGAGAACGCAAAGTTTCTCAGGGAACACAAAAGATTTGTGAGAGAACGCAAAGTTTCTCAGGGAACACAAAAGATTTGAGAGAGAACGCAAAGTTTCTCAGGGAACGCAAAAGATTTGAGAGAGAACGCAAAGTTTCTCAGGGAACGCAAAAGATTTGAGAGAGAACGCAAAGTTTCTCAGGGAACACAAAAGATTTGAGAGAGAACGCAAAGTTTCTCAGGGAACACAAAAGATTTGAGAGAGAACGCAAAGTTTCTCAGGGAACACAAAAGATTTGAGAGAGAACGCAAAGTTTCTCAGGGAACGCAAAAGATTTGAGAGAGAACGCAAAGTTTCTCAGGGAACGCAAAAGATTTGAGAGAGAACGCAAAGTTTCTCAGGGAACACAAAAGATTTGAGAGAGAACGCAAAGTTTCTCAGGGAACGCAAAAGATTTGAGAGAGAACGCAAAGTTTCTCAGGGAACGCAAAAGATTTGAGAGAGAACGCAAAGTTTCTCAGGGAACGCAAAAGATTTGTGAGAGAACGCAAAGTTTCTCAGGGAACACAAAAGATTTGCGAGAGAATGCAAAGTTTCTCAGGGAACACAAAAGATTTGTGAGAGAACGCAAAGTTTCTCAGGGAACTCAAAAGATTTGAGAGAGAACGCAAAGTTTCTCAGGGAACACAAAAGATTTGCGAGAGAATGCAAAGTTTCTCAGGGAACACAAAAGATTTGTGAGAGAACGCAAAGTTTCTCAGGGAACGCAAAAGATTTGAGAGAGAACGCAAAGTTTCTCAGGGAACGCAAAAGATTTGAGAGAGAACGCAAAGTTTCTCAGGGAACGCAAAAGATTTGAGAGAGAACGCAAAGTTTCTCAGGGAACGCAAAAGATTTGAGAGAGAACGCAAAGTTTCTCAGGGAACGCAAAAGATTTGAGAGAGAACGCAAAGTTTCTCTGGGAACGCAAAATATTTGAGACAGAACGCAAAGTTTCTCAGGGAACTCTAAAGATTTGAGAGCGAACGCAAAGTTTCTCTGGGAACGCAAAAGATTTGTAAGAGAACGCAAAGTTTCTCAGGGAACACAAAAGATTTGTGAGGGAACGCAAAGTTTCTCTGGGAAGGCAAAAGATTTGTGAGGGAACACAAAGTTTCTCAGGGAACGCAAAAGATTTGTGAGGGAACGCAAAGTTTCTCTGGGAACGCAAAAGATTTGTAAGAGAACGCAAAAGATTTGTGAGGGAACACAAAGTTTCTCAGGGAACGCAAAAGATTTGTGAGGGAACGCAAAGTTTCTCAGGGAACGCAAAAGATTTGTGAGGGAACACAAAGTTTCTCTTGGAACGCAAAAGATTTGTGAGGGAACGCAAAGTTTCTCAGGGAACGCAAAAGATTTGAGACAGAACGCAAAGTTTCTCTGGGAACGCAAAAGATTTGTGAGAGAATGCAAAGTTTCTCAGGGAACGCAAAAGATTTGAGACAGAACGCAAAGTTTCTCAGGGAACGCAAAAGATTTGTGAGGGAACGCAAAGTTTCTCAGGGAACGCAAAAGATTTGTGAGGGAACGCAAAGTTTCTCAGGGAACGCAAAAGATTTGAGACAGAACGCAAAGTTTCTCTGGGAACGCAAATGATTTGTGAGGGAACGCAAAGTTTCTCTGGGAACGCAAAAGATTTGTGAGGGAACGCAAAGTTTCTCAGGGAACACAAAAGATTTGTGAGGGAACGCAAAGTTTCTCAGGGAACGCAAAAGATTTGTGAGGGAACGCAAAGTTTCTCAGGGAACGCAAAAGATTTGTGAGGGAACGCAAAGTTTCTCTTGGAACGCAAAAGATTTGTGAGGGAACGCAAAGTTTCTCAGGGAACGCAAAAGATTTGAGAGGGAACGCAAAGTTTCTCAGGGAACACAAAAGATTTGAGAGGGAACGCAAAGTTTCTCTGGGAACGCAAAAGATTTGTGAGGGAACGCAAAGTTTCTCAGGGAACGCAAAAGATTTGAGACAGAACGCAAAGTTTCTCTGGGAACGCAAAAGATTTGTGAGGGAACGCAAAGTTTCTCAGGGAACGCAAAAGATTTGTGAGGGAACGCAAAGTTTCTCAGGGAACACAAAAGATTTGAGAGAGAACGCAAAGTTTCTCAGGGAACGCAAAAGATTTGAGAGAGAACGCAAAGTTTCTCAGGGAACACAAAAGATTTGTGAGGGAATGCAAAGTTTCTCAGGGAACGCAAAAGATTTGAGACAGAACGCAAAGTTTCTCAGGGAACTCTAAAGATTTGAGAGCGAACGCAAAGTTTCTCAGGGAACTCTAAAGATTTGAGAGCGAACGCAAAGTTTCTCTGGGAACGCAAAAGATTTGTAAGAGAACGCAAAGTTTCTCAGGGAACACAAAAGATTTGTGAGGGAACGCAAAGTTTCTCTGGGAAGGCAAAAGATTTGTGAGGGAACACAAAGTTTCTCAGGGAACGCAAAAGATTTGTGAGGGAACTCAAAGTTTCTCTGGGAACGCAAAAGATTTGTAAGAGAACGCAAAAGATTTGTGAGGGAACACAAAGTTTCTCAGGGAACGCAAAAGATTTGTGAGGGAACGCAAAGTTTCTCAGGGAACGCAAAAGATTTGTGAGGGAACACAAAGTTTCTCTGGGAACACAAAAGATTTGAGAGAGAACGCAAAGTTTCTCAGGGAACGCAAAAGATTTGTGAGAGAATGCAAAGTTTCTCTGGGAACACAAAAGATTTGAGACAGAACGCAAAGTTTCTCAGGGAACACAAAAGATTTGTGAGAGAACGCAAAGTTTCTCAGGGAACACAAAAGATTTGAGAGAGAACGCAAAGTTTCTCAGGGAACGCAAAAGATTTGTGAGGGAACGCAAAGTTTCTCTGGGAACGCAAAAGATTTGTGAGGGAACGCAAAGTTTCTCAGGGAACGCAAAAGATTTGTGAGGGAACGCAAAGTTTCTCTGGGAACGCAAAAGATTTGTGAGGGAACGCAAAGTTTCTCAGGGAACGCAAAAGATTTGTGAGAGAATGCAAAGTTTCTCTGGGAACGCAAAAGATTTGAGACAGAACGCAAAGTTTCTCAGGGAACGCAAAAGATTTGTGAGGGAACGCAAAGTTTCTCAGGGAACGCAAAAGATTTGAGACAGAACGCAAAGTTTCTCAGGGAACGCAAAAGATTTGTGAGGGAACGCAAAGTTTCTCAGGGAACGCAAAAGATTTGTGAGGGAACACAAAGTTTCTCTTGGAACGCAAAAGATTTGTGAGGGAACGCAAAGTTTCTCAGGGAACGCAAAAGATTTGAGACAGAACGCAAAGTTTCTCTGGGAACACAAAAGATTTGAGAGAGAACGCAAAGTTTCTCAGGGAACGCAAAAGATTTGTGAGAGAACGCAAAGTTTCTCTGGGAACACAAAAGATTTGAGACAGAACGCAAAGTTTCTCAGGGAACACAAAAGATTTGTGAGAGAACGCAAAGTTTCTCAGGGAACACAAAAGATTTGAGAGAGAACGCAAAGTTTCTCAGGGAACGCAAAAGATTTGTGAGGGAACGCAAAGTTTCTCTGGGAACGCAAAAGATTTGTGAGGGAACGCAAAGTTTCTCAGGGAACGCAAAAGATTTGTGAGGGAACGCAAAGTTTCTCTGGGAACGCAAAAGATTTGTGAGGGAACGCAAAGTTTCTCAGGGAACGCAAAAGATTTGTGAGAGAATGCAAAGTTTCTCTGGGAACGCAAAAGATTTGAGACAGAACGCAAAGTTTCTCAGGGAACGCAAAAGATTTGTGAGGGAACGCAAAGTTTCTCAGGGAACGCAAAAGATTTGCGAGGGAACGCAAAGTTTCTCAGGGAACGCAAAAGATTTGAGACAGAACGCAAAGTTTCTCAGGGAACGCAAAAGATTTGTGAGAGAACGCAAAGTTTCTCAGGGAACGCAAAAGATTTGTGAGGGAACGCAAAGTTTCTCAGGGAACGCAAAAGATTTGCGAGGGAACGCAAAGTTTCTCAGGGAACGCAAAAGATTTGAGACAGAACGCAAAGTTTCTCAGGGAACGCAAAAGATTTGAGACAGAACGCAAAGTTTCTCAGGGAACGCAAAAGATTTGAGACAGAACGCAAAGTTTCTCAGGGAACGCAAAAGATTTGTGAGGGAACGCAAAGTTTCTCAGGGAACGCAAAAGATTTGCGAGGGAACGCAAAGTTTCTCAGGGAACGCAAAAGATTTGAGACAGAACGCAAAGTTTCTCTGGGAACGCAAAAGATTTGTGAGGGAACGCAAAGTTTCTCAGGGAACGCAAAAGATTTGTGAGGGAACACAAAGTTTCTCAGGGAACGCAAAAGATTTGTGAGGGAACGCAAAGTTTCTCAGGGAACGCAAAAGATTTGTGAGGGAACACAAAGTTTCTCAGGGAACGCAAAAGATTTGTGAGGGAACACAAAGTTTCTCAGGGAACGCAAAAGATTTGTGAGGGAACGCAAAGTTTCTCTGGGAACGCAAAAGATTTGTGAGGGAACGCAAAGTTTCTCAGGGAACGCAAAAGATTTGAGACAGAACGCAAAGTTTCTCTGGGAACGCAAAAGATTTGTGAGGGAACGCAAAGTTTCTCAGGGAACGCAAAAGATTTGTGAGGGAACGCAAAGTTTCTCAGGGAACGCAAAAGATTTGAGACAGAACGCAAAGTTTCTCTGGGAACGCAAAAGATTTGTGAGGGAACGCAAAGTTTCTCTGGGAACGCAAAAGATTTGTGAGGGAACACAAAGTTTCTCAGGGAACACAAAAGATTTGTGAGGGAACACAAAGTTTCTCAGGGAACCCAAAAGATTTGCAAGAGAACGCAAAGTTTCTCAGGGAACACAAAAGATTTGCAAGAGAACGCAAAATCTGTCTGTTTTTTCTCTCTGTAAAATATAAAGGTACTTCAGCAGAAAATTGAATTCTTTAAATTGATATAATGATAAATATGAATCCTTTTAATTAACTATTGAATGTTTTCAGGCCAGAGTTTGTGCTTGTTTTGACATCTTCACTGTGTCCACATTTGTCCACTGATCTGGCAGAACCTTCGTCTGAACGGGTCACTGTACGACGGCGTGTCCATTGCTGAAGACGACAACTGGAGGAGAATCCGCAGCGTCCTCTCGCCCTCCTTCACCAGCGGGAGGGTAAAGGAGGTCCGTGAGTCTTTATCTGGATCATTCTCATGTTAACAAGTGTTATTACACTGAACAAAATTATCAACGCAACACTTGTTTTTGCCCCCATTTTTCATGAGTTGAACTCAAAGATCTAAGACCTTTTCTAAATACACAAAAGATTATTTATCTCACATATTGTTCACAAATCAATCTAAATCTGTGTCAGTGAGCACTTATCCTTTGCCGAGATAATCCATCCACCTCACAGGTGTAGCATATCAAGATGCTGATTAAACAGCATGATTAGTGCACAGGAATGCCTTAGGCTGGCCACAATAAAAGGCCACTCTAAATGTGCAGTTTTATCACAGCTCAATGCCACAGATGGCGCAAGGTTTGAGGGCAACTGCAGGAATGCATACCAGAGCTGTTGCCTGTGAATTGAATGTTCATTTCTCTACCATAAGCAGTCTCCAAAGGCAAATTCAGAGAATTTGGCAGTACATCCAACCGGTCTCACAACCACAGATCACATGTAACCACACCAGCCCAGGACCTCCACATCCAGCGTCTTCACCTCCAAGATCGTCTGAGACCAGCCACACAGAACAGCTGCTGCAACAATCGGTTTGCATAACCAAAGAACTTCTGCTCAAACTGTGAGAAACTGTCTCAGGGAAGCTCATCTTCATGCTCCTCATTGGGGTCTCTACCTGACTGCAGTTCGTCGTCATAACTAACTTAAGTGCGCAAAGGCTCATATTCGATGGCGTCTGGCACTTTTGAGAGGTGTTCTCTTCACGGATGAATCCCGGTTTTCACTGTACAGGGCAGATGGCAGACAGCGTGTGTGGCGTTGTGTGAGTGAGCGGTTTGCTGATGTCAACGTTGTGCATCGAGTGGCCCATGGTGGCGGTGGGGTTATGGTATGGGCAGGCGTATGCTATGGGCAGGCGAACACAGGTGCATTTTATCGAAGGCATTTTTAATACACATAATGAATGATTATTCGCTTCATAATAAATATCAAACATTACCTTTGTGTGATGAAGGTGATGATGATGGACTGCTGTTTCTCACTCTAGATGTTCGGCATCATGAAGAGACACTCTCAAATTCTAGTTCAGAATCTGGGGAAATCAGCAACACGAGGAGAAACCGTGGATATTAAAGAGTGAGACATATTGCATAATAATCACAAACTGCTTCTCGTTATCTGAAGAGATAATATCACTAATTACCTGAGCAAAGGTGTTCAATTTCCTCACCAATCGCCTTTAATAACCTCCCAGACAGAGGAAACATTCACTACATAAAGAGTATACAGGCTGAATGAGATTAATAATGTCTTTCTCTTGCCTGCATGTGCTCAGGTTCTTCGGTGCGTACAGTATGGATGTGGTGACCAGCACGGCGTTCAGCGTGGACATCGACTCCCTCAACAACCCCAAAGATCCGTTTGTGACCAACATTAAGAAAATGGTGAAGTTTGACTTCCTGAACCCTGTGTTGCTGATCTGTGGTAAAGAACTACAGATAACTTTGAATGAACGTAATGTTACTGGAAGAATGTTTGTACATAATTTTGAGAGAACATTCCCTGTTAAGACCTTTTTTAAATTTCTTCTGTAGCTATATTTCCTTTTATGACCCCCGTCCTGGACAAAATGGATTTCGCCTTTTTCCCGACATCTGTGACCGATTTCTTCTACGCTGCCTTACAGAAGATCAAGTCTGAAAGAGTGGCCAGCGACCATAAGAAGGTACAACAAACACTAAACATGAACAACTATATAGTCCTGCTGTTTTAAACTACGGTTCTCAATTCCTGCAGAAGAGAGTTGACTTCCTGCAGCTGATGGTCGATTCTCAGACGGCAGGGAAAACTCTGCCTGGTGAGGAACACACAGAGAAAGGTGAAGCATCTCAGATGGGTTATCATGTTCTTCCATATGTGAAGACTCGCACCTTAAAGCGTGTCCTGTGCAGGTCTGAGCGACCACGAGATCTTATCCCAGTCTTTGGTTTTCATCTTCGCCGGTTACGAGACCAGCAGCAGCACTCTGGCGTTCTTCTTCTACAATCTCGCAACCAACCCAGAGACCATGGAGAAACTGCAGGAGGAGATCGACGAGACCTTCCCTAATAAGGTAGCACCCCAACTCCACTCGCTGGGATCAGTGTGACGAGTCTGAGGCTTTAACCATTGATTGTGTGTTGAAGGCCCCGGTGGACTACGAAGCCGTCATGAACATGGACTATCTGGACGCCGCGCTGAACGAGTCCCTCCGGCTGTTCCCCGTCATTGCTCGACTCGAACGGGTCTGCAAGAAAACAGTGGACATCAATGGTCTTGTCATCCCTAAAGACATGGTTGTCATGATCCCGACCTACGTCCTCCACAGAGACCCGGATTACTGGAGTGACCCCGAGAGCTTCAAACCGGAGAGGTCAGGATAGGTTTCTCCTGTCTCACTCATCGTACGGGTCTGGTGAAGCTGCACCGGCTACAATAGAGCGCAACAGTCGGTTCTGGATGTGAAAATCCCATTAATTTTCTCCATAGGGGAATTGATTTTTAATGATAACTTTTTTTTAAATTGTGAGCTATGCAAGGTTCATTGATGGTATCTGATTTTGTTGAAGCCATCGTTCCACATTATTTAAGCTTGTAGGGATGCACCGATATGAGAAATTTGGCAGATACTGATAATTATTTATTTGAAAGCCTCACCATTAAATTGTTGTCCCAAGTACAGAATTACAATGTTCTCTGTCAGCTGTTTTGGCTTGGTTCATGGATTATAACTGAAAATATCTGTAAAATCGCTATGGAAAAAATACTTCCAGAACCCAGGCTGTTGAGAAAGTAAGCGGCACTGTTGCACTAGGAACACAAGGCTGGTTCTTTAGAGTAACTATCTGTATAAATACTTCAAGCCAATCGACTCTTTCCTGCCCTTTTATCAGGTTCACTAAAGGAAACAAGGAGACGATTGACCCCTACATGTACATGCCCTTCGGCCTCGGGCCCAGGAACTGCATCGGGATGAGATCTGCTCAGGTGACCATGAAGCTGGCCATTGTGGAGATCCTGCAGAGGTTCGACGTCTCTGTGTGTGAGGAGACACAGGTGAGCAGATGGATTGGTCTCTGGTGTCAGTGTTTGTTTGTTCGACCCTGACCTTCTCTTGCTCTTCACAGATTCCTCTGGAGATCGGCCTCAGCGGTCTACTGGCTCCCAAAGACCCCATCAAGCTCAAACTCAAGCCTCGGACAGCTCCAGACGTCTGCAACAACAACAAAATGTAGCGCAGCTCATGCGCTGCTCATTTCTCTTTCAGTCCGAGGAGAAGATTTGATGGGTCTTTTAAAATAAAAGGATATACGTAGCCTCCAGTCTTCAGTGAAGAGAAAGATTCGACTCTGAGGTTCTCTGGGCCTTTCGGACTCGGACTGAGAGCTTAGTTTACTTCAGTAGTGAATGTCAGACAGATTCAGCTGTCGCCTGGGACAAAACTGAAGAAATGAGATTAACCTGTTAAGAAATCATATGGAAATGAGCAAGTTTATAAAAAAATAAATAAAGTCTGAAGAAACGTGTGTTTTGTTTCTGTTAAAAACACTTTTATGAACCTATAAAACCTTATTTAATCCATAACTTACTGTAGAGAGTTAGCTCAAAGGGGAAATATTAATAATTATGATTATTCATTATAAATATTTGAATCAGTTAATGAGATTAACTTGATGTAGCTACATTAACACTAGTCAGTTCATCCTGTGAACGCTCAGTATTGATTATTAATTAATTCTAAGAGAAGGGTATTTTTCATGGCCACGAAAAATAATTCTTCTTAGCATTTACAGCCGGGGTCGCCAACTAGCGGACTCTGGTCCGAATCCGGACCGTGAAGCCTTTTGACGTAATGAAATAAATAAATGCCAAATGCCATTAAAAAAAATTCACATTTATATCAGGCAGCTCAGTAGAACCGTTTGGGTCCTCACTGTTGCTGCGCTCAGACGCGCGGTCACGCATGCAGTGAAGAAGAGACTGAGAGCAGAAAGCGGCGCGCAAACACAATGGCATTTTCAAAAATTAGGAAAGTTGACGCTGAAAGCCGAGTTTTCCGAGATTAATGGGTGGGGAAAAAATGCATTTATTCCTTCTGCATCTGCACGAGGTCTGTGTGTCTCATTTGCTCTCATTCTGATGCGGTTGTCAAAAGTGGGAACATTAAATAAAATGTTTCCTGCACTTATTAATTTTTCCAACACTGGTGGCGCTTTATTTTTGCCTGTTTGTGTTTCTGAATGATATTGCTAATGATATTTTACCAGTGCAATATGAAGCAGAGAAGAGAGCAGTGTTCAATATTAGATACATTTAGTAGAGTAGAGACTATACATGTGAATGAACATAAAGTGTGTTATGAGATTTCAGAATTTTTTTTTTTTAACCAGGGGGGGGGTTTGCATTCATTGATTGTTATTATTTATCTCACACGGGTCTTCTCATTTATAACAACTGGAAATACTCAACTCACACATCTCTTTGCAATAACAACACATTTGAATACCACACTATTACGCTCACGACTCCCTTTAAACTCCATATTGTAGTCATTTACCGCCCCCCTGGTCCATTGACCACCTTTGTTCATGAGCTAGATGTTCTGCTGTCCTCATTTCCAGAGGATGGCTGCCCACTCATAGTCCTTGGCGACTTCAACATTCATCTGGACAAATCTTATGCTTCAGATTTCCACTCCCTCCTTGCATCATTCGAGCTCAATCGCCTCATCACTTCACATACCCACAAATCTGGTAACCATCAGGACCTCATTTACACACGCAACTGCTCTACAGACAATATTTTGGTCAAACCTCTACACATCTCAGATCATTTCTTCATCACATTCAACCTTCAACTCACTACTCATGCACCACCTGTTCCTCCACCTGTTACCTTCAGGCGAAACCTGCGCTCACTTTCTCCTTCTCATCTCTCCTCTGCTGTCTCATCCTCCCTTCCCTCATCCTCACAATTATCCTCTATGGATGTCAACACTGCAATCGACACTTTATGCTCCACTTTAACTTCTTGTCTAGACAGTATTTGCCCTCTTTCTTTTAGGCCAGCACGAGCCACTCCCTCTAACCCTTGGTTATCTGATGTTATTCGTGAACACCGGGCGATACTCAGGGCAGCAGAGAGAACATGGCGTAAATCTAACCACCCATCCGATCTGGGTAAGTATCAGTCCCTGCTCTCATCCTTCTCAGATGAAGTACATGCAGCTAAATCTTCTTATTTCCAAAACAAGATCAACAACACTTCAAACTTACACACACTGTTCAGAACATTCAACGCTCTCCTCTGTCCTCCCCCACCACCTCCCTATCTCCAGACGATTTTGCACAATTCTTCACAAACAAAACCACAACCATCAGCAGTCAGTTCTCACCCCCGCGCACTGTGGACTTCAGTTCAGCCACATCCACAACCAAACATCCTCTCTTCTCATTTTCTACACTCACTGAGACTGAAGTATCTGAACTTCTCTCTAGCCATCCTACCACCTGTCCACTTGATCCCATTCCCTCACACCTCCTTCAAGCCATCGCTCCTACACTCCTACCAGCACTCACACACATCAACACATCTCTCCTACACTCCTACCAGCACTCACACACATCAACACATCTCTCCTACACTCCTACCAGCACTCACACACATCATCAACACATCTCTCCTACACTCCTACCAGCACTCACACACATCATCAACACATCTCTCCTACACTCCTACCAGCACTCACACACATCATCAACACATCTCTCCTACACTCCTACCAGCACTCACTCACATCATCAACACATCTCTCTGCACCGGCATCTTCCCTACTACATTCAAGCAGGCTCGGGTAACTCCACTGCTTAAGAAACCCACATTAAACTCTTCACTCATAGATAACTACAGACCTGTTTCTCTGCTACCATTCATAGCGAAAACTATTGAACGAGTGGTTTTCAACCAGGTTTCATCCTTCCTATCACAGAATAATCAGCTGGACGTCAACCAATCAGGTTTCAAAAGGGGCCACTCCACAGAGACTGCACTACTGTCGGTCACTGAAGCCCTGCGGATAGCTAAAGCTGACTCCAAATCATCAGTCCTCGTCCTGCTCGATCTATCTGCGGCCTTTGACACGGTCAATCATCAGATTCTTCTGTCCACCCTCTCATCACTGGGCATCACAGGGACTCCACTCCTTTGGTTTGAGTCCTATCTCACAGGTCGGTCTTTCAAGGTTACCTGGAGAGGAGAGGAATCCCAAGCACATCCACTGACCACTGGGGTTCCCCAGGGCTCGGTGCTTGGTCCTCTCCTCTTCTCCATCTACACTACTTCATTGGGACCCATCATTCAGGCACATGGCTTCTCATACCACTGCTATGCGGATGACACTCAGCTCTACCTTTCATTTCACCCAGACGACCCCACAGTAGCTGCAGAATCTCCAGCTGTCTGGCTGACATCTCTGCATGGAGGAGAAAACATCACCTGCAGCTCAACCTGGCAAAGACTGAGTTTCTCATCTTCCCCACCAGTCCCACCATACAACATGACTTCACCATCCAGTTAGGCACATCCTTGATTTCCCCATCAGAGTCAGTCAGAAATCTTGGAGTAACATTTGATGACCAGCTGTCCTTCAGAGAACACATCTCTAAGACAGCTCGCTCATGCCGGTTTGCCCTCTACAACATCAGGAAGATTAGACCGTTCCTAACAGAGCACGCAACACAGCTTCTTGTCCAGGCCCTGGTTATCTCTAGACTTGACTACTGCAATGCGCTTCTGGTTGGACTCCCCTCTTGTGCGATCCAAACACTTCGAATGATCCAGAATTCAGCAGCACGTCTTGTCTTCAACGAGCCCAAAAGGACCCACACCTCTCTTCATCTCCCTGCACTGGCTACCACTCGCTGCTCGCATCAAGTTTAAGGAGCTGACGCTTGCACACAGAGCCACCACGCGCTCAGCTCCTGCTTACTTTGACCCCATTCTACAAATCCACACCCCCACCAGAAGCCTTCGCTCAGCAAAGGAACGACGGCTTGTGGTCCCATCACAGAGAGGGAAAAAATCCCTTTCCAGAACATTCTCATTCAACGTTCCCAGCTGGTGGAACGATCTTCCCAACACCATCCGAAACGCAGAATCATTGACATCATTCAAAAGTCAACTTAAAACTCAGCTCTTCCGTGAGC
Source organism: Romanogobio albipinnatus (assembly GCA_023566225.1). Taxonomy (NCBI): domain Eukaryota; kingdom Metazoa; phylum Chordata; class Actinopteri; order Cypriniformes; family Gobionidae; genus Romanogobio; species Romanogobio albipinnatus. The sequence goes on from CM042241.1 coordinate 603,213, forward strand.
ACTTAACCTAAACCTTTAAAAAAAAACAAAAGAAAAACAATTTCCTCTCCTCTTTCTCTTCTTCTTCCCTCCCTACTCTAGCCTGTGCTACACTGAGCAATGTACACGCTCTCAGGATTTCAGGCTCTTATTGCGCTTCTCGACTCTTCATGACCTATCGCTTCATGTTTCCTCAAGTTGTAAGTCGCTTTGGATAAAAGCGTCTGCTAAATGCATAAATGTAAATCTCAGTTCAGCAGGGAAAAGCACTTTAGTTGCTAGTAATGTTGAAATGAATATATTTTCAGTGCAGATTTAGAGATGAAGGCATTTTTAGTTCATCATATTTTTGTCAGGCATGGTTACTGGTTGAATTTAGATATTTTGTACCAAAGCAACTTAAAGGACAAACCAGAACAACAACAAAATGAGATCAATTTTGTGAAGGATTACCTATGTTTGCTTTAACAAAATGAACAGACATGTTTTGTCCATATGAGAACATATTTTATTATCTACACTAATTTCTTTAGTCTGGCAATAAACATAAATGATTGTGTTTAGGTATATAATTGTCCTGACCTCAGTCGGAGAGGAGGGTTCATTTACTGGACCTCAAGCTATTTTAGTTGAAGACCCCTGATTTACAGCACTAGCGTGTAACAAAATCAATAATTTAAGTGACAATTTATTATGTCAGATATGTATTGTGCACATGTTTTATTAACTAAATCACGAACACAACTAATCTAACAGAAACACATACACACAAATTATATACATGGGTAAGATGGAAAGTGACAGAGTGAAACCGGAAAACGGGAATGAAGCTATGGAAAAGAGTCAGCGTGTTATTTTACTGCTTATCCTGACCCTCTGATTAGTTCAAATGGCCGATACTTGCATTGCAGTTGAAGCAGTTTCATGAACGTCCTGAAGTGATGTTTCTGTGAGTCGATGGTGTTGAAGTTGCAAACGATTTCTTCTGCATTGACACACATGCACAGCACCCAGGAGAAGTGGAACCTGTCCTGTGACCCGAGGGCCGGTGTCCTAACACCAGACGATCCGTCCAGAGGTCAAGCCTGAAAACAGCCTCTGATGGGGCATTACTGGGGTGAATCCAGGAGAGCTCATCAGGCCATCAGAACACGACCCTGGACCTTCTCTAGCGCTGGGATTCCTCAGGAGTTCTGAATATGGCTTTCGTACTGTGGTCATGAATCTCATAATTAGGACTCAATATGTGACTTTATGTCAAGAGTTCCTGTCATATCATGAGGCATTCTCAGTCTCGTCACAGCTCATGTGTGTGTGTTCTCTTGGCAGCTGAAGAGCGTTTGGACACAGAAACTGAGGTCAGGATTCAAACAGCCAAACGTCTTTATTTAGTGCAGCAGAAGCAGCTGACATTAAAACACACTCACACACACACACACACACACACACACACACACACACACACACACACACACTCACTCAGGCGCGCAGACACAGCTGAACCCATTTGTTCCAGTTGAGCTCGTGAGGAAACACTCGTGCCAGCCTCAGCACACAGTCCACCGTGGGCTCGTAGAACGCCGTCCCCGCGTCCCTCAGCCTGACCTCGGCCTGACCTTTGACCTGCGGCACCCTGGGCTTGGAGAAGAGCGTGGGTTTGGGCGGCTGGACGGTGTAGCGCTTCCTCACGCAGCCGAGATCAACCAGAACCTGAGAATACACACACACACACAAACAAACACACATCAGAATCAACACACACACACTCACATCAATCAACACACACCAGAATCAACACAACACACATCCACACACACACACACACATACACACACATACACACACACACCAGAATCAACACACACACACACACACAAATCAGAATCAACACACACAAATCAGAATCAACACAACATACACACCAGAATCAACACACACACACCAGAATCAACACACACACACCAGAATCAACACACAAACACACACACACACCAGAATCAACACACACACACACACACCAGAATCAACACACACACACACACACACACACACACACACACCAGAATCAACACAACACACTCACATCAGAATCAACACACACACACCAGAATCAACACACACACACACACACACACACATCAGAATCAACACACACACACACACCAGAATCAACACAACACACTCACATCAGAATCAACACACACACACACACACACATATCAGTATCAACACAACACACACATCAGTATCAACACACACACACACACACACACACACACACATCAGAATCAACACACACACACATCAGAATCAACACACACACACACACACACACACACACACACACACACATCAGAATCAACACACACACACATCAGAATCAACACACACACACACACACACACACACATCAGAATCAACACACACACACACACACACACACACACACATCAGAATCAACACACACACACACACACACACACACACCAGAATCAACACACACCAGAATCAACACACACACACAGTTCCTCAATCATTGAGCCAGTTCACTGTAAACAGGGTTTGTGCTGCACACACTCCAGGTCATGTCATCACACCGGAGTGATGTTTGCGTGTTTAACGCCTCGTGACACACAAAGGGCACTGATGTGCGTGTGCACACCGCCGCGCAGAACGCCAGGCGTAAAAGCCACATTTGAAAAAAACGCCTCAGGTTTGTTTTTTTGTTTTGACGCGGCGCGTTATAAACCTGGAGCTGCTGCAGTGACAGCAGTACTCTACACCGTCTGAGAGTGAGAGTACTCTACACCGTCTGAGAGTGAGAGTACTCTACACCGTCTGAGAGTGAGTACTCTACACCGCCTGAGAGTGAAGAGTACACTACACCGTCTGAGAGTGAGAGTACTCTACACCATCTGAGAGTGAGAGTACTCTACACCGTCTGAGAGTGAGAGTACTCTACACCGCCTGAGAGTGAAGAGTACACTACACCGTCTGAGAGTGAGAGTACTCTACACCATCTGAGAGTGAGAGTACTCTACACCGTCTGAGAGTGAGTACTCTACACCGCCTGAGAGTGAGAGTACACTACACCGTCTGAGAGTGAGAGTACTCTACACCATCTGAGAGTGAGAGTACTCTACACCGTCTGAGAGTGAGAGTACTCTACACCGTCTGAGAGTGAGAGTACGCTACACCGTCTGAGAGTGAGAGTACACTACACCGTCTGAGAGTGAGTACATTACACCGTCTGAGAGTGAGAGTACTCTACACCGTCTGAGAGTGAGAGTACTCTACACCGTCTGAGAGTGAGAGTACTCTACACCGTCTGAGAGTGAGAGTACGCTACACCGTCTGAGAGTGAGAGTACACTACACCGTCTGAGAGTGAGAGTACACTACACCGTCTGAGAGTGAGTACTCTACACCGCCTGAGAGTGAGAGTACACTACACCGTCTGAGAGTGAGTACACTACACCGTCTGAGAGTGAGAGTACACTACACCGTCTGAGAGTGAGAGTACACTACACCGTCTGAGAGTGAGAGTACTCTACACCGTCTGAGAATGAGTACTCTACACCGTCTGAGAGTGAGAGTACACTACACCGTCTGAGAGTGAGAGTACACTACACCGTCTGAGAGTGAGAGTACACTACACCACCTGAGAGTGAGTACACTACACCGTCTGAGAGTGAGAGTACTCTACACCGTCTGAGAGTGAGAGTACACTACACCGCCTGAGAGTGAGTACACTACACCGTCTGAGAGTGAGAGTACTCTACACCGTCTGAGAGTGAGTACTCTACACCGTCTGAGAGTGAGAGTACACTACACCGTCTGAGAGTGAGTACACTACACCGTCTGAGAGTGAGAGTACTCTACACCGTCTGAGAGTGAGTACTCTACACCGTCTGAGAGTGAGAGTACGCTACACCGTCTGAGAGTGAAGAGTACACTACACCGTCTGAGAGTACACTACACTGTCTGAGAGCGAGTACGCTACACCGTCTGAGAGTGAGTACGCTACACCGTCTGAGAGTGAGAGTACACTACACGTCTGAGAGTGAGAGTACACTACACCGTCTGAGAGTACACTACACTGTCTGAGCGTGAGTACGCTACACCGTCTGAGAGTGAGAGTACACTACACCGTCTGAGAGTGAGAGTACACTACACCGTCTGAGAGTGAGTACACAACACCGTCTGAGAGTGAGTACTCTACACCGTCTGAGAGTGAGTACTCTACACCGTCTGAGAGTGAGAGTACTCTACACCGTCTGAGAGTGAGAGTACGCTACACCGTCTGAGAGTGAGAGTACGCTACACCGTCTGAGAGTGAGAGTACGCTACACCGTCTGAGAGTGAGAGTACGCTACACCGTCTGAGAGTGAGAGTACGCTACACCGTCTGAGAGTGAGAGTACTCTACACCGTCATGAGAGTGTGAGTACGCTACACCGTCTGAGAGTGAAGAGTACGCTACACCATCTGAGAGTGAAGAGTACGCTACACCGTCTGAGAGTGAGACTACGCTACACCGTCTGAGAGTGAGAGTACGCTACACCGTCTGAGAGTGAGAGTACGCTACACCGTCTGAGAGTAAGAGTACACTACACCGTCTGAGAGTGAGAGTACACTACACCGTCTGAGAGTGAAGAGTACGCTACACCATCTGAGAGTGAAGAGTACGCTACACCATCTGAGAGTGAAGAGTACGCTACACCGTCTGAGAGTGAAGAGTACGCTACACCATCTGAGAGTGAAGAGTACGCTACACCGTCTGAGAGTGAGACTACGCTACACCATCTGAGAGTGAAGAGTACGCTACACCATCTGAGAGTGTGAGTACGCTACACCGTCTGAGAGTGAAGAGTACGCTACACCATCTGAGAGTGAAGAGTACGCTACACCGTCTGAGAGTGAGACTACGCTACACCGTCTGAGAGTGAGAGTACGCTACACCGTCTGAGAGTGAGAGTACGCTACACCGTCTGAGAGTAAGAGTACACTACACCGTCTGAGAGTGAGAGTACACTACACCGTCTGAGAGTGAAGAGTACACTACACCGTCTGAGAGTGAGAGTACACTACACCGTCTGAGAGTGAAGAGTACGCTACACCGTCTGAGAGTAAGAGTACACTACACCGTCTGAGAGTGAAGAGTACGCTACACCATCTGAGAGTGAAGAGTACGCTACACCGTCTGAGAGTGAGAGTACGGTACACCATCTGAGAGTGAAGAGTACGCTACACCGTCTGAGAGTGAGAGTACGCTACACCGTCTGAGAGTAAGAGTACACTACACCGTCTGAGAGTGAAGAGTACACTACACCCTCTGAGAGTGAAGAGTACGCTACACCGTCTGAGAGTGAGAGTACGCTACACCATCTGAGAGTGAAGAGTACGCTACACCGTCTGAGAGTGAGAGTACGCTACACCGTCTAAGAGTGAGAGTGAGCTACACCGTCTGAGAGTGAGCTACACCGTCTGAGAGTGAGAGTACGCTACACCGTCTGAGAGTACGCTACACCGTCTGAGAGTGAGAGTACGCTACACAGTCTGAGAGTGAAGAGTACGCTACATCGTCTGAGAGTGAGAGTACGCTACACCGTCTGAGAGTGAGAGTACGCTACACTGTCTGAGAGTGAGAGTACGCTACACCGTCTGAGAGTGAGAGTACGCTACACCGTCTGAGAGTGAGAGTACGCTACACCGTCTAAGAGTGAGAGTGAGCTACACCGTCTGAGAGTGAGCTACACCGTCTGAGAGTGAGAGTACGCTACACCGTCTGAGAGTACGCTACACCGTCTGAGAGTGAGAGTACGCTACACAGTCTGGGAGTGAAGAGTACGCTACATCGTCTGAGAGTGAGAGTACGCTACACCGTCTGAGAGTGAGAGTACGCTACACTGTCTGAGAGTGAGAGTACGCTACACTGTCTGAGAGTGAGAGTACGCTACACCGTCTGAGAGTGAGAGTACGCTACACCGTCTGAGAGTGAGAGTACGCTACACCATCTGAGAGTGAGAGTACGCTACACCATCTGAGAGTGAGAGTACGCTACACCGTCTAAGAGTGAGAGTGAGCTACACCGTCTGAGAGTGAGAGTACGCTACACCGTCTGAGAGTACGCTACACCGTCTGAGAGTGAGAGTACGCTACACAGTCTGGGAGTGAAGAGTACGCTACATCGTCTGAGAGTGAGAGTACGCTACACCGTCTGAGAGTGAGAGTACGCTACACTGTCTGAGAGTGAGAGTACGCTACACTGTCTGAGAGTGAGAGTACGCTACACCGTCTGAGAGTGAGAGTACGCTACACCGTCTGAGAGTGAGAGTACGCTACACCGTCTGAGAGTGAGAGTACGCTACACCATCTGAGAGTGAGAGTACGCTACACCATCTGAGAGTGAGAGTACGCTACACCGTCTAAGAGTGAGAGTGAGCTACACCGTCTGAGAGTGAGAGTACGCTACACCGTCTGAGAGTATGCTACACCGTCTGAGAGTGAGAGTACGCTACACAGTCTGAGAGTGAAGAGTACGCTACACCGTCTGAGAGTGAGAGTACGCTACACCGTCTGAGAGTGAGAGTACGCTACACCGTCTGAGAGTGAGAGTACGCTACACTGTCTGAGAGTGAGAGTACGCTACACCGTCTGAGAGTGAGAGTACGCTACACCGTCTGAGAGTGAGAGTACGCTACACCGTCTGAGAGTGAGAGTACGCTATACCGTCTGAGAGTCAGAGTACGCTACACCGTCTGAGAGTGAGAGTACTCTACACCGTCTGAGAGTGAGAGTACTCTACACCGTCTGAGAGTGAGTACTCTACACCGCCTGAGAGTGAGAGTACACTACACCGTCTGAGAGTGAGTACTCTACACCGCCTGAGAGTGAGAGTACACTACACCGCCTGAGAGAGTGAGTACTCTACACCGTCTGAGAGTGAGAGTACGCTACACCGTCTGAGAGTGAGAGTACGCTACACCGTCTGAGAGTGAGAGTACGCTACACCGTCTGAGAGTGAGAGTACGCTACACCGTCTGAGAGTGAGAGTACGCTATACCGTCTGAGAGTCAGAGTACGCTACACCGTCTGAGAGTGAGAGTACTCTACACCGTCTGAGAGTGAGAGTACTCTACACCGTCTGAGAGTGAGTACTCTACACCGCCTGAGAGTGAGAGTACACTACACCGTCTGAGAGTGAGTACTCTACACCGCCTGAGAGTGAGAGTACACTACACCGCCTGAGAGTGAGTACTCTACACCGCCTGAGAGTGAGAGTACACTACACCGCCTGAGAGAGTGAGAGTACACTACACCGTCTGACAGTGTGTGTGTGTGAGAGAGTCACCTGCAGCAGGTCCAGGATCACCACGGGCTGGAGCACCTGACTGTAGTGTGTGTGTGTGTGTGTGTGTGTGTGTGTGTGTGTGTGTGTGTGTGTGTGTGTGTGTGTGTGTGAGAGAGAGTCACCAGCAGCAGGTCCAGGATCACCACGGGCTGGAGCACCTGACTGCAGTGTGTGTGTGTGTGTGTGTGTGTGTGTGTGTGAGAGTCACCTGCAGCAGGTCCAGGATCACCACGGGCTGGAGCACCTGACTGTAGTGTGTGTGTGTGTGTGTGTGTGTGTGTGTGTGTGTGTGTGTGTGTGTGAGAGAGAGTCACCAGCAGCAGGTCCAGGATCACCACGGGCTGGAGCACCTGACTGCAGTGTGTGTGTGTGTGTGTGTGTGTGTGTGTGTGTGTGAGAGTCACCTGCAGCAGGTCCAGGATCACCACGGGCTGGAGCACCTGACTGTAGTGCTGCAGGAGCACACACTCGCGCAGGGCTGGACTGGACATGATGTGCAGCAGCAGGGACTCCAGCATGCCTTTGCACACGGGCCGGTTCAACGAGCCGTCCACGACCCGCCACGGCCGGCTGACGAACTGCACCGACTCCCGGACGCCACTGACACACACACACACACACACACAACAGCATTACTGACCAGACTGATGATGTCAGCAGAGTCAGAGTCATGTGATTCACTCACTGTTCCTCCGGGTCAGCGGCTCCTTCAGCGTCATCTGAAAGCACAGGTGGAGACGTCAACACCCACACACACACACACACACACCACAACAAACCAGACAACACTGTCCAAACACACACCTCTGATCTGAGAGGGGGAGGAGTCTTCATTAAGCCCCGCCCCCTTGTCATCTGTCACATGCTGTTCTGAGTTCCCATCAACTCTACGAACCGCCTCCTCACCCACAGCAACCGTCTCCATGGCGACGGTCTGATTGACAGCTGTGCTCGGGGAGACGGGATCCATGGCAACGGTCTGATTGACAGCTGTGCTCGGGGAGACGGGATCCATGGCAACGGTCTGATTGACAGCTGTGCTCGGGGAGACGGGATCCATGGCAACGGTCTGATTGACAGCTGTGCTCGGGGAGACGGGATCCATGGCAACGGTCTGATTGACAGCTGTGCTCGGGGAGACGGGATCCATGGCGACGGTCTGATTGACAGCTGTGCTCGGGGAGACGGGATCCATGGCAACGGTCTGATTGACAGCTGTGCTCGGGGAGACGGGATCCATGGCGACGGTCTGATTGACAGCTGTGCTCGGGGAGGCTTCTTGGAAATCCGATTCCATGGCCCGTCTCTTGGTAGGTGGGGGTGTGTCGTGGGCGGAGTCTTGGGGGGAGCTTCTCTTCAGGAACGGCTGCTGCATCTGCCCACCATCACACACACTCTTCAACAGCCAATGAGACGCAGCCTCCGCACACACCAGCCTCTGAGAGAGAGCGCCCACCTCCACCAGCTGCTCTCCATCCACCAGATCCTACACACACACACACACACTCAACACAGGTGAAGCTGCAGTGAACTCTCTCTCTCTCTCTCTCTCTCTCTCTCTCTCTCTCTCTCTCTCTCTCTCTCTCTCTCTCACACACACACCATCCGTCTCTCACACACTCACTCTCACACACACACACTCTCTCTCTCACCTGTATGTACTGCTGGAGCGTTCTGCTCCGCCCCTTCTCGGGCTGCTCCAAGTGTATGAAGCGTTCAAAGAGGTCCTGTCTGTCAATGCCAAACTCCGCCCCCTCCTTCACGGCGTCCCGGATCTCCGCGGCCGCCTGGACGTCCTGCGCTCCGTATCCCGCGCCGCTCACACACCGGTCCAGGAAGGCCTGCGGATCGCCGGCCGCTGAGCGATACACACGCGTGAAGGACAGCGGGAGAGGCGGAGGAGCGGACGGAGACAGAGCCGAGACACCATCAGCTACAGGAGACACCAATGAGAAACACAGGACCGATGAGTGTGTGTGTGTGAGTGTGTGTGTGTGTGTGTGTGCGAGCGTACCGTCGGCTCTGAAGAGTGTGTGTTGGGCGGTGCGTCTCAGCTGCAGGTGGACGGTGCAGGTGTTGACCATGATGTTGTCGGTGCTGTTGGAGGTGTGTGTCTGCGAGCGCAGGATCCCGGGGGCGTAATATCCCCTCATCAGCAGGTAATTGGTGTGAGACGCCTGTGTGGGCTTGACCTCCGGCCTCCTCTTCCTCTCGTCCTCCTCCTCCTCTTCCTCCAGCGCTTTAGTGAGACTGAAACACACACACACACACACACACACACGGTCAGTTCAAAAGAGATTTTTCCAGCTGATGAGCGATAAGAACACTGACAGCCAATCAGAACCCATCCTGCTTTAAAGAGACATGCGACAAAACTGCAGTTTTGTTATCGTTATAGTTATCGTCCACTGGTGTGTACACTAATATAGTTATCGTTATAGTTATCGTCAGCTGGTGTGGACACTAATATAGTTATCGTTATAGTTATCGTCCACTGGTGTGTACACTAATATAGTTATCGTTATAGTTATCGTCCGCTGGTGTGGACACTAATATAGTTATCGTTATAGTTATCGTCCGCTGGTGTGGACATTAATATAGTTATCGTTATAGTTATCGTCCGCTGGTGTGGACACTAATATAGTTATCGTCAGCTGGTGTGGACACTAATATAGTTATCGTTATAGTTATCGTCAGCTGTTGTGGACACTAATATAGTTATCGTTATAGTTATCGTCAGCTGGTGTGGACACTAATATAGTTATCGTTATAGTTATCGTCCACTGGTGTGTACACTAATATAGTTATCGTTATAGTTATCGTCCGCTGGTGTGGACACTAATATAGTTATCGTTATAGTTATCGTCCGCTGGTGTGGACATTAATATAGTTATCGTTATAGTTATCGTCCGCTGGTGTGGACACTAATATAGTTATCGTTATAGTTATCGTCCGCTGGTGTGGACACTAATATAGTTATCGTTATAGTTATCGTCCGCTGGTGTGGACACTAATATAGTTATCGTTATAGTTATTGTCCGCTGGTGTGGACACTAATATAGTTATCGTTATAGTTATCGTCAGCTGGTGTGGACACTAATATAGTTATCGTTATAGTTATCGTCCGCTGGTGTGAACACTAATATAGTTATCGTTATAGTTATCGTCAGCTGGTGAGGACACTAATATAGTTATCGTTATAGTTATCGTCCGCTGGTGTGGACACAAATATAGTTATCGTTATAGTTATCGTCAGCTGGTGGTGACACTAATATAGTTATCGTTATAGTTATCATCAGGTGGTGTGGACACTAATATAGTTATCGTCCGCTGGTGTGGACACTAATATAGTTATCGTTATAGTTATCGTCAGCTGGTGGTGACACTAATATAGTTATCGTTATAGTTATCATCAGCTGGTGTGGACACTAATATAGTTATCGTTATAGTTATCGTCCGCTGGTGTGGACACTAATATAGTTATCGTCCGCTGGTGTGGACACTAATATAGTTATCATTATAGTTATCGTCAGCTGGTGTGGACACTAATATAGTTATCGTTATAGTTATCGTCCGCTGGTGTGGACACTAATATAGTTATCGTTATAGTTATCGTCCGCTGGTGTGGACTCTAATATAGTTATCGTTATAGTTATCGTCCGCTGGTGTGGACACTAATATAGTTATCATTATAGTTATCGTCAGCTGGTGTGGACACTAATATAGTTATCGTTATAGTTATCGTCAGCTGGTGTGGACACTAATATAGTTATCGTTATAGTTATCGTTTGCTGGTGTGGACACTAATATAGTTATCGTTATAGTTATCGTCCGCTGGTGTGGACACTAATATAGTTATCGTTATAGTTATCGTCAGCTGGTGTGGACACTAATATAGTTATCGTTATAGTTATCGTCCGCTGGTGTGGACACTAATATAGTTATCGTCCGCTGGTGTGGACACTAATATAGTTATCGTTATAGTCCGCTGGTGTGGACACTAATATAGTTATCGTTATAGTTATCGTCAGCTGGTGTGGACACTAATATAGTTATCGTTATAGTTATCGTCCGCTGGTGTGGACACTAATATAGTTATCGTTATAGTTATCGTCAGCTGGTGGTGACACTAATATAGTTATCGTTATAGTTATCATCAGCTGGTGTGGACACTAATATAGTTATCGTCCGCTGGTGTGGACACTAATATAGTTGTCGTTATAGTTATCGTCAGCTGGTGTGGACACTAATATAGTTATCGTTATAGTTATCGTCAGCTGGTGTGTACACTAATATAGTTATCGTTATAGTTATCGTCAGCTGGTGGTGACACTAATATAGTTATCGTTATAGTTATCATCAGCTGGTGTGGACACTAATATAGTTATCGTCCGCTGGTGTGGACACTAATATAGTTATCATTATAGTTATCGTCAGCTGGTGTGGACACTAATATAGTTATCATTATAGTTATCGTCAGCTGGTGTGGACACTAATATAGTTATCGTTATAGTTATCGTCAGCTGGTGTGGACACTAATATAGTTATCATTATAGTTATCGTCAGCTGGTGTGGACACTAATATAGTTATCGTTATAGTTATCGTCAGCTGGTGTGGACACTAATATAGTTATCGTTATAGTTATCGTCAGCTGGTGTGGACACTAATATAGTTATCGTTATAGTTATCATCAGCTGGTGTGGACACTAATATAGTTATCGTTATAGTTATCGTCAGCTGGTGTGGACACTAATATAGTTATCGTTATAGTTATCGTCCGCTGGTGTGGACACTAATATAGTTATCGTTATAGTTATCGTCAGCTGGTGTGGACACTAATATAGTTATCGTTATAGTTATCATCAGCTGGTGTGGACACTAATATAGTTATCGTTATAGTTATCGTCAGCTGGTGTGGACACTAATATAGTTATCGTTATAGTTATCGTCCGCTGGTGTGGACACTAATATAGTTATCGTCAGCTGGTGTGGACACTAATATAGTTATTGTTATAGTTATCGTCCGCTGGTGTGGACACTAATATAGTTATCGTTATAGTTATCGTCCGCTGGTGTGGACACTAATATAGTTATCGTTATAGTTATCGTCCGCTGGTGTGGACACTAATATAGTTATCATTATAGTTATCGTCCGCTGGTGTGGACACTAATATAGTTATCGTCAGCTGGTGTGGACACTAATATAGTTATCGTTATAGTTATCATCAGCTGGTGTGGACACTAATATAGTTATCGTTATAGTTATCGTCCGCTGGTGTGGACACTAATATAGTTATCGTCAGCTGGTGTGGACACTAATATAGTTATCGTTATAGTTATCATCAGCTGGTGTGGACACTAATATAGTTATCGTTATAGTTATCATCAGCTGGTGTGGACACTAATATAGTTATCATTATAGTTATCGTCCGCTGGTGTGAACACTAATATAGTTATCGTCAGCTGGTGTGGACACTAATATAGTTATCGTTATAGTTATCGTCCGCTGGTGTGGACACTAATATAGTTATCGTCCGCTGGTGTGGACACTAATATAGTTATCATTATAGTTATCGTCAGCTGTTGTGGACACTAATATAGTTATCGTTATAGTTATCGTCAGCTGGTGTGGACACTAATATAGTTATTGTTATAGTTATCGTCCGCTGGTGTGGACACTAATATAGTTATCGTTATAGTTATCGTCCGCTGGTGTGGATACTAATATAGTTATCGTTATAGTTATCGTCCGCTGGTGTGGACACTAATATAGTTATCATTATAGTTATCGTCAGCTGGTGTGGACACTAATATAGTTATCGTTATAGTTATCGTCAGCTGGTGTGGACACTAATATAGTTATCGTTATAGTTATCGTCCGCTGGTGTGGACACTAATATAGTTATCGTTATAGTTATCGTCCGCTGGTGTGGACACTAATATAGTTATCGTTATAGTTATCGTCCGCTGGTGTGGACACTAATATAGTTATCATTATAGTTATCGTCAGCTGGTGTGGACACTAATATAGTTATCGTTATAGTTATCGTCCGCTGGTGTGGACACTAATATAGTTATCGTTATAGTTATCGTCCGCTGGTGTGGACACTAATATAGTTATCGTTATAGTTATCGTCCGCTGGTGTGGACACTAATATAGTTATCGTTATAGTTATCGTCCGCTGGTGTGGACACTAATATAGTTATCGTTATAGTTATCGTCAGCTGGTGTGGACACTAATATAGTTATCGTTATAGTTATCGTCCGCTGGTGTGGACACTAATATAGTTATCGTTATAGTTATCGTCCGCTGGTGTGGACACTAATATAGTTATCATTATAGTTATCGTCAGCTGGTGTGGACACTAATATAGTTATCATTATAGTTATCGTCAGCTGGTGTGGACACTAATATAGTTATCGTTATAGTTATCGTCAGCTGGTGTGGACACTAATATAGTTATCGTTATAGTTATCGTCAGCTGGTGTGGACACTAATATAGTTATTGTTATAGTTATCGTCCGCTGGTGTGGACACTAATATAGTTATCGTTATAGTTATCGTCCGCTGGTGTGGACACTAATATAGTTATCGTTATAGTTATCGTCCGCTGGTGTGGACACTAATATAGTTATCGTTATAGTTATCGTCCGCTGGTGTGGACACTAATATAGTTATCGTTATAGTTATCGTCCGCTGGTGTGGACACTAATATAGTTATCGTTATAGTTATCGTCCGCTGGTGTGGACACTAATATAGTTATCGTCCGCTGGTGTGGACACTAATATAGTTATCATTATAGTTATCGTCAGCTGGTGTGGACACTAATATAGTTATTGTTATAGTTATCGTCAGCTGGTGTGGACACTAATATAGTTATCGTTATAGTTATCGTCCGCTGGTGTGGACACTAATATAGTTATCGTTATAGTTATCGTCCGCTGGTGTGGACACTAATATAGTTATCGTTATAGTTATCGTCAGCTGGTGTGGACACTAATACAGTTATCGTTATAGTTATCATCAGCTGGTGTGGACACTAATATAGTTATCGTTATAGTTATCGTCCGCTGGTGTGGACACTAATATAGTTATCGTTATAGTTATCGTCCGCTGGTGTGGACACTAATATAGTTATCGTTATAGTTATCGTCCGCTGGTGTGGACACTAATATAGTTATCATTATAGTTATCGTCCGCTGGTGTGGACACTAATATAGTTATCGTCAGCTGGTGTGGACACTAATATAGTTATCGTTATAGTTATCGTCCGCTGGTGTGGACACTAATATAGTTATCGTCAGCTGGTGTGGACACTAATATAGTTATCGTTATAGTTATCGTCCGCTGGTGTGGACACTAATATAGTTATCGTTATAGTTATTGTCCGCTGGTGTGGACACTAATATAGTTATCGTCCGCTGGTGTGGACACTAATATAGTTATCATTATAGTTATCGTCAGCTGGTGTGGACACTAATATAGTTATTGTTATAGTTATCGTCAGCTGGTGTGGACACTAATATAGTTATCGTTATAGTTATCGTCAGCTGGTGTGGACACTAATATAGTTATCGTTATAATTATCGTCCGCTGGTGTGGACACTAATATAGTTATCGTTATAGTTATCGTCAGCTGGTGTGGACACTAATACAGTTATCGTTATAGTTATCATCAGCTGGTGTGGACACTAATATAGTTATCGTTATAGTTATCGTCCGCTGGTGTGGACACTAATATAGTTATCGTTATAGTAATCGTCCGCTGGTGTGGACACTAATATAGTTATCGTTATAGTTATCGTCCGCTGGTGTGGACACTAATATAGTTATCGTTATAGTTATCGTCCGCTGGTGTGGACACTAATATAGTTATCGTTATAGTTATCGTCCGCTGGTGTGGACACTAATATAGTTATCATTATAGTTATCGTCCGCTGGTGTGGACACTAATATAGTTATCGTCAGCTGGTGTGGACACTAATATAGTTATCGTTATAGTTATCATCAGCTGGTGTGGACACTAATATAGTTATCGTTATAGTTATCGTCCGCTGGTGTGGACACTAATATAGTTATCGTTATAGTTATCGTCCGCTGGTGTGGACACTAATATAGTTATCGTTATAGTTATCGTCCGCTGGTGTGGACACTAATATAGTTATCGTTATAGTTATCGTCCGCTGGTGTGGACACTAATATAGTTATCGTTATAGTTATCGTCAGCTGGTGTGGACACTAATATAGTTATCGTTATAGTTATCGTCCGCTGGTGTGGACATTAATATAGTTATCGTTATAGTTATTGTCAGCTGGTGTGGACACTAATATAGTTATCGTTATAGTTATTGTCAGCTGGTGTGGACACTAATATAGTTATCGTTATAGTTATTGTCAGCTGGTGTGGACACTAATATAGTTATCGTTATAGTTATTGTCAGCTGGTGTGGACACTAATATAGTTATCGTTATAGTTATTGTCAGCTGGTGTGGACACTAATATAGTTATCGTTATAGTTATTGTCAGCTGGTGTGGACACTAATATAGTTATCGTTATAGTTATTGTCAGCTGGTGTGGACACTAATATAGTTATCGTTATAGTTATTGTCAGCTGGTGTGGACACTAATATAGTTATCGTTATAGTTATTGTCAGCTGGTGTGGACACTAATATAGTTATCGTTATAGTTATTGTCAGCTGGTGTGGACACTAATATAGTTATCGTTATAGTTATTGTCAGCTGGTGTGGACACTAATATAGTTATCGTTATAGTTATCGTCCGCTGGTGTGGACACTAATATAGTTATCGTTATAGTTATTGTCAGCTGGTGTGGACACTAATATAGTTATCGTTATAGTTATTGTCAGCTGGTGTGGACACTAATATAGTTATCGTTATAGTTATTGTCAGCTGGTGTGGACACTAATATAGTTATCGTTATAGTTATCGTCCGGTCTTTAGCGTGTGTATCTGTGTCCCTGAGCGCCGCACCTCTTGACCACCTCGTTGTCCAACAGTGAGCTGTCCACCACCACGATCTGCTGCGGGATACTGACGTCCACGGCCACCAGGCCCAGGGTCATGAGGGTCAGGCAGCACGCGCTGGCGCCCCCTGGAGCGTCCATGGGGAACTGCAGCATGCCCTGAGTGTCCTCCTCCTGCTCGTCTCCCGGGGTCTCGGGGTCTTTCTGGAAGTGGAAGCGGCTGGGTCTGTCGCTGCTGCCGCCCACGCCCTCGTACAGACCCGCCATCAGATCGAAGGCCTCGTTGAAGATCAGGCTCGGGAAACGCCACGTGAAGAACCTGCAGCACACGGACACACACTTATAATGAGGTGTGTGTGACCTGTAGTAGTGAACACGGCTCAAGGTGTGTGTGTGTGACCTGTAGTAGTGAACACGGCTCAAGGTGTGTGTGTGTGACCTGTAGTAGTGAACACGGCTCAAGGTGTGTGTGTGTGACCTGTAGTAGTGAACAATGCTCAAGGTGTGTGTGTGTGTGACCTGTAGTAGTGAACACGGCTCAAGGTGTGTGTGTGTGTGACCTGTAGTAGTGAACACGGCTCAAGGTGTGTGTGTGTGACCTGTAGTAGTGAACAATGCTCAAGGTGTGTGTGTGTGTGACCTGTAGTAGTGAACACGGCTCAAGGTGTGTGTGTGTGTGTGAGTGACCTGTAGTAGTGAACACGGCTCAAGGTGTGTGTGTGTGTGTGTGTGTGACCTGTAGTAGTGAACACGGCTCAAGGTGTGTGTGTGTGTGTGTGTGTGACCTGTAGTAGTGAACACGGCTCAAGGTGTGTGTGTGACCTGTAGTAGTGAACACGGCTCAAGGTGTGTGTGTGTGTGTGTGTGTGTGTGTGTGTGACCTGTAGTAGTGAACACGGCTCAAGGTGTGTGTGTGTGTGTGTGACCTGTAGTAGTGAACACGGCTCAAGGTGTGTGTGTGTGTGTGACCTGTAGTAGTGAACACGGCTCAAGGTGTGTGTGTGTGTGACCTGTAGTAGTGAACACGGCTCAAGGTGTGTGTGTGTGTGTGTGTGTGACCTGTAGTAGTGAACACGGCTCAAGGTGTGTGTGTGTGTGTGTGACCTGTAGTAGTGAACACGGCTCAAGGTGTGTGTGTGTGTGTGTGTGTGTGACCTGTAGTAGTGAACACGGCTCAAGGTGTGTGTGTGTGTGTGTGTGAGACCTGTAGTAGTGAACACGGCTCAAGGTGTGTGTTTGTGTGTGTGACCTGTAGCAGTGAACAATGCTCAAGGTGTGTGTGTGTGTGTGTGTGTGTGTGTGACCTGTAGTAGTGAACACGGCTCAAGGTGTGTGTGTGTGTGTGTGTGACCTGTAGTAGTGAACACGGCTCAAGGTGTGTGTGTGTGTGTGTGTGTGTGTGTGTGTGTGTGACCTGTAGTAGTGAACACGGCTCAAGGTGTGTGTGTGTGTGACCTGTAGTAGTGAACACGGCTCAAGGTGTGTGTGTGTGTGTGTGACCTGTAGTAGTGAACACGGCTCAAGGTGTGTGTGTGTGTGTGACCTGTAGTAGTGAACACGGCTCAAGGTGTGTGTGTGTGTGTGTGTGTGTGACCTGTAGTAGTGAACACGGCTCAAGGTGTGTGTGTGTGTGTGTGTGTGTGTGACATGTAGTAGTGAACACGGCTCAAGGTGTGTGTGTGTGTGTGTGTGTGTGTGTGACCTGTAGTAGTGAACACGGCTCAAGGTGTGTGTGTGTGTGTGTGACCTTTAGTAGTGAACACGGCTCAAGGTGTGTGTGTGTGTGTGTGTGTGTGTGTGTGAGACCTGTAGTAGTGAACACGGCTCAAGGTGTGTGTGTGTGTGTGTGTGTGTGTGTGTGTGTGTGTGTGTGTGAGACCTGTAGTAGTGAACACGGCTCAAGGTGTGTGTGTGTGTGACCTGTAGTAGTGAACAATGCTCAAGGTGTGTGTGTGTGTGTGTGTGTGAGACCTGTAGTAGTAAAACAATGCTCAAGGTGTGTGTGTGTGACCTGTAGTAGTGCTGTGACAGCTGGTAGGACATGGGCAGGAAGGGCAGCGAGTGGTGTGTGTGTGTGTGTGTGTGTGTGTGAGTGACCTGTAGTAGTGCTGTGACAGCTGGTAGGACATGGGCAGGAAGGGCAGCGAGTGGTGTGTGTGTGTGTGTGTGTGTGACCTGTAGTAGTGCTGTGACAGCTGGTAGGACATGGGCAGGAAGGGCAGCGAGTGGTGTGTGTGTGTGTGTGTGTGTGTGTGTGTGTGTGAGAGACCTGTAGTAGTGCTGTGACAGCTGGTAGGACATGGGCAGGAAGGGCAGCGAGTGGTGTGTGTGTGTGTGTGTGTGAGACCTGTAGTAGTGCTGTGACAGCTGGTAGGACATGGGCAGGAAGGGCAGCGAGTGGTGTGTGTGTGTGTGTGTGTGTGTGTGTGTGTGTGAGAGACCTGTAGTAGTGCTGTGACAGCTGGTAGGACATGGGCAGGAAGGGCAGCGAGTGGTGTGTGTGTGTGTGTGTGAGACCTGTAGTAGTGCTGTGACAGCTGGTAGGACATGGGCAGGAAGGGCAGCGAGTGGTGTGTGTGTGTGTGTGTGTGTGTGTGTGTGAGAGACCTGTAGTAGTGCTGTGACAGCTGGTAGGACATGGGCAGGAAGGGCAGCGAGTGGTGTGTGTGTGTGTGTGTGTGTGTGTGTGAGAGACCTGTAGTAGTGCTGTGACAGCTGGTAGGACATGGGCAGGAAGGGCAGCGAGTGGTGTGTGTGTGTGTGTGTGTGTGTGTGTGTGTGAGAGACCTGTAGTAGTGCTGTGACAGCTGGTAGGACATGGGCAGGAAGGGCAGCGAGTGGTGTGTGTGTGTGTGTGTGTGACCTGTAGTAGTGCTGTGACAGCTGGTAGGACATGGGCAGGAAGGGCAGCGAGTGGTGTGTGTGTGTGTGTGTGTGTGTGTGTGTGTGAGACCTGTAGTAGTGCTGTGACAGCTGGTAGGACATGGGCAGGAAGGGCAGCGAGTGGTGTGTGTGTGTGTGTGTGTGTGTGTGAGACCTGTAGTAGTGCTGTGACAGCTGGTAGGACATGGGCAGGAAGGGCAGCGAGTGGTGTGTGTGTGTGTGTGTGTGTGTGTGTGTGTGTGAGACCTGTAGTAGTGCTGTGACAGCTGGTAGGACATGGGCAGGAAGGGCAGCGAGTGGTGTGTGTGTGTGTGTGTGTGTGAGACCTGTAGTAGTGCTGTGACAGCTGGTAGGACATGGGCAGGAAGGGCAGCGAGTGGTGTGTGTGTGTGTGTGTGTGAGACCTGTAGTAGTGCTGTGACAGCTGGTAGGACATGGGCAGGAAGGGCAGCGAGTGGTGTGTGTGTGTGTGTGAGACCTGTAGTAGTGCTGTGACAGCTGGTAGGACATGGGCAGGAAGGGCAGCGAGTGGTGTGTGTGTGTGTGTGTGTGTGTGTGTGTGTGTGTGTGTGAGACCTGTAGTAGTGCTGTGACAGCTGGTAGGACATGGGCAGGAAGGGCAGCGAGTGGTGTGTGTGTGTGTGTGTGTGTGAGACCTGTAGTAGTGCTGTGACAGCTGGTAGGACATGGGCAGGAAGGGCAGCGAGTGGTGTGTGTGTGTGTGTGTGTGTGTGAGACCTGTAGTAGTGCTGTGACAGCTGGTAGGACATGGGCAGGAAGGGCAGCGAGTGGTGTGTGTGTGTGTGTGTGTGTGTGTGTGAGAGACCTGTAGTAGTGCTGTGACAGCTGGTAGGACATGGGCAGGAAGGGCAGCGAGTGGTGTGTGTGTGTGTGTGTGTGTGAGACCTGTAGTAGTGCTGTGACAGCTGGTAGGACATGGGCAGGAAGGGCAGCGAGTGGTGTGTGTGTGTGTGTGTGAGACCTGTAGTAGTGCTGTGACAGCTGGTAGGACATGGGCAGGAAGGGCAGCGAGTGGCACTTCTTCAGGTGGGCTTTGGTGATGGGCCGCCGGCGGTTCACTAGTGCCCGGTTACGGCACGTCTGGAAGGCCTGGGACAACACCTCCTCGCTGTAGCGCGTGTACAGACAGAACGTCTGACGGAGAGACAGACATCATCACTGACACCCGACTGACACACAGCATAAACACGTGTGTGTGTGTGTGTGTGTGTGTGTGTGTGTGTGTGTGTACCTGGAAGGGTCTGTAGTTCTTCATCTGAGCGTTGGTCAGCACCAGTGTGCTCTGAATTAAATTAAACAGCACCAGAACATCAATGTCCTCCTTCCTGAAACACATCACGTTATAAATATTAAGAAGAAGAAGAAGAAGAAGAAGAAGAAGAAGAAGAGCATGTAATTAATGCACAGAGCGCAAAACTCAACACAGGATTTAAACAGTGAAATCATGTCAGTCACACACACACACCTCTTCAAGGTGTCTTTAATGCGCTCAAGTGATTCGTCAATCGTGTACACCTTAAACCTGAGGAAACACACACACACACACACACGTTAAGACACATCTGCAGAGAAGTCCGTGTTCTGTTAACTCTAAAATAAAGCTTAATAAATGTATATTAAAATAAGCCAGGATTGCCAAACGTGAGTCAGTGATTCAGAGATCACAGCTCATCCCCCCTCTGCTGATAAACATGTCTTGACATGGAATGAACGTGATGTATTCACTTTAATATGCTGTATTTATAGGGACTTTATGGTACTAAATAATATTTATGTAATAGTTATATTTTCCAAAACATGCTTTACTGTATAAATGCAAACAGATGTGTTCCAGATGTGAGGCTGACATCTGAAGAAACGCTCTTCCGGTGAGAGTGTGTGTGTGTGTGTACTTGTGAAAGAGCTCGTCTCTTGTGTCGGGTATGATGACATCACTGGAGCCGTAGCTGGAGCTGAACTTTGACCTCAGAGCGCGAACAAACTCCTTGTACTCCTCAGCACACACCTGTAACACACACACACACACACACACACACACACACGAGAGAGACTTATGTTTGCAGTCTGACTTCAGTTCTGTACTCTGTGGGCGTTTAAATCCTCGCTGAGGAGTGTGTGATTCTCAGGGTGTAACGGTACAGGACACACACTCCAATCCGAGTTCCCACACACACACATTCAGTGCTCAGTGCATTCCCGCAGGAAGCTCCAGCGGTAAATGCTCTTTAATGTGGCGTGACTGATCACTGTACGGACCAGTGAACACGACCGTCATAGTCACAGAACAAACATGAGTGAACATCTGACGGTGTGTGAGGATACACACTTACTGACACGCATCATGTGTGTGTAATCGCTCAATCGGTGTCTCAGCGGCGAAGCGTGGCTTCACACTGCGGTACGAGCCGAAGCGTGAGTGTGTACCGGTGCACCCGTATCTGAGAGAGAACCAATGAGCACTCGTGTCTCACCTTCCCATCGTTATAGTCGCCAGATCGGCTCAGGAAGCTGACCATCAGCTCCTTATCCTGATACATCTCCGCCAGACAGATCCTACAGCCAGCAGACACACAGAGGTTCATTACTCAGACAGTGAGTGTGTGTGTGTGTGTGTGTGTGTGTGTGTGTGTGTGTGTGTGAGAGAGTTAGTGTGTGTAGTTCACCTGTAGTTCAGGCAGGTCTGTGGGTTCTTCATGATGTAGCGTGAGCGTCGGCTCACAGACAGAGATGTTTTATCCAGAGATAACTCAAACTCAGCGTGCAGGACGTCACGAACCACCGTCCAGGGAACAAACGGCCTCTTTAGCTGCACACACACACACACACACACCCATGAGCATCTACTGTACTAACGCCGCTGGTGTGTGTTCATTTAGTCCTGTGTCAAATGTCCACTGTAGTTTTAGTCAGCCTGTCCAAGTCTCCTCCTTTCTTAGAGCGCCATCTGCTGTTCAAAACTACGCTCAATAGATTAGAGAGAGAATCACACGTGTGTGTGTGTGTGTGTGTGTGTGTGTGTGTGTACCTTGCGGTTGAGGAAGTGGCTGGCGACGCGGCACAGCATCAGCAGACTGTCCTCCATGTGTGTCCAGGCCACTCTCTGTCTGGTCATCTGAAGAAGAGCCCGCTGGTCCGTCTCGTCCTGCGCCTGACTCTGCCTGCTCGCTCGCACTGACACACACACACACACACACACACTTCCTGTTGAGCTACATGACATCATCACCATTTAATATCAACGTCCTGCAGCGCCACCTCTCTTCTTCTTGCGGGCCGGTTTGCTGCCGTCTTTCTTGGGTCTGTTGCGTTTGAGGTTCCGTCCTCCGCGCACCTCCTGGTTCCTGCTGGACGGCTCTGAGCTCACACGCACGTCCTCCTCCAGCACAGCAGGGGCCGCCACCTTCACTCCGCTCTCAACCGCTGCCAAACACACACACACACACACACACTCTTAGGGCTGGATCGGCCAATCACAGGTATGTTGAGAACGTGAGCGTGTGTTACCGGGTGGTTTGGGCGGAGGGTGTTTGGACAGCAGGTTCCTCAGTCTGACGGTGTGATGCGTCCCTGTGTCTTCAGCGCTCTGACAACATCACAAACACATTAACACACAGCGCAACGATGCTGACAACACACTGTGTGTGTGTGTGTGTGTGTGTGTGTGTACCTGTTTGTTTGAGTTGACCAGGTGACTGGTCCACGTCCAGTTGCGCT
>CM042241.1:631153-633653 GCA_023566225.1 Romanogobio albipinnatus
CACACACACACACACACACACACACACACACACACGTGTGTTTATCTGACATACAGCGGGTGACAGCTCATCACGAGACAGAGAGAGAGTCTTACGAGTAAAAGCCCTCGATGATCTTGCTGCAGCGCACGGCCTCGATGATCATGTTCTTGCGCTTCAGCAGTCGGTACGTCTCGTGAATTTCCACCTTCTTCGTCTTCTGCAGAAGTCGTTATTGTTATCGTTGACATCATCGTTATTGCCATCGTTATCCTTCTCATCTTAAATTTTTAACTTCATCGTTATTATTATGCTTCTCATCGTTAACATCAACGTTAGAGTTATTATTATCTTCTCATCTTTAAGATCGTTATAGTTATCGTTATCCTTCTCATCGTTATAGTTATCGTTATCCTTCTCATCGTTATAGTTATCGTTATCCTTCTCATCGTTATAGTTATCCTTCTCATCGTTATAGTTATCGTTATCCTTCTCATCGTTATAGTTATCGTTATCCTTCTCATCGTTATAGTTATCGTTATCCTTCTCATCGTTATAGTTATCGTTATCCTTCTCATCGTTATAGTTATTTTTATCCTTCTCATCGTTATAGTTATCGTTATCCTTCTCATCGTTATAGTTATCGTTATAGTTATTTTTATCCTTCTAATCGTTATAGTTATCGTTATCCTTCTCATCGTTATAGTTATCGTTATCCTTCTCATCATTATAGTTATCGTTATCCTTCTCATCGTTATAGTTATCGTTATCCTTCTCATCGTTATAGTTATCGTTATCCTTCTCATCGTTATAGTTATTTTTATCCTTCTCATCGTTATAGTTATTTTTATCCTTCTCATCGTTATAGTTATCGTTATCCTTCTCATCGTTATAGTTATTTTTATCCTTCTCATCGTTATAGTTATTTTTATCCTTCTCATCGTTATAGTTATCGTTATCCTTCTCATCGTTATAGTTATCGTTATCCTTCTCATCGTTATAGTTATCGTTATCCTTCTCATCGTTATAGTTATCGTTATCCTTCTCATCGTTATAGTTATCGTTATCCTTCTCAACATTATAGTTATTGAAATCATTCTTATCGTTATCATCATCGTTATTGTTATTCGTTGACATCATCGTAATAGTTATTGTTATTACGGACTGTACCTCCATCAGCACCTCCACGATCACCGGCTCCTCGGAGTGTTGTGATTGGCTGTCACTGGTGCTGGGGGCGGGGTCAGTAGCCTCTGTGTTCTGTCCAACTGAAGCCTTCTGAGAGGCTTTAGCCCCGCCCACTCGCGCAGAGGGCTTCTCTGAACGACACAAACACACATGAAAACAAAACCCACATCAGTAAGCACACGAGTGTGTCATGATTGGCCACTCACTCTTGAGGGGCGTGGCTTTCTTGCTGAGTTTGGCGTGTTTGAGGGCTGGCGCTGCGGCGGGGCCCTCCTCACACTCGGGCTGGGGCTGGGGCTGGGTCAGGTGTGTGATGCGCAGGTGCTGGCTGCGCTGGCGCTCTCTGGTGAACTGCAGGCTGAGCTTACTCTGCTCCACGAACAGCCTGCTGATGTATTTGGTGGTCCTCTGCCGCCCCTCGTCCTCCATGAAGCCCTGAGACACACACACACACGAGGAGACGTCACGCTCCTGTCCCGGGTCATGTGACCTGCGCATGCCCACACGCGTGTGTTACCTTGATCATGTCGATGCGCTCCAGCAGTCTGCAGATCATCCGTCCCTCCAGTTTCCCGATGTTGAGTCTCCCTCTGAGGGCGGACTGAGAGATCCCTCTGGTCCCGGTCGACACCACTGCAGCAGCCAATCACAGCACAGGGATCAGTCAAGGGACACACACCATATGGTCACAGATCATAGCTATCGCTACAGCTGTTGACTGAAGTCATGTGACGTCTGACCGATGTCGTAGGCTTGAGTCAGCACGTCCCGCTCGATGATGCGGGGCTCCGCGAGGGCGTTCCTCTTGCCGGACGCCTCGCCCTCTTCATCATTGTTCTCATCATCCTCCTCCTCCTCCACATCCTTCTGTCCGTACGGCTTCAGCAGCTTCAGACAGCGCACGAACACGTCAGTGCCTAGCAGCCAATCACAGCACAGAGAGCAGTCAGCGGGCGCTTCAGTCACCTGACGTCATGTGACGAGTCGCGTGACCTCTGACCTCGCAGGGTTTTGAAGGGGCCTCCGGTGGGGTCGAGCTCCTTCAGAGGGATCCTCAGCAGGGTCACCATCTTAGCGGCGGTCATGTACTGGTACACACGCTTGAATGTGCGCTCGCTGACACGCTACACACACACACACAAGCATTACAGCAGAGCGAGAGCTTCCTGTGACATCATCAGACATGAGCGCTCGCTCACCAGCTGCTCGCGGAGCTTCATTATCACGCCCGTCCTATCAGGAAGCTCAGACAGGAGGTTAGACGTCGACTCCATCAGGATATCATACTTACTCCTCCTGACACACACACACACACACACACATTATATTAGCC
>CM042241.1:638653-656153 GCA_023566225.1 Romanogobio albipinnatus
CCTTTTTGTCTTTAGCCGAGGCGAGACGCTTCTGACGCTTCTGTTGTTCAAGAGTGTGACAGCTGAAACCCATGTCGGTCACACGTCTGTGTGTAGAGGTTCTTGAAGCACTGACTCCAGCTCCAGTCCACTCTTTGTGAATCTCCCACACATTTTTGAATGGGTTTTGTTTCACAATCCTCTCCAGGGTGCGGTTATCCCTATTGCTTGTACACTTTTTTCTAGCACATCTTTTCCTTCCCTTCGCCTCTCTATTAATGTGCTTGGACACAGAGCTCTGGGAACAGCCAGCCTCTTTTGCAATGACCTTTTGTGTCTTGCCCTCCTTGTGCAAGGGGTCAATGGTCATCTTTTGGACAACTGTCAGGTCAGCAGTCTTCCCCATGATTGTGTGGCCTACAGAACTCGACTGAGAGACCATTAAAGGCCTTTGCAGGTGTTTTGAGTTCATCAGCTGATGAGAGTGTGGCACCAGGTGTCTTCAATATTCAACCTTTCCACAATATTCTCATTTTCTGAGATCCTGAATTTGGGATTTTCCTTAGTTGTCAGTTATAATCATCAAAATTAAAAGAAATAAACATTTGAAATATATCAGTCTGTGTGTAATGAATGAATATAATATACAAGTTTCACTTTTTGAATGGAATTAGTGAAATAAATCAACTTTTTGATGATATTCTAATTATATGACCAGCACCTGTATATGGAGTCAGTTTCAACTTCTTATGGCATAATTTAGATTTTTTTATATATCATAATATCAACTTATGTCAGTTTCAACTTCTTATATCATAATTTAAACTTTTTAAGTCAATTCATGCCAGTTTTAACTTATGTAATCACTTTTTTTCTTCACTATGTCTTCTTATGTCATAATTTTGATTTAATGTGTCATAATCACCAGCACTGTATAACAGTAAAGATCCATTTCCAAAAACACAAACACAAAGCACACTCATCGCTGAGGTAACCGTTACACAAGTGTTGTCCGGCTGTTTTAATGATGGATATAATAAGCGAGATGTTAATGAGCACTGGGGTGGGAAATGTGCTGACTTTAACACTCCTGTGAACCGAAACTGTGTGTTTAACTACGTTTCTACAGTTACTGCAGTTAGACTGAGGTAAAGGACGGGTAAATGTCTGAGGTAAAGGACGGGTAAATGTCTGAGGTAAAGGACGGGTAAATGTCTGAGGTAAAGGACGGGTAAATGTCTGAGGTAAAGGACGGGTAAATGTCTGAGGTAAAGGACGGGTAAATGTCTGAGGTAAAGGACGGGTAAATGTCTGAGGTAAAGGACGGGTAAATATCTGAGGTAAAGGACGGATAAATGTCTGAGGTAAAGGACGGGTAAATGTCTGAGGTAAAGGACGGATAAATGTCTGAGGTAAAGGACGGGTAAATGTCTGAGGTAAAGGACGGGTAAATGTCTGAGGTAAAGGACGGGTAAATGTCTGAGATAAAGGACGGGTAAATGTCTGAGGTAAAGGACGGGTAAATGTCTGAGGTAAAGGACGGGTAAATGTCTGAGGTAAAGGACATGTCTGAGGTAAAGGACGGATAAATGTCTGAGGTAAAGGACGGGTAAATGTCTGAGGTAAAGGACGGGTAAATGTCTGAGGTAAAGGACGGGTAAATGTCTGAGGTAAAGGACGGGTAAATGTCTGAGGTAAAGGACGGATAAATGTCTGAGGTAAAGGACGGGTAAATGTCTGAGGTAAAGGACGGATAAATGTCTGAGGTAAAGGACGGGTAAATGTCTGAGGTAAAGGACGGGTAAATGTCTGAGGTAAAGGACGGATAAATGTCTGAGGTAAAGGACGGGTAAATGTCTGAGGTAAAGGACGGGTAAATGTCTGAGGTAAAGGACGGATAAATGTCTGAGGTAAAGGACGGGTAAATGTCTGAGGTAAAGGACGGATAAATGTCTGAGGTAAAGGACGGGTAAATGTCTGAGGTAAAGGACGGGTAAATGTCTGAGGTAAAGGACGGGTAAATGTCTGAGGTAAAGGACGGGTAAATATCTGAGGTAAAGGACGGATAAATGTCTGAGGTAAAGGACGGATAAATGTCTGAGGTAAAGGACGGGTAAATGTCTGAGGTAAAGGACGGATAAATGTCTGAGGTAAAGGACGGATAAATGTCTGAGATAAAGGACGGATAAATGTCTGAGGTAAAGGACGGGTAAATGTCTGAGGTAAAGGACGGGTAAATGTCTGAGATAAAGGACGGGTAAATGTCTGAGGTAAAGGACGGGTAAATGTCTGAGGTAAAGGACGGGTAAATGTCTGAGATAAAGGACGGGTAAATGTCTGAGGTAAAGGACGGGTAAATGTCTGAGGTAAAGGACGGGTAAATGTCTGAGGTAAAGGACGGGTAAATGTCTGAGGTAAAGGACGGGTAAATGTCTGAGATAAAGGACGGGTAAATGTCTGAGGTAAAGGACGGGTAAATGTCTGAGGTAAAGGACGGGTAAATGTCTGAGGTAAAGGACGGGTAAATGTCTGAGATAAAGGACGGGTAAATGTCTGAGGTAAAGGACGGGTAAATGTCTGAGGTAAAGGACGGGTAAATGTCTGAGGTAAAGGACGGGTAAATGTCTGAGGTAATGGACGGATAAATGTCTGAGATAAAGGACGGATAAATGTCTGAGGTAAAGGACGGGTAAATGTCTGAGGTAAAGGACGGGTAAATGTCTGAGATAAAGGACGGGTAAATGTCTGAGGTAAAGGACGGGTAAATGTCTGAGGTAAAGGACGGGTAAATGTCTGAGGTAAAGGACGGGTAAATGTCTGAGGTAAAGGACGTGGGAAATGTCTGAGGTAAAGGACGGGTAAATGTCTGAGGTAAAGGACGGGTAAATGTCTGAGGTAAAGGACGGGTAAATGTCTGAGGTAAAGGACGGGTAAATGTCTGAGATAAAGGACGGGTAAATGTCTGAGGTAAAGGACGGGTAAATGTCTGAGGTAAAGGACGGGTAAATGTCTGAGGTAAAGGACGGGTAAATGTCTGAGGTAAAGGACGGATAAATGTCTGAGATAAAGGACGGATAAATGTCTGAGGTAAAGGACGGGTAAATGTCTGAGGTAAAGGACGGGTAAATGTCTGAGGTAAAGGACGGATAAATGTCTGAGATAAAGGACGGATAAATGTCTGAGGTAAAGGACGGGTAAATGTCTGAGGTAAAGGACGGGTAAATGTCTGAGGTAAAGGACGGGTAAATGTCTGAGGTAAAGGACGGGTAAATGTCTGAGGTAAAGGACGGGTAAATGTCTGAGATAAAGGACGGGTAAATGTCTGAGGTAAAGGACGGGTAAATGTCTGAGGTAAAGGACGGGTAAATGTCTGAGGTAAAGGACGGGTAAATGTCTGAGGTAAAGGACGGGTAAATGTCTGAGGTAAAGGACGGATAAATGTCTGAGATAAAGGACGGATAAATGTCTGAGGTAAAGGACGGGTAAATGTCTGAGATAAAGGACGGGTAAATGTCTGAGATAAAGGACGGGTAAATGTCTGAGATAAAGGACGGATAAATGTCTGAGGTAAAGGACGGGTAAATGTCTGAGGTAAAGGACGGGTAAATGTCTGAGGTAAAGGACGGGTAAATGTCTGAGGTAAAGGACGGGTAAATGTCTGAGGTAAAGGACGGGTAAATGTCTGAGGTAAAGGACGGGTAAATGTCTGAGGTAAAGGACGGGTAAATGTCTGAGGTAAAGGACGGGTAAATGTCTGAGGTAAAGGACGTGGGAAATGTCTGAGGTAACTTTAGACATATGGCTTTGATTTTATAGTAATTTTAGAGTAAATTATTTTTTGTAAAATATATATTTTATTTGAAATAAAAAATATTTAGTACAGTATTTTTCATTTACAGTAAATTTAAACTTCCATACGTTCATATTTTGAATTGAATTCACTTCAGCAATAATCTGCAGTGTCGTCTTTAAAACGAGACCAAACTTTGGTCTATATTCCAAAGCTTTCTTGAATTACAGCCCTTTAAGTCTGGATAGTGCATGTCCATGTGTATTCTCAGAAAGGGGTGACAGTTAAAGGGTTAAAGGACGGGTAAATGTCTGAGGTAACTTTAAAGGACGGGTAAATGTCTGCGGTACCGGTCGTGCAGGGCGACGGTTCTCCGGCTCTCCGGCAGCAGGTAGAAGCGGATCTCGTCGCTCCGGATCAAGCAGCTCCAGATGAACTGCTGACTGAGCGGATCCAGATTCAACCCGAACTCGGGCTGGCGGCTGCGCAGCCTCAACCACAGCGTCTGAGTGCTGATCCCGTCCAAACCCTCCAGAGCCACCTCGTCCAGAACCGCGTTCAGCGGGTCCATCATCATCATCGCTCTCTCTACACACACACACACACACAGCCGAACTCAACAGACGCGCTTCTGCTGCTGCTTCCGCTGCCTGTCTGCGCGTGCGCGACACTGACACCCGCCGCGCGCCTCCGGTACTACAACTGCACAGCAGCGCGCGTGACCGCGAACACAGCAGAGACACGCAAAACAGAGAATAACTAAC
Source organism: Romanogobio albipinnatus (assembly GCA_023566225.1). NCBI lineage: Eukaryota > Metazoa > Chordata > Actinopteri > Cypriniformes > Gobionidae > Romanogobio > Romanogobio albipinnatus. Next base: position 643,187 of record CM042241.1, read on the forward strand.
AACATGTCTGTTTTTCAAACACCAAACAAAAAGATTTTTCCAAAAATGTGACACAAAAAACGAGTCAATGTTTTTAAATGGAGATTTATAGATCATAAAGCTGATTAATGATCATTGATGTGTGGTTTGTTTGACATTGTTTGTAGATCTGGAATCTGAGGGGCAAAACATCCTAACATTGAGACACAGAGCTGGGGCATGAGCTGGGATCTCAGGAGAGCTGGGGCATGAGCTGGGATCTCAGGAGAGCTGGGGCATGAGCTGGGATCTCAGGAGAGCTGGGGCATGAGCTGGGATCTCAGGAGAGCTGGGGCATGAGCTGGGATCTCAGGAGAGCTGGGGCATGAGCTGGGATCTCAGGAGAGCTGGGGCATGAGCTGGGATCTCAGGAGAGCTGGGGCATGAGCTGGGATCTCAGGAGAGCTGGGGCATGAGCTGGGATCTCAGGAGAGCTGGGGCATGAGGCGGGTCAACACACTCAGGGTGACAGGACAAAACCAAACCCATCTATTCTGAGTTTAGCTGTGACATCATCATCAGTGAACAGCCAATCACACGCTGTGATCAGTGAGATTCATCCCTCTCTTCTGCAGAACATGACTGAAGAACACAGGAAGAAGAAAAGAGCGGCCTATAAAAGAAGGAAAACTCTACGCCAATGCAAGTAAAGTCCTGAAGTGAGTTTAGTTGATATAGAGAGAGCTGAACATTTAAGCTCACGTGTAGTCACTTTTATAGCTTTATTTATTGATTTTAAAGCGTATTTGTATGACCTTTGATTAGGCTAGTTTTAACCAAGTGCCTCTTAATGAGTGATTGTGTAATTGATTACGGATATAATAATTACATACATGATAAATAAACATTTTTATGATTATAAGTAAGCATTGTGAAAAGCCAGACGCTTTAGTCTTTAAAGAACATTTGCTCTGTAGTGTTCGGAGTGGAAAAGGGGGAGTGGCTTCATTGCATCGGAGGCGTGTCACTTTGCTCACAGCTGATTGGTCTAATTTCAGTCTTATCCAGAACATAGCCTGCGCTGGAACACGGCTAAAAGCCAAACCTCGTTAATGGTCCCCGGATTAGCACAAACTAAGCTTGAACACATGTGGCTAGCAGCTAACCCGGCTTCACCGCAGGACTGTGTGTTTGAGGCTGTAGTGAGAGTCTCGGGTCACCCTCATATGCACATGTGTGGAGATCATGTGACTACGGGTGGGCGGTGCCCTCCTCCACTCTGGCGATGATCTTCTGCTCAAACGTGGGCAGGACGGCGGCGTCCTCGCGGATCTCCTGGTAGACGGCTCCGCACGGGAGCTCGGCGCTGGCGCTCTGGAAGAAGAACCTGTGAGAGAGAGAGACATGAGCAGGACACACAGCAGCCAGGGCGGAGGACGGAGGGTGGAGGACGGAGGGTGGAGGACGGAGGGTGGAGGGTGGAGGGCGGAGGACGGAGGGTGGAGGGTGGAGGGCTGAGGGCGGAGGGCTGAGGGCGGAGCGCTGAGGGCGGAGGGCTGAGGGCTGAGGGCGGAGGGCTGAGGGCTGAGGGCGGAGGGCTGAGGGCGGAGGGCGGAGGGCGGAGGGCTGAGGGCTGAGGGCGGAGGGCTGAGGGCGGAGGGCTGAGGGCGGAGGGCTGAGGGCGGAGGGCGGAGCGCTGAGGGCGGAGGGCTGAGGGCGGAGGGCTGAGGGCGGAGGGCTGAGGGCTGAGGGCGGAGGGCTGAGGGCTGAGGGCTGAGGGCGGAGGGCGGAGGGCGGAGGGCGGAGGGCGGAGGGCTGAGGGCTGAGGGCGGAGGGCTGAGGGCTGAGGGCTGAGGGCGGAGGGCTGAGGGCGGAGGGCGGAGGGCTGAGGGCGGAGGGCTGAGGGCTGAGGGCTGAGGGCGGAGGGCTGAGGGCTGAGGGCGGAGGGCTGAGGGCTGAGGGCTGAGGGCGGAGGGCTGAGGGCTGAGGGCTGAGGGCGGAGGGCGGAGGGCTGAGGGCTGAGGGCGGAGGGCTGAGGGCTGAGGGCTGAGGGCGGAGGGCTGAGGGCGGAGGGCTGAGGGCGGAGGGCGGAGGGCTGAGGGCGGAGGGCGGAGGGCTGAGGGCTGAGGGCGGAGGGCTGAGGGCTGAGGGCTGAGGGCGGAGGGCTGAGGGCTGAGGGCGGAGGGCTGAGGGCGGAGGGCGGAGGGCTGAGGGCTGAGGGCGGAGGGCTGAGGGCTGAGGGCTGAGGGCGGAGGGCTGAGGGCGGAGGGCTGAGGGCTGAGGGCTGAGGGCGGAGGGCTGAGGGCTGAGGGCTGAGGGCGGAGGGCTGAGGGCGGAGGGCGTCTCACCTGAACGGTCCTCTGCGCGTCAGCAGGGTCTTAAAGCGGCCCAAGGTCACGGCAGGGTCACCGCCCACACTCGTCCTGTACGGGATCACGTCTCCGCTGTAGTAATACAGCACTGTCACACGCCTGCTGGAATCGGTTTCGTCTTCCTGTCAGAACAGGAAGTAGTATGTAAATAAACTGCCCGTCCACTAAATGAGTGTGTGAGTGTGTGAGTAACTCACCAGAGAGCTTTGAGTCTGCAGGTCCTGCAAACGCCTCATCAGTTCAGCTGCGAAGCTGTGTGGAGTCATCTTCCCCTGTCACACACACACACACACACACACACGTCTGTTAATATAGAGAGTGTGTAGTGAACACAAATGGCCGCTGGTCGAAGCGTCCGAGCAGGAGGAGGAGGACTTTAGCCGCTGTGAGCTCATCAAACTGCAATGAGCCTCTCCTTCAGCATGCAGGCAGCTGATCAATGTGCATTAGTGTATTTAATAACTCGCTTATTATTCTTTTACTTTAATACAACTTGTATTGTTATTGAATATGTGTGTGTGTGTGTCATCTGAGAGATATTAGCTCACACACTGGGTTGATGAAGAATGAGGAATATCTGCCACAATGAACGGAGGATAAAGTGTAATCAGTTAAGTATAGTCTGGGAAAATAATACAGCTTAAAAAAAGATGAGTTACTGCAAATCATGTGTGTATTATGAACAATATATATTAAAAGGGCATTAATGTGTTATAGTGTACTTTAATGATTCTGTGATGAAACGCCTGTTTGTCACAAAAATACAACAAAATCCAGTATAAATCTGAACATTTCTACATTTAAATCAAGGTCTGGTCCTAGAGCATGAACACAAAGTGCAACGAACCTTCACACACACACACACACACACACACACACACTCACTCTCACACACACACACACACACACACACACACACTCACTCTCACACACACACACACACACACACACACACGCACACTCACTAACTTTCACACGCACACACACACACACTCACTCACTCACACACACACGCACACACACACGCACGCACACACACACTCACACACTCACTCTCACACACACACTCACTCTCACACACACGCACACACACACACACACACACACACGCACACACACACACTCACACACGCACACTCTCACACACACGCACACACACACACACTCTCACACGCACACACACACACTCACACACACACACACACACACACACACACACACACACACACACACGTGACTGCAACAGAGGCAGAAAGTAGCATGTGAGACGTGATGTGTATGTTTCTAGAACGTTGCACAGCGACTAATTAACGTAAAAACAACGTAAAAAAAACGTTTCAGCAGCGTTGTAAAGATATGTATTTATAACGTGAAAGAAACCCGACATCTGTCGTATTAAATACGTCGGATAAAAACGTTATCACAAACGTTTTTACAACTTTTCCGTGTCTGCTGGGTCCTTAAATCAAGATGATTTCTGTCAACGGGGTATTCTGACATAAACAAGATGATTATACTCTTACCCCAGATAATGTTGCTTGTTTTAAACATAAACTTATTTTTACGTTAGAAAATCATCTCGACTTGTATTTGTGTTGGTTCCAGTCCAAATATCTAAAAATACTCAGCGTGTTTGCAGTGTGGCGGGAAATTGCGTATACATGTCAAATACATAAACAAAGTAAAGTTGAGGGGAATTTAGATTCTTTTATTTCTATTATTAACAGTCTCTCGATTTCAGTCTTTACTTTACACGATGATTAGCGTTAATCGCGAATCCGAGTGTGGATTAGCCGAACGCGCTCGCTTTAACGAGGATCTGTCAGGGCAAGCTGCTGTACATACGTGTATAATATCTTAGCAGTTATTTTAAAGCCCTTAATATAAAGCATGTCATGTTTAGGACACTTGCATCAGGCCCTTCCCCTGCATCAGCTCACTCTGTGTTCGTCTCAATCCCTCTGAGCGGCGTTCGGCCATCCCTCAGGACCGCTGACCCGTGCTCCCCTGCTTCAACCCTTCTCCACTTCTGCTCTCGCTTGAGTATCTGCTGCTACTCCACGCCTCATGTACGCCCTCACGAGATGGGCTCATCAAACTGCGATCGGTTCGTGAGATCGGCCAAGTTAGTGAGTACCGATCGAGTCATAAAAGATGTTTATCGGCTGATACCGATCTCCAGCCGATCGATCGGAGCATCCCTACCTTGAGATGCCTCGCACCCGGCCATCCCCGTGATCCTCAGAGCAGGCCTTCTTCCATTGCTCTCTTCTATTGTTCTATTTGGGTACTTGCCGATACCGAGTACTGATACGAGTACTGATACGAGTACTGATACGAGTACTGTACTGATACGAGTACTGATACGAGTACTGATACGAGTACTGATACGAGTACTGATACGAGTACTGATACGAGTACTGTACTGATACGAGTACTGATACGAGTACTGTACTGATACGAGTACTGATACGAGTACTGATACGAGTACTGTACTGATACGAGTACTGATACGAGTACTGATACGAGTACTGATACGAGTACTGTACTGATACGAGTACTGATACGAGTACTGATACGAGTACTGATACGAGCACTGATACGAGCACTGATACGAGTACTGATACGAGTACTGATACGAGTACTGTACTGATACGAGTACTGATACGAGTACTGATACGAGTACTGTACTGATACGAGTACTGATACGAGTACTGATACGAGCACTGATACGAGCACTGATACGAGTACTGTACTGATACGAGTACTGATACGAGTACTGATACGAGTACTGATACGAGTACTGATACGAGCACTGATACGAGTACTGTACTGATACGAGTACTGATACGAGTACTGATACGAGCACTGATACGAGCACTGATACGAGTACTGTACTGATACGAGTACTGATACGAGTACTGATACGAGTACTGATACGAGTACTGATACGAGTACTGTACTGATACGAGTACTGATACGAGTACTGATACGAGTACTGATACGAGTACTGTACTGATACGAGTACTGATACGAGTACTGATACGAGTACTGATACGAGCACTGATACGAGCACTGATACGAGTACTGATACGAGTACTGATACGAGTACTGTACTGATACGAGTACTGATACGAGTACTGATACGAGTACTGTACTGATACGAGTACTGATACGAGTACTGATACGAGCACTGATACGAGCACTGATACGAGTACTGTACTGATACGAGTACTGATACGAGTACTGATACGAGTACTGATACGAGTACTGATACGAGCACTGATACGAGTACTGTACTGATACGAGTACTGATACGAGTACTGATACGAGCACTGATACGAGCACTGATACGAGTACTGTACTGATACGAGTACTGATACGAGTACTGATACGAGTACTGATACGAGTACTGATACGAGCACTGATACGAGTACTGATACGAGTACTGATACGAGTACTGATACGAGTACTGATACGAGCACTGATACGAGTACTGATACGAGTACTGATACGAGTACTGATACGAGTACTGATACGAGTACTGATACGAGTACTGATACGAGTACTGATACGAGTACTGATACGAGCACTGATACGAGTACTGATACGAGTACTGATACGAGTACTGATACGAGTACTGATACGAGTACTGATACGAGTACTGATACGAGTACTGATACGAGCACTGATACGAGTACTGATACGAGTACTGATACGAGTACTGATACGAGTACTGATACGAGTACTGATACGAGCACTGATACGAGCACTGATACGAGTACTGATACGAGTACTGATACCGAGTACTGATACGAGTACTGATACGAGTACTGATACGAGTACTGATACGAGTACTGAGTACTGATACGAGTACTGATACCGAGTACTGATACGAGTACTGATACGAGTACTGATACGAGTACTGATACGAGTACTGATACGAGTACTGATACGAGTACTGATACCGAGTACTGATACGAGTACTGATACCGAGTACTGATACGAGTACTGATACGAGTACTGATACGAGTACTGATACGAGTACTGTACTGATACGAGTACTGATACGAGTACTGATACGAGTACTGATACCGAGTACTGATACGAGTACTGTACTGATACGAGTACTGATACGAGTACTGATACGAGTACAGATACGAGTACTGTACTGATACGAGTACTGATACGAGTACTGATACGAGTACTGATACCGAGTACTGATACGAGTACTGATACGAGTACTGATACGAGTACTGATACCGAGTACTGATACGAGTACTGATACGAGTACTGATACGAGTACTGATACGAGTACTGATACCGAGTACTGATACGAGTACTGATACGAGTACTGATACGAGTACTGATACCGAGTACTGATACGAGTACTGATACGAGTACTGATACGAGTACTGTACTGATACGAGTACTGATACGAGTACTGATACGAGTACTGATACCGAGTACTGATACGAGTACTGTACTGATACGAGTACTGATACGAGTACTGATACGAGTACTGATACGAGTACTGATACGAGTACTGATACGAGTACTGTACTGATACGAGTACTGATACGAGTACTGATACGAGTACTGATACGAGTACTGTACTGATACGAGTACTGATACGAGCACTGATACGAGTACTGATACGAGTACTGATACGAGCACTGATACGAGCACTGATACGAGTACTGATACGAGTACTGATACGAGTACTGATACGAGTACTGATACGAGCACTGATACGAGTACTGATACGAGTACTGATACGAGTACTGATACGAGTACTGATACGAGTACTGATACGAGTACTGATACGAGTACTGATACGAGCACTGATACGAGCACTGATACGAGCACTGATACGAGCACTGATACGAGCACTGATACGAGTACTGATACGAGTACTGATACGAGCACTGATACGAGTACTGATACGAGCACTGATACGAGTACTGATACGAGTACTGATACGAGTACTGATACGAGTACTGATACGAGTACTGATACGAGTACTGATACGAGTACTGATACGAGTACTGATACGAGTACTGATACGAGTACTGTACTGATACGAGTACTGATACGAGTACTGATACGAGTACTGTACTGATACGAGTACTGATACGAGCACTGATACGAGTACTGATACGAGTACTGATACGAGTACTGATACGAGCACTGATACGAGTACTGATACGAGTACTGATACGAGTACTGATACGAGTACTGATACGAGCACTGATACGAGTACTGATACGAGTACTGATACGAGCACTGATACGAGCACTGATACGAGTACTGATACGAGTACTGATACGAGTACTGATACGAGTACTGATACGAGTACTGATACGAGTACTTAATAATACCATTACAGTTCTTCTAACAATGTTTTATCTTCATCTGATGTTTTTCACTTTCTGACTGTAACAAAGTAAATACACAAATTGATGCTGTTGCTGACATTCAACTTCCTGAACAAACATGGCACTGCGGCCCATTTCCATAGACTGTAAAAAAATATGGACGTAGTGTCCGTGACGTCACCCATAGGATTCCACGTGCAAAATATGCGGGCTAGCATGATTTCATAATCCCCGCATTTTCACTGCAAAAAAAAAAAGTCACATATATATTAGCAGAAAGTTGAACAATGTTTGTTTACTTCACACAAGAGCCGCGTGAATTTCCCCCTGTTGCCATGGGAACGCTTTGAAGTGACGTAATTACCCGACGTGAACGTCATCGTAAAGCTGCAAACCCCGCGGAGAAACCATAGATACCAGTGAAACCATGATGAAGCGCAAACTCCCATTGGCCAACAAACATAACAGCAAAAGAGCAAAGCAGTTTCAGAACAGCATCATGAAGCTTCAGAGTCGATTCAGCGGTTCAGAGCGTTATGAGTCAGTGAGTCGATTCAGCGGTTCAGAGCGTTATGAGTCAGTGAGTCGATTCAGCGGTTCAGAGCGTTATGAATCAGTGAGTCGATTCAGCGGTTCAGAGCGTTATGAGTCAGTGAGTCGATTCAGCGGTTCAGAGCGTTATGAGTCAGTGAGTCGATTCAGCGGTTCAGAGCGTTATGAGTCAGTGAGTCGATTCAGCGGTTCAGAGCGTTATGAGTCAGTGAGTCGATTCAGCGGTTCAGAGCGTTATGAGTCAGTGAGTCGATTCAGCGGTTCAGAGCGTTATGAGTCAGTGAGTCGATTCAGCGGTTCAGAGCGTTATGAGTCAGTGAGTCGATTCAGCGGTTCAGAGCGTTATGAGTCAGTGAGTCGATTCAGCGGTTCAGAGCGTTATGAGTCAGTGAGTCGATTCAGCGGTTCAGAGCGTTATGAGTCAGTGAGTCGATTCAGCGGTTCAGAGCGTTATGAGTCAGTGAGTCGATTCAGCGGTTCAGAGCGTTATGAGTCAGTGAGTCGATTCAGCGGTTCAGAGCGTTATGAGTCAGTGAGTCGATTCAGCGGTTCAGAGCGTTATGAGTCAGTGAGTCGATTCAGCGGTTCAGAGCGTTATGAGTCAGTGAGTCGATTCAGCGGTTCAGAGCGTTATGAGTCAGTGAGTCGATTCAGCGGTTCAGAGCGTTATGAATCAGTGAGTCGATTCAGCTGTTCAGAGCGTTATGAGTCAGTGAGTCGATTCAGCGGTTCAGAGCGTTATGAGTCAGTGAGTCGATTCAGCGGTTCAGAGCGTTATGAGTCAGTGAGTCGATTCAGCGGTTCAGAGCGTTATGAGTCAGTGAGTCGATTCAGCGGTTCAGAGCGTTATGAGTCAGTGAGTCGATTCAGCGGTTCAGAGCGTTATGAGTCAGTGAGTCGATTCAGCGGTTCAGAGCGTTATGAGTCAGTGAGTCGATTCAGCGGTTCAGAGCGTTATGAATCAGTGAGTCGATTCAGCTGTTCAGAGCGTTATGAGTCAGTGAGTCGATTCAGCGGTTCAGAGCGTTATGAATCAGTGAGTCGATTCAGCGGTTCAGAGCGTTATGAATCAGTGAGTCGATTCAGCGGTTCAGAGCGTTATGAATCAGTGAGTCGATTCAGCGGTTCAGAGCGTTATGAGTCAGTGAGTCGATTCAGCGGTTCAGAGCGTTATGAATCAGTGAGTCGATTCAGCGGTTCAGAGCGTTATGAGTCAGTGAGTCGATTCAGCGGTTCAGAGCGTTATGAATCAGTGAGTCGATTCAGCGGTTCAGAGAGTTATGAGTCAGTGAGTCGATTCAGCTGTTCAGAGCGTTATGAGTCAGTGAGTCGATTCAGCGGTTCAGAGCGTTATGAGTCAGTGAGTCGATTCAGCGGTTCAGAGCGTTATGAGTCAGTGAGTCGATTCAGTGGTTCAGAGCGTTATGAGTCAGTGAGTCGATTCAGCGGTTCAGAGCGTTATGAGTCAGTGAGTCGATTCAGCGGTTCAGAGCGTTATGAGTCAGTGAGTCGATTCAGTGGTTCAGAGCGTTATGAGTCAGTGAGTCGATTCAGCGGTTCAGAGCGTTATGAGTCAGTGAGTCGATTCAGCGGTTCAGAGCGTTATGAGTCAGTGAGTCGATTCAGCGGTTCAGAGCGTTATGAGTCAGTGAGTCGATTCAGCGGTTCAGAGCGTTATGAGTCAGTGAGTCGATTCAGCGGTTCAGAGCGTTATGAGTCAGTGAGTCGATTCAGCGGTTCAGAGCGTTATGAGTCAGTGAGTCGATTCAGCGGTTCAGAGCGTTATGAGTCAGTGAGTCGATTCAGCGGTTCAGAGCGTTATGAGTCAGTGAGTCGATTCAGCGGTTCAGAGCGTTATGAGTCAGTGAGTCGATTCAGCGGTTCAGAGCGTTATGAGTCAGTGAGTCGATTCAGCGGTTCAGAGCGTTATGAGTCAGTGAGTCGATTCAGCGGTTCAGAGCGTTATGAGTCAGTGAGTCGATTCAGCGGTTCAGAGCGTTATGAGTCAGTGAGTCGATTCAGCGGTTCAGAGCGTTATGAGTCAGTGAGTCGATTCAGCGGTTCAGAGCGTTATGAGTCAGTGAGTCGATTCAGCGGTTCAGAGCGTTATGAATCAGTGAGTCGATTCAGCTGTTCAGAGCGTTATGAGTCAGTGAGTCGATTCAGCGGTTCAGAGCGTTATGAATCAGTGAGTCGATTCAGCGGTTCAGAGCGTTATGAATCAGTGAGTCGATTCAGCGGTTCAGAGCGTTATGAATCAGTGAGTCGATTCAGCGGTTCAGAGCGTTATGAGTCAGTGAGTCGATTCAGCGGTTCAGAGCGTTATGAATCAGTGAGTCGATTCAGCGGTTCAGAGCGTTATGAGTCAGTGAGTCGATTCAGCGGTTCAGAGCGTTATGAATCAGTGAGTCGATTCAGCGGTTCAGAGAGTTATGAGTCAGTGAGTCGATTCAGCTGTTCAGAGCGTTATGAGTCAGTGAGTCGATTCAGCGGTTCAGAGCGTTATGAGTCAGTGAGTCGATTCAGCGGTTCAGAGCGTTATGAGTCAGTGAGTCGATTCAGCGGTTCAGAGCGTTATGAATCAGTGAGTCGATTCAGCGGTTCAGAGCGTTATGAATCAGTGAGTCGATTCAGCGGTTCAGAGCGTTATGAGTCAGTGAGTCGATTCAGCGGTTCAGAGCGTTATGAATCAGTGAGTCGATTCAGCGGTTCAGAGCGTTATGAGTCAGTGAGTCGATTCAGCGGTTCAGAGCGTTATGAATCAGTGAGTCGATTCAGCAGTTCAGAGCGTTATGAATCAGTGAGTCGATTCAGCGGTTCAGAGCGTTATGAGTCAGTGAGTCGATTCAGCGGTTCAGAGCGTTATGAATCAGTGAGTCGATTCAGCGGTTCAGAGCGTTATGAATCAGTGAGTCGATTCAGCAGTTCAGAGCGTTATGAATCAGTGAGTCGATTCAGCGGTTCAGAGCGTTATGAATCAGTGAGTCGATTCAGCGGTTCAGAGCGTTATGAATCAGTGAGTCGATTCAGCGGTTCAGAGCGTTATGAATCAGTGAGTCGATTCAGCGGTTTGGATCGCCAAAGTCACGTATTTCAGCAGTTTGACACGCGATCCGAATCTTGAATCGACTCACTGATTCATAACGCTCTGAACCGCTGAATCGACTCACTGATTCATAGCATCATGATGCTGTGTTTTGAAATCGGTCATCTCTATATAAGTCGTTATTTAGAGATGAACGGAGGTCTGACGGGTGTCCAGAGACATGAGGGGACGGCATTAATGACAGAATTTACAGTTCTGGGTGAACTAGCCCACTGGAAGCACTCAAATGTCTGTAAAACAGGAAGTTATTTCTTCATCTCTTCAGAAGTTGTAGCATATTCCTTTTGTAAAGATGCAGAACTTGTTTGACTCAATGTTGCGTAAATGTGATCCGTGTGTTTATTAAGGTCTTCAATAAAACAAGATGAGAACTTAAATATTCCAGCACTTTCTGTGATGTAGTGCTTTTATTCTCTTTCTCATCAAACCGCAGTTTTAGCAAGTTCCTGCAATTTCATCGGATAGAATTGCATAAATATCCCGCATTTTTTGCCGCATAATCAAGGATTTTTGCCGCAACAATCACAAAAAAAGCCGCATTTTTCTGGAAGGACTGATATTATGGCAGCCGTGCGCTCTGAGAGCGAGACCCCTTTGCTCTTGGCGTGGCGGGTGCGGGTGTGCACGCTGAATTATGTCACTTTCCGAAGATGCGTTGCCATAAAGTGGCATCGGGTGCGGTTGTATCGGGGGAGTTTTACGAGTACGAGTACTTCACAACAGTATCGGACCGACACCCGAGTACTGGTACTGGTATCGGTGCATCCCTAGGCGGTGGACAGGGGTCAGGGGTCAGCATGGGCACCCTGACTGGCCCATACTCCTCAAACTGAGATGCTCTGTGTATTCTGAGCCCTTTCTATCAGAACCAGCATTAACTTCTGGAGCAGTTTGAGCTCCAGTAGCTCGTCTGTTTGATCCACACGGGCCAGCCTTCGCTCCCCACGGGCATCAATGAGCCTCGGCCGCCCATGACCCTGTGGCCGCCCATGACCCTGTGGCCGCCCATGACCCTCCACTGCTCCTTCCTTGAGCACTTTGGCTTCGACTCACCGGTGTGTGTGGCAGGTGTGTGTGCCTCTCGCCGCTGTGCCGGTGACACGCGTGCCGCTCCTGCCTGTGGAGGGAAACACACGTCAGTGGGCATGACGACCGCACGGGGAGCTCGTCTCACTGCATCTCACCTGCGCTGGCGGTCGTCTGGACGCCTCTGATTGGCTGCAGTGTGGGGAGGGAGGGTCTCTTTCTCAGGCTCCACCCCCTCATAGCAAGCTTGCAGAGCGGTCTTCTGGAGTCCTGGTGACCGGGCCGTCTGAGTGTGCTTCAGGTACAGGTCCGAGCGGAGGAACAGCGGGAACAGGTGGTCCTGCAGCACGGCCTGCACCTGCGCGTGCGCCTGCTGGAACAGGGCGGAGTCCAGCTGCAGCCGCTGGATGGCGTCCCGCACGCCGCTCCGGGTCTCGGCCGTGACCTTGCGGGACACGAGGCCGCCGCTGCGCTCGGACAGGTAGCAGCGGTACATGGCTTTGGCCAGTCTGAGGCGCCGCCCCGCCGCGCCCTCGGGAACCTTCTGGAAGCCGCAGCAGGCGAACCAGAACTCC
>CM042241.1:661153-663653 GCA_023566225.1 Romanogobio albipinnatus
TTTTTTCCTCAGAATTATGATTTTATATCTCACAATTTACTTTTTTCCTCAGAATTATGATTTTATATCTCACAATTCAGACTTTTTCCTCAGAATTATGATTTTATATCTCACAATTCACTTTTTTCCTCAGAATTATGATTTTATATCTCACAATTCACTTTTCCCCTCAGAATTATGATTTTATATCTCACAATTCAGACTTTTTCCTCAGAATTATGATTTTATATCTCACAATTCAGACTTTTTTCCTCAGAATTATGATTTTATATCTCACAATTCACTTTTCCCCTCAGAATTATGATTTTATATCTCACAATTCAGACTTTTTTCCTCAGAATTATGATTTTATATCTCACAATTCAGACTTTTTTCCTCAGAATTATGATTCTATATCTCACAATTCACTTTTTCCCTCAGAATTATGATTTTATATCTCACAATTCAGACTTTTTCCTCAGAATTATGATTTTATATCTCACAATTCAGACTTTTTCCCTGAAAATTATGATTTTATATCTCACAATTCACTTTTCCCCTCAGAATTATGATTTTATATCTCACAATTCAGACTTTTTCCTCAGAATTATGATTTTATATCTCACAATTCACTTTTTTCCTCAGAATTATGATTTTATATCTCACAATTCACTTTTTTCCTCAGAATTATGATTTTATATCACAATTCAGACTTTTCCCCTCAGAATTATGATTTTATATCTCAAAATTCACTTTTTTTCCACAGAATTATGATTTTATATCTCACAATTCACTTTTTTCCTCAGAACTATGATTTTATATCTCACAATTCACACTTTTCCCCTCAGAATTATGATTTTATATCTCACAATTCACTTTTTTCCTCAGAATTCTGATTTTATATCTCACAATTCACTTTTTTCCTCAGAATTATGATTTATCTCACAATTCAGACTTTTTCCTCAGAATTATGATTTTATATCTCACAATTCACTTTTCCCCTCAGAATTATGATTTTATATCTCACAATTCAGACTTTTTTCCTCAGAATTATGATTTTATATCTCACAATTCACTTTTCCCCTCAGAATTATGATTTTATATCTCACAATTCACTTTTCCCCTCAGAATTATGATTTTATATCTCACAATTCAGACTTTTTTCCTCAGAATTATGATTTTATATCTCACAATTCAGACTTTTTTCCTCAGAATTATGATTTTATATCTCACAATTCAGACTTTTTTCCTCAGAATTATGATTTTATATCTCACAATTCAGACTTTTTCCCTCAGAATTATGATTTTATATCTCACAATTCAGACTTTTTTCCTCAGAATTATGATTCTATATCTCACAATTCAGACTTTATCCCTCAGAATTATGATTTTATATCTCACAATTCAGACTTTTTTCCTCAGAATTATGATTTTATATCTCACAATTCACTTTTTTCCTCAGAATTATGATTTTATATCTCACAATTCAGACTTTTTTCCTCAGAATTATGATTTTATATCTCACAATTCAGACTTTTTCCCTCAGAATTATGATTTTATCTAACAATTCACTTTTTTCCTCAGAATTATGATTCTATATCTCACAATTCACTTTTTTCCTCAGAATTATGATTTTATATCTCACAATTCACTTTTTTCCTCAGAATTATGATTTTATATCTCACAATTCACTTTTTTCCTCAGAATTATGATTTTATCTAACAATTCACTTTTTTCCTCAGAATTATGATTTTATATCTCACAATTCACTTTTCCCCTCAGAATTATGATTTTATATCTCGTGATTCAGACTTTATCAGAATTGTGAGATTAAAGTTCTTTAGCACTAATAAGCTTCCACAGTAAAGGTTTGTGAGTGCCCTCTCATAACTTTAATACGACTTTAACAATAAACTGTTATGAATTAATGTTATCTATTACTTCATATTCCACAGGCACTCTCACTTGAGCTGTAAATGTGCTAATGAAAGGCATGTGCCTTGAGTTGTTTATTTGATTGTTTTTTTCAGAGGAAAGCGTGTCCAGAATAACGAGAGTTCCACACAAACACAGCAGAAACACAAACTACAGAGTGAAAAACAAAAGCCTGGACACAAACGCTGTAAAAAGGGTTTAAAAACGCAGACACAGTTCACTGAAGCTCCGCCTCCTTGCTCCCGTTGCCGGCGGAAACGTCGTCGCCCTCCGCTTTCTCTCCACACTCGCTCTTCTGCGTCTGGTTGGCTGCTTCCTGTGGGCCTCTGCTCTGATTGGTGTGCTCTTTGGCCACTTCCTGCAGGTTGTACTTGCGGAAGAGTGTGTAGTCGGTGACGACGCTTACGCAGCAGACGCTCTTGATGATCTCGATGATGATGCTCAGCTCAGGATTGGTCAGATCCACCTTATTCAGCGGATTCATCTGAGCCACCAGCCCTGAGACGCCACAACACAAACAGTGAGCGGACACACGGCGAGACAGGTGTGTGTGTGTGTGTGTGCGTGCGTGCGTGAGTGAGTGAGT
>CM042241.1:668653-706153 GCA_023566225.1 Romanogobio albipinnatus
GTAACACACCTCTATAGTGCTCTATAGTGCTCTAGACTACAGTAACAGACCTCTATAGTGCTCTAGACTACAGTAACACACCTCTATAGTGCTCTATAGTGCTCTAGACTACAGTAACAGACCTCTATAGTGCTCTAGACTACAGTAACACACCTCTATAGTGCTCTAGACTACAGTAACACACCTCTATAGTGCACTAGACTACAGTAACAGACCTCTATAGTGCTCTAGACTACAGTAACAGACCTCTATAGTGCTCTAGACTACAGTAACACACCTCTATAGTGCTCTAGACTACAGTAACAGACCTCTATAGTGCTCTAGACTACAGTAACACACCTCTATAGTGCTCTAGACTACAGTAACACACCTCTATAGTGCTCTAGACTACAGTAACACACCTCTATAGTGCTCTAGACTACAGTAACACACCTCTATAGTGCTCTAGACTACAGTAACACACCTCTATAGTGCTCTAGACTACAGTAACACACCTCTATAGTGCTCTAGACTACAGTAACAGACCTCTATAGTGCTCTAGACTACAGTAACACACCTCTATAGTGCTCTAGACTACAGTAACACACCTCTATAGTGCTCCAGACTACAGTAACACACCTCTAGTGCACTAGGCTACAGTAACACACCTCTATAGTGCTCTAGACTACAGTAACACACCTCTATAGTGCTCTAGACTACAGTAACAGACCTCTATAGTGCTCTAGACTACAGTAACAGACCTCTATAGTGCTCTAGACTACAGTAACAGACCTCTATAGTGCTCTAGACTACAGTAACACACCTCTATAGTGCTCTAGACTACAGTAACAGACCTCTATAGTGCTCTAGACTACAGTAACAGACCTCTATAGTGCTCTAGACTACAGTAACACACCTCTATAGTGCTCTAGACTACAGTAACACACCTCTATAGTGCTCTAGACTACAGTAACAGACCTCTATAGTGCTCTAGACTACAGTAACAGACCTCTATAGTGCTCTAGACTACAGTAACAGACCTCTATAGTGCTCTAGACTACAGTAACAGACCTCTATAGTGCTCTAGACTACAGTAACAGACCTCTATAGTGCTCTAGACTACAGTAACAGACCTCTATAGTGCTCTAGACTACAGTAACACACCTCTATAGTGCTCTATAGTGCTCTAGACTACAGTAACAGACCTCTATAGTGCTCTAGACTACAGTAACAGACCTCTATAGTGCTCTAGACTACAGTAACACACCTCTATAGTGCTCTAGACTACAGTAACACACCTCTATAGTGCTCTAGACTACAGTAACACACCTCTATAGTGCTCTAGACTACAGTAACAGACCTCTATAGTGCTCTAGACTACAGTAACACACCTCTATAGTGCTCTAGACTACAGTAACAGACCTCTATAGTGCTCTAGACTACAGTAACACACCTCTATAGTGCTCTAGACTACAGTAACACACCTCTATAGTGCTCTAGACTACAGTAACACACCTCTATAGTGCTCTAGACTACAGTAACACACCTCTATAGTGCTCTATAGTGCTCTAGACTACAGTAACAGACCTCTATAGTGCTCTAGACTACAGTAACACACCTCTATAGTGCTCTATAGTGCTCTAGACTACAGTAACAGACCTCTATAGTGCTCTAGACTACAGTAACACACCTCTATAGTGCTCTATAGTGCTCTAGACTACAGTAACAGACCTCTATAGTGCTCTAGACTACAGTAACACACCTCTATAGTGCTCTAGACTACAGTAACACACCTCTATAGTGCACTAGACTACAGTAACAGACCTCTATAGTGCTCTAGACTACAGTAACAGACCTCTATAGTGCTCTAGACTACAGTAACACACCTCTATAGTGCTCTAGACTACAGTAACAGACCTCTATAGTGCTCTAGACTACAGTAACACACCTCTATAGTGCTCTAGACTACAGTAACACACCTCTATAGTGCTCTAGACTACAGTAACACACCTCTATAGTGCTCTAGACTACAGTAACACACCTCTATAGTGCTCTAGACTACAGTAACACACCTCTATAGTGCTCTAGACTACAGTAACACACCTCTATAGTGCTCTAGACTACAGTAACACACCTCTATAGTGCTCTAGACTACAGTAACAGACCTCTATAGTGCTCTAGACTACAGTAACAGACCTCTATAGTGCTCTAGACTACAGTAACAGACCTCTATAGTGCTCTAGACTACAGTAACACACCTCTATAGTGCTCTAGACTACAGTAACAGACCTCTATAGTGCTCTAGACTACAGTAACACACCTCTATAGTGCTCTATAGTGCTCTAGACTACAGTAACAGACCTCTATAGTGCTCTAGACTACAGTAACAGACCTCTATAGTGCTCTAGACTACAGTAACACACCTCTATAGTGCTCTAGACTACAGTAACACACCTCTATAGTGCTCTAGACTACAGTAACACACCTCTATAGTGCTCTAGACTACAGTAACAGACCTCTATAGTGCTCTAGACTACAGTAACACACCTCTATAGTGCTCTAGACTACAGTAACACACCTCTATAGTGCTCTAGACTACAGTAACACACCTCTATAGTGCTCTAGACTACAGTAACACACCTCTATAGTGCTCTAGACTACAGTAACACACCTCTATAGTGCTCTATAGTGCTCTAGACTACAGTAACAGACCTCTATAGTGCTCTAGACTACAGTAACACACCTCTATAGTGCTCTAGACTACAGTAACACACCTCTATAGTGCTCTAGACTACAGTAACACACCTCTATAGTGCTCTAGACTACAGTAACACACCTCTATAGTGCTCTAGACTACAGTAACACACCTCTATAGTGCTCTAGACTACAGTAACAGACCTCTATAGTGCTCTAGACTACAGTAACACACCTCTATAGTGCTCTAGACTACAGTAACACACCTCTATAGTGCTCTAGACTACAGTAACACACCTCTATAGTGCTCTAGACTACAGTAACAGACCTCTATAGTGCTCTAGACTACAGTAACACACCTCTATAGTGCTCTAGACTACAGTAACACACCTCTATAGTGCTCTAGACTACAGTAACACACCTCTATAGTGCTCTAGACTACAGTAACACACCTCTATAGTGCTCTAGACTACAGTAACACACCTCTATAGTGCACTAGACTACAGTAACACACCTCTATAGTGCTCTAGACTACAGTAACAGACCTCTATAGTGCTCCAGACTACAGTAACACACATCTATAGTGCTCTAGACTACAGTAACAGACCTCTATAGTGCTCTAGACTACAGTAACAGACCTCTATAGTGCTCTAGACTACAGTAACAGACCTCTATAGTGCTCTAGACTACAGTAACACACCTCTATAGTGCTCTAGACTACAGTAACAGACCTCTATAGTGCTCTAGACTACAGTAACACACCTCTATAGTGCTCTAGACTACAGTAACACACCTCTATAGTGCTCTAGACTACAGTAGGGCAATTCCAGCGTTATGGATGTGACATTTGAACTCATAATGACAACTGAAATGTCTCAGTAAAAATCTATTTCTAACCATATTTAATTCGGCATTGCATATTCTCAGAGCACCCAATCTGGGGAATTGACAGCAAAAAATTTTTTTTCAAAAATATATTTAAGACCCCCCAAAAAAGGAAAACAGCTCTGCGTTATGGATGTGACAGGAAATGACAGAGTTTTCAGTAGACTGTTCGATTTTCTTTAAAGTCTGTGAACTTTTAAGTCTAATGTTTAAATATTGCTATCCACATGATGAAGGGGTCTTATCTGAACATAAAAATATCAATGTTTAAATTGTAAAATTTTTTATGAAGGGTATCATGAGGAAAAACCAACGTTATGGATGTGACAAAACCCTGTTATGGATGTGACGAGTCTGAAATACACATAGAATCTGTTTGGAAAATCAACAAACAAACTATCATGGCACTTTTGTCGACACATAAAATAACTCTAAATGCCAGTTTTGATATTAAGAAATATGATTGCAATATGATATATAAAATAATTGACAATGAGAGAAGATGAGGGTGAAGGAATTTATTTATTTATTTAATTTGTTCATGCTTAACACTTTCTTCTGTCATTAATATTATAATTACTATAATTCATGAACATATATATATACATATATATATATACAGGGAGTGCAGAATTATTAGGCAAGTTGTATTTTTGAGGATTAATTTTACAACATTCATAATTAAACAACAACCAATGTTGTCAATGAACACAAAAAACTCAATATCAAAGCTGAATATTTTTGGAAGTGGTTTTTAGTTTTAGCTATTTTAGGGGGATATCTGTGTGTGCAGGTGACTATTACTGTGCATAATTATTAGGCAACTTAACAAAAAACAAATTTATACCCATTTCAATTATTTATTTTTACCAGTGAAACCAATATAACATCTCAACATTCACAAATATACATTTCTGACATTCAAAAACCAAACAAAAACAAATCAGTGACCAATATAGCCACCTTTCTTTGCAAGGACACTCAAAAGCCTGCCATCCATGGATTCTGTCAGTGTTTTGATCTGTTCACCATCAACATTGCGTGCAGCAGCAACCACAGCCTCCCAGACACTGTTCAGAGAGGTGTACTGTTTTCCCTCCTTGTAAATCGCACATTTGATGATGGACCACAGGTTCTCAATGGGGTTCAGATCAGGTGAACAAGGAGGCCATATCATTAGATTTTCTTCTTTTATACCCTTTCTTGCCAGCCACGCTGTGGAGTACTTGGACGCGTGTGATGGAGCATTGTCCTGCATGAAAATCATGTTTTTCTTGAAGGATGCAGACTTCTTCCTGTACCACTGCTTGAAGAAGGTGTCTTCCAGAAACTGGCAGTAGGACTGGGAGTTGAGCTTGACTCCATCCTCAACCCGAAAAGGCCCACAAGCTCATCTTTGATGATACCAGCCCAAACCAGTACTCCACCTCCACCTTGCTGGCGTCTGAGTCGGACTGGAGCTCTCTGCCCTTTACCAATCCAGCCACGGGCCCATCCATCTGGCCCATCAAGACTCACTCTCATTTCATCAGTCCATAAAACCTTAGAAAAATCAGTCTTGAGATATTTCTTGGCCCAGTCTTGACGTTTCAGCTTGTGTGTCTTGTTCAGTGGTGGTCGACTTTCTGCCTTTCTTACCTTGGCCATGTCTCTGAGTATTGCACACCTTGTGCTTTTGGGCACTCCAGTGATGTTGCAGCTCTGAAATATGGCCAAACTGGTGGCAAGTGGCATCTTGGCAGCTGCACGCTTGACTTTTCTCAGTTCACGGGCAGTTATTTTGCGCCTTGGTTTTTCCACACGCTTCTTGCGACCCTGTTGACTATTTTGAATGAAACGCTTGATTGTTCGATGATCACTCTTCAGAAGCTTGGCTATTTTAAGACTGCTGCATCCCTTTGCAATATATCTCACTATTTTTGACTTTTCTGAGCCTGTCAAGTCCTTCTTTTGACCCAGTTTGCCAAAGGAAAGGAAGTTGCCTAATAATTATGCACACCTGATATAGGGTGATGTCATTAGACCACACCCCTTCTCATTACAGAGATGCACATCACCTAATATGCTTAATTGGTAGTAGGCTTTCCAGCCTATACAGCTTGGAGTAAGACAACATGCATAACGAGGATGATGTGGTCAAAATACTCATTTGCCTAAAAATTCTGCACTCCCTGTGTATGTGTATATATATATATATATATATATATATATATATATGTATATATATATATATAATATAAAAATATATGTCTTTAGCCTACATGTTTATTTTTTTAAACCCATCTTAGGTAATGAAAGAATGGGCTATCTCAACTGAACTATCAGGTCAAGCTACTTGATATAAGACTTGATATAACTAGATTTCTATTCAAATTATTTTCCCGAATTGTGTGCTGTTAGTATCTTACCATTTTATCAATCTGTTGTGGTAGGCATTCAGCTTTAAGAAAACGCTATCTTCGAGCTGTCAAAACCTCCTGAAGGACAGGAAGAGCGAGCGAATTAGAGGCGCCTGTTTCACGCCTAAACCAATCAGGTTCCTCATGCACTTTCAATACGCCTCTCTACTAGGAAGTGAATACTATGAACACACGGGACATTACAGCAGAGTCGATTACGGAACATAGTCAGATTTTGATTATTGTTTGAGATGTCGATCGCAATCTAATTTATTTATCACATCATAAATATGTCCAGAAAGCGACCATTTGTTTTGCTAAAGTTTACTTATGATTGTACTTATAGCCTAATGACCTAAGGCAATATTATGTTTCACTGAAACACAGAGGAGAAATGTGTTTATCACTGCCATGCCGCCAGCAACAGGAACACACGTTATGTCACATGTGGGTTTGATTTTAGAATTTTCTTTAAATGTAACGTCCGTAACGTCACGTCCATAACGTCACATCCGTAACGTCACATCCATAACGCAAAATTAAAATGTTTACAAGAAACAAAAGGGCACGAAATGTTCATCACATTATACATACATATAAGTTAGCATTGCACAGAAACGTTGGACATTTTTGCATCAACTCTGTATGTGTAGCATGAACTTATCCTCTAAAACGTTATGGATGTTACTTGGCCCTGGAACTCACCGACACATTTAACACGAGGCTTATAAATTTCTAGAGCTTTACTGTTAAAGCAAGCTAAGTGTACACAATGCATAATCATCCCCTTGTTCAACAGGAAATCGACAAATAATAACATTTTGTTGAACCATTGAGTCTATCTATTCCCTTTCTTGAAAACGGTAAAACACAGACATTTTAAAAACTCTGCTTGCATTGGCACACACCTTGTATATGATGTAATAAAACAGTAAATATCTATACAATTCAATGAGAGAGGTTACATACAATAAAGTATAGACCTAAATAAACATTTTAAGAATAAGTCTGTTTGTGTGTGGCCAACTTTTTTTTTTCATGGTAAAGATGACCTTTGCATGGAATTGCCCAGTAACACACCTCTATAGTGCTCTAGACTACAGTAACAGACCTCTATAGTGCTCTAGACTACAGTAACACATCTCTATAGTGCTCTAGACTACAGTAACAGACCTCTATAGTGCTCTAGACTACAGTAACAGACCTCTATAGTGCTCTAGACTACAGTAACAGACCTCTATAGTGCTCTAGACTACAGTAACAGACCTCTATAGTGCTCTAGACTACAGTAACACACCTCTATAGTGCTCTAGACTACAGTAACAGACCTCTATAGTGCTCTAGACTACAGTAACACACCTCTATAGTGCTCTAGACTACAGTAACACACCTCTATAGTGCTCTAGACTACAGTAACACACCTCTATAGTGCTCTAGACTACAGTAACACACCTCTATAGTGCACTAGACTACAGTAACACACCTCTATAGTGCTCTAGACTACAGTAACACACCTCTATAGTGCTCTAGACTACAGTAACACACCTCTATAGTGCTCTAGACTACAGTAACACACCTCTATAGTGCTCTAGACTACAGTAACACACCTCTATAGTGCACTAGACTACAGTAACACACCTCTATAGTGCTCTAGACTACAGTAACACACCTCTATAGTGCTCTAGACTACAGTAACACACCTCTATAGTGCTCTAGACTACAGTAACACACCTCTATAGTGCTCTAGACTACAGTAACAGACCTCTATAGTGCTCTAGACTACAGTAACACACCTCTATAGTGCTCTAGACTACAGTAACACACCTCTATAGTGCTCTAGACTACAGTAACACACCTCTATAGTGCTCTAGACTACAGTAACACACCTCTATAGTGCTCTAGACTACAGTAACACACCTCTATAGTGCTCTAGACTACAGTAACACACCTCTATAGTGCACTAGACTACAGTAACACACCTCTATAGTGCTCTAGACTACAGTAACACACCTCTATAGTGCTCTAGACTACAGTAACACACCTCTATAGTGCTCTAGACTACAGTAACAGACCTCTATAGTGCTCTAGACTACAGTAACACACCTCTATAGTGCTCTAGACTACAGTAACACACCTCTATAGTGCTCTAGACTACAGTAACAGACCTCTATAGTGCTCTAGACTACAGTAACACACCTCTATAGTGCTCTAGACTACAGTAACAGACCTCTATAGTGCTCTAGACTACAGTAACACACCTCTATAGTGCTCTAGACTACAGTAACACACCTCTATAGTGCTCTAGACTACAGTAACACACCTCTATAGTGCTCTAGACTACAGTAACACACCTCTATAGTGCTCTAGACTACAGTAACACACCTCTATAGTGCTCTAGACTACAGTAACACACCTCTATAGTGCTCTAGACTACAGTAACACACCTCTATAGTGCTCTATAGTGCTCTAGACTACAGTAACAGACCTCTATAGTGCTCTAGACTACAGTAACACACCTCTATAGTGCTCTAGACTACAGTAACACACCTCTATAGTGCTCTAGACTACAGTAACACACCTCTATAGTGCACTAGACTACAGTAACACACCTCTATAGTGCTCTAGACTACAGTAACACACCTCTATAGTGCTCTAGACTACAGTAACACACCTCTATAGTGCTCTAGACTACAGTAACAGACCTCTATAGTGCTCTAGACTACAGTAACACACCTCTATAGTGCTCTAGACTACAGTAACACACCTCTATAGTGCTCTAGACTACAGTAACAGACCTCTATAGTGCTCTAGACTACAGTAACACACCTCTATAGTGCTCTAGACTACAGTAACAGACCTCTATAGTGCTCTAGACTACAGTAACACACCTCTATAGTGCTCTAGACTACAGTAACAGACCTCTATAGTGCTCTAGACTACAGTAACACACCTCTATAGTGCTCTAGACTACAGTAACAGACCTCTATAGTGCACTAGACTACAGTAACAGACCTCTATAGTGCACTAGACTACAGTAACACACCTCTATAGTGCTCTAGACTACAGTAACACACCTCTATAGTGCTCTAGACTACAGTAACAGACCTCTATAGTGCTCTAGACTACAGTAACACACCTCTATAGTGCTCTAGACTACAGTAACACACCTCTATAGTGCTCTAGACTACAGTAACAGACCTCTATAGTGCTCTAGACTACAGTAACAGACCTCTATAGTGCTCTAGACTACAGTAACACACCTCTATAGTGCTCTAGACTACAGTAACAGACCTCTATAGTGCTCTAGACTACAGTAACACACCTCTATAGTGCTCTAGACTACAGTAACAGACCTCTATAGTGCTCTAGACTACAGTAACACACCTCTATAGTGCTCTAGACTACAGTAACAGACCTCTATAGTGCTCTAGACTACAGTAACAGACCTCTATAGTGCTCTAGACTACAGTAACACACCTCTATAGTGCTCTAGACTACAGTAACAGACCTCTATAGTGCTCTAGACTACAGTAACACACCTCTATAGTGCTCTAGACTACAGTAACAGACCTCTATAGTGCTCTAGACTACAGTAACACACCTCTATAGTGCTCTAGACTACAGTAACACACCTCTATAGTGCTCTAGACTACAGTAACACACCTCTATAGTGCTCTAGACTACAGTAACACACCTCTATAGTGCTCTAGACTACAGTAACAGACCTCTATAGTGCTCTAGACTACAGTAACACACCTCTATAGTGCTCTAGACTACAGTAACACACCTCTATAGTGCTCTAGACTACAGTAACACACCTCTATAGTGCTCTAGACTACAGTAACACACCTCTATAGTGCTCTAGACTACAGTAACAGACCTCTATAGTGCACTAGACTACAGTAACAGACCTCTATAGTGCTCTAGACTACAGTAACACACCTCTATAGTGCTCTAGACTACAGTAACACACCTCTATAGTGCTCTAGACTACAGTAACAGACCTCTATAGTGCTCTAGACTACAGTAACACACCTCTATAGTGCTCTAGACTACAGTAACAGACCTCTATAGTGCACTAGACTACAGTAACAGACCTCTATAGTGCTCTAGACTACAGTAACACACCTCTATAGTGCTCTAGACTACAGTAACACACCTCTATAGTGCTCTAGACTACAGTAACACACCTCTATAGTGCACTAGACTACAGTAACACACCTCTATAGTGCTCTAGACTACAGTAACAGACCTCTATAGTGCTCTAGACTACAGTAACACACCTCTATAGTGCTCTAGACTACAGTAACAGACCTCTATAGTGCTCTAGACTACAGTAACAGACCTCTATAGTGCTCTAGACTACAGTAACACACCTCTATAGTGCTCTAGACTACAGTAACACACCTCTATAGTGCTCTAGACTACAGTAACAGACCTCTATAGTGCACTAGACTACAGTAACAGACCTCTATAGTGCTCTAGACTACAGTAACAGACCTCTATAGTGCTCTAGACTACAGTAACACACCTCTATAGTGCTCTAGACTACAGTAACACACCTCTATAGTGCTCTAGACTACAGTAACAGACCTCTATAGTGCTCTAGACTACAGTAACACACCTCTATAGTGCTCTAGACTACAGTAACACACCTCTATAGTGCTCTAGACTACAGTAACACACCTCTATAGTGCTCTAGACTACAGTAACACACCTCTATAGTGCTCTAGACTACAGTAACACACCTCTATAGTGCACTAGACTACAGTAACACACCTCTATAGTGCTCTAGACTACAGTAACACACCTCTATAGTGCTCTAGACTACAGTAACACACCTCTATAGTGCTCTAGACTACAGTAACACACCTCTATAGTGCTCTAGACTACAGTAACAGACCTCTATAGTGCACTAGACTACAGTAACACACCTCTATAGTGCTCTAGACTACAGTAACAGACCTCTATAGTTCACTAGACTACAGTAACACACCTCTATAGTGCTCTAGACTACAGTAACACACCTCTATAGTGCTCTAGACTACAGTAACACACCTCTATAGTGCTCTAGACTACAGTAACAGACCTCTATAGTGCTCTAGACTACAGTAACAGACCTCTATAGTGCTCTAGACTACAGTAACACACCTCTATAGTGCTCTAGACTACAGTAACACACCTCTATAGTGCTCTAGACTACAGTAACACACCTCTATAGTGCTCTAGACTACAGTAACAGACCTCTATAGTGCACTAGACTACAGTAACACACCTCTATAGTGCTCTAGACTACAGTAACAGACCTCTATAGTTCACTAGACTACAGTAACACACCTCTATAGTGCTCTAGACTACAGTAACACACCTCTATAGTGCACTAGACTACAGTAACACACCTCTATAGTGCTCTAGACTACAGTAACAGACCTCTATAGTGCACTAGACTACAGTAACACACCTCTATAGTGCTCTAGACTACAGTAACACACCTCTATAGTGCTCTAGACTACAGTAACACACCTCTATAGTGCTCTAGACTACAGTAACAGACCTCTATAGTGCTCTAGACTACAGTAACAGACCTCTATAGTGCTCTAGACTACAGTAACACACCTCTATAGTGCTCTAGACTACAGTAACACACCTCTATAGTGCTCTAGACTACAGTAACACCTCTATAGTGCACTAGACTACAGTAACAGACCTCTATTAGTGCTCTAGACTACAGTAACACACCTCTATAGTGCACTAGACTACAGTAACACACCTCTATAGTGCACTAGACTACAGTAACACACCTCTATAGTGCTCTAGACTACAGTAACAGACCTCTATAGTGCTCTAGACTACAGTAACGCACCTCTATAGTGCTCTAGACTACAGTAACAGACCTCTATAGTGCTCTAGACTACAGTAACAGACCTCTATAGTGCTCTAGACTACAGTAACAGACCTCTATAGTGCTCTAGACTACAGTAACGCACCTCTATAGTGCTCTAGACTACAGTAACAGACCTCTATAGTGCTCTAGACTACAGTAACAGACCTCTATAGTGCTCTAGACTACAGTAACACACCTCTATAGTGCTCTAGACTACAGTAACACACCTCTATAGTGCACTAGACTACAGTAACACACCTCTATAGTGCACTAGACTACAGTAACACACCTCTATAGTGCTCTAGACTACAGTAACAGACCTCTATAGTGCTCTAGACTACAGTAACACACCTCTATAGTGCTCTAGACTACAGTAACACACCTCTATAGTGCTCTAGACTACAGTAACACACCTCTATAGTGCTCTAGACTACAGTAACACACCTCTATAGTGCTCTAGACTACAGTAACACACCTCTATAGTGCTCTAGACTACAGTAACACACCTCTATAGTGCTCTAGACTACAGTAACAGACCTCTATAGTGCACTAGACTACAGTAACAGACCTCTATAGTGCTCTAGACTACAGTAACACACCTCTATAGTGCTCTAGACTACAGTAACAGACCTCTATAGTGCTCTAGACTACAGTAACAGACCTCTATAGTGCTCTAGACTACAGTAACACACCTCTATAGTGCTCTAGACTACAGTAACAGACCTCTATAGTGCACTAGACTACAGTAACAGACCTCTATAGTGCTCTAGACTACAGTAACACACCTCTATAGTGCTCTAGACTACAGTAACAGACCTCTATAGTGCTCTAGACTACAGTAACGCACCTCTATAGTGCTCTAGACTACAGTAACAGACCTCTATAGTGCTCTAGACTACAGTAACACACCTCTATAGTGCTCTAGACTACAGTAACACACCTCTATAGTGCACTAGACTACAGTAACAGACCTCTATAGTGCTCTAGACTACAGTAACACACCTCTATAGTGCTCTAGACTACAGTAACACACCTCTATAGTGCTCTAGACTACAGTAACACACCTCTAGTGCACTAGACTACAGTAACACACCTCTATAGTGCTCTAGACAACAGTAACACACCTCTAGTGCACTAGACTACAGTAACAGACCTCTATAGTGCTCTAGACTACAGTAACACACCTCTATAGTGCTCTAGACTACAGTAACACACCTCTATAGTTCACTAGACTACAGTAACAGACCTCTATAGTGCACTAGACTACAGTAACACACCTCTATAGTGCTCTAGACTACAGTAACAGACCTCTATAGTGCACTAGACTACAGTAACACACCTCTATAGTGCACTAGACTACAGTAACACACCTCTATAGTGCTCTAGACTACAGTAACACACCTCTATAGTGCTCTAGACTACAGTAACACACCTCTATAGTGCTCTAGACTACAGTAACACACCTCTATAGTGCTCTAGACTACAGTAACACACCTCTATAGTGCTCTAGACTACAGTAACAGACCTCTATAGTGCACTAGACTACAGTAACACACCTCTATAGTGCTCTAGACTACAGTAACACACCTCTATAGTGCTCTAGACTACAGTAACAGACCTCTATAGTGCACTAGACTACAGTAACACACCTCTATAGTGCTCTAGACTACAGTAACAGACCTCTATAGTGCACTAGACTACAGTAACACACCTCTATAGTGCTCTAGACTACAGTAACAGACCTCTATAGTGCTCTAGACTACAGTAACACACCTCTATAGTGCTCTAGACTACAGTAACACACCTCTATAGTGCTCTAGACTACAGTAACACACCTCTATAGTGCTCTAGACTACAGTAACACACCTCTAGTGCACTAGACTACAGTAACACACCTCTATAGTGCTCTAGACTACAGTAACACACCTCTATAGTGCTCTAGACTACAGTAACACACCTCTATAGTGCACTAGACTACAGTAACAGACCTCTATAGTGCACTAGACTACAGTAACAGACCTCTATAGTGCACTAGACTACAGTAACACACCTCTATAGTGCTCTAGACTACAGTAACACACCTCTAGTGCACTAGACTACAGTAACACACCTCTATAGTGCTCTAGACTACAGTAACACACCTCTATAGTGCTCTAGACTACAGTAACACACCTCTAGTGCACTAGACTACAGTAACACACCTCTATAGTGCTCTAGACAACAGTAACACACCTCTAGTGCACTAGACTACAGTAACAGACCTCTATAGTGCTCTAGACTACAGTAACACACCTCTATAGTGCTCTAGACAACAGTAACACACCTCTAGTGCACTAGATGGTGCTGCTCACCTGCTCAGGGCCGTAGAGCGCGTCCGCGTACTCGTTGAGGAGGTTGAAGGCTTCGCTCGTGCACTTGCCCTCGTTCATGTTGCAGGTGATCAGCACCCCCTGCGCGCCCACGTCCAGCTCACGGGAGCACCTCGGCTTCTTGTGCGCGTACCCGCTGTAGTAATTCCTGGTCCTCTTGCGCGTGTCCGACATGACTGCGCTTTATCAAACTAACTGCTCTGCTCGAGATTATAAAGCGATGGAGAAACTCTGGCGGTGTGAGCGCGCTCCGGAAACGCGTGTGTTTGTGTCGGTCGCGCTTCAAGCGTCATACAGGGCCCCGAATGGGACATCTCATTACGAAACGCGTTTGACGCCGTTTCAAAATAAAAGTTAAATAAATATGCACGACGTGTGCTTTCTTTCTATATGTGATTTTTTGTTGTTGTTGTATTTACACTTCTGTGACATATTGCAATGTGTAGCCAAAATATTAAATTTGTGTGGTGTGACGACTCCACGCCTGTGGAGAGACGGCTCAACGCCAGCGTTGTTATGGCCTAAATTAATACACGACTGATTATCTTTTTCGAACATTGTTCTTTAACATTGTGTTTCTAACATTTTTTATACTGTTCATCTATGAAATGCACTTTCTGTAAAGCTGCTTTGAAACAATGTGTATTGTGAAAAGCGCTATACAAATAAATTTGAATTGAATTGAATTGAATTGAATAAATTCACACCCAATACCATTAAAAAACCAGGATGTGTCCTAATCAAATCAACTGCAGATAACACCAGAGACATCAGCGCTAGTGAGGGTCTGAGACAGCAGCGCTAGTGAGGGTCTGAGACAGCAGCGCTAGTGAGGGTCTGAGACAGCAGCGCTAGTGAGGGTCTGAGACAGCAGCGCTAGTGAGGGTCTGAGACAGCAGCGCTAGTGAGGGTCTGAGACAGCAGCGCTAGTGAGGGTCAGAGACAGCAGCGCTAGTGAGGGTCTGAGGCATCAGCGCTAGTGAGAGTCAGAGACAGCAGCGCTAGTGAGGGTCTGAGACAGCAGCGCTAGTGAGGGTCTGAGACAGCAGCGCTAGTGAGGGTCTGAGACATCAGCGCTAGTGAGGGTCTGAGACATCAGCGCTAGTGAGGGTCTGAGACAGCAGCGCTAGTGAGGGTCTGAGACATCAGCGCTAGTGAGGGTCTGAGACATCAGCGCTAGTGAGAGTCAGAGACAGCAGCGCTAGTGAGGGTCTGAGACAGCAGCGCTAGTGAGGGTCTGAGACATCAGCGCTAGTGAGGGTCTGAGACATCAGCGCTAGTGAGGGTCTGAGACAGCAGCGCTAGTGAGGGTCTGAGACAGCAGCGCTAGTGAGGGTCAGAGACAGCAGCGCTAGTGAGGGTCTGAGGCATCAGCGCTAGTGAGAGTCAGAGACAGCAGCGCTAGTGAGGGTCTGAGACATCAGCGCTAGTGAGGGTCTGAGACATCAGCGCTAGTGAGGGTCAGAGACAGCAGCGCTAGTGAGGGTCTGAGACATCAGCGCTAGTGAGGGTCTGAGACAGCAGCGCTAGTGAGAGTCAGAGACATCAGCGCTAGTGAGGGTCTGAGACATCAGCGCTAGTGAGGGTCAGAGACAGCAGCGCTAGTGAGGGTCTGAGACATCAGCGCTAGTGAGGGTCTGAGACAGCAGCGCTAGTGAGGGTCTGAGACAGCAGCGCTAGTGAGGGTCTGAGACAGCAGCGCTAGTGAGGGTCTGAGGCATCAGCGCTAGTGAGGGTCTGAGGCATCAGCGCTAGTGAGGGTCTGACACATCAGCGCTAGTGAGGGTCTGAGACATCAGCGCTAGTGAGGGTCTGAGGCATCAGCGCTAGTGAGGGTCTGAGACAGCAGCGCTAGTGAGGGTCTGAGGCATCAGCGCTAGTGAGGGTCTGAGGCATCAGCGCTAGTGAGGGTCTGAGGCATCAGCGCTAGTGAGGGTCTGATACATCAGCGCTAGTGAGGGTCTGAGACATCAGCGCTAGTGAGGGTCTGAGACATCAGCGCTAGTGAGGGTCTGAGACATCAGCGCTAGTGAGGGTCTGACACATCAGCGCTAGTGAGGGTCTGAGACATCAGCGCTAGTGAGGGTCTGAGACAGCAGCGCTAGTGAGGGTCTGAGACATCAGCGCTAGTGAGGGTCAGAGACAGCAGCGCTAGTGAGGGTCTGAGACAGCAGCGCTAGTGAGGGTCTGAGACATCAGCGCTAGTGAGGGTCTGAGACATCAGCGCTAGTGAGGGTCTGAGACATCAGCGCTAGTGAGGGTCTGAGACATCAGCGCTAGTGAGGGTCAGAGACAGCAGCGCTAGTGAGGGTCTGAGACATCAGCGCTAGTGAGGGTCTGAGACAGCAGCGCTAGTGAGGGTCTGAGACAGCAGCGCTAGTGAGAGTCAGAGACAGCAGCGCTAGTGAGGGTCTGAGACATCAGCGCTAGTGAGGGTCTGAGGCATCAGTGCTAGTGAGAGTCAGAGACATCAGTGCTAGTGAGAGTCAGAGACAGCAGCGCTAGTGAGGGTCAGAGACAGCAGCGCTAGTGAGGGTCTGAGACAGCAGCGCTAGTGAGGGTCTGAGACATCAGCGCTAGTGAGGGTCTGAGACATCAGCGCTAGTGAGGGTCTGAGACAGCAGCGCTAGTGAGGGTCTGAGACATCAGTGCTAGTGAGAGTCAGAGACAGCAGCGCTAGTGAGGGTCAGAGACAGCAGCGCTAGTGAGGGTCTGAGACAGCAGCGCTAGTGAGGGTCTGAGACATCAGTGCTAGTGAGAGTCAGAGACAGCAGCGCTAGTGAGGGTCAGAGACAGCAGCGCTAGTGAGGGTCTGAGACAGCAGCGCTAGTGAGGGTCTGAGACATCAGCGCTAGTGAGGGTCTGAGACATCAGCGCTAGTGAGGGTCTGAGACAGCAGCGCTAGTGAGGGTCTGAGACATCAGCGCTAGTGAGGGTCTGAGACATCAGCGCTAGTGAGGGTCTGAGACATCAGCGCTAGTGAGGGTCTGAGACATCAGCGCTAGTGAGGGTCTGAGACATCAGCGCTAGTGAGGGTCTGAGGCATCAGCGCTAGTGAGGGTCAGAGACAGCAGCGCTAGTGAGGGTCAGAGACAGCAGCGCTAGTGAGGGTCTGAGACATCAGCGCTAGTGAGGGTCAGAGACATCAGCGCTAGTGAGGGTCAGAGACATCAGCGCTAGTGAGGGTCAGAGACATCAGCGCTAGTGAGGGTCAGAGACATCAGCGCTAGTGAGGGTCTGAGGCATCAGCGCTAGTGAGGGTCAGAGACATCAGCACTAGTGAGGGTCAGAGACAGCAGCGCTAGTGAGGGTCTGAGACATCAGCGCTAGTGAGGGTCAGAGACAGCAGCGCTAGTGAGGGTCTGAGGCATCAGCGCTAGTGAGGGTCTGAGACATCAGCGCTAGTGAGGGTCTGAGGCATCAGCGCTAGTGAGGGTCTGAGGCATCAGCGCTAGTGAGGGTCTGAGACAGCAGCACTAGTGAGGGTCTGAGACATCAGCGCTAGTGAGGGTCTGAGACATCAGCGCTAGTGAGGGTCTGAGACATCAGCGCTAGTGAGGGTCTGAGGCATCAGCGCTAGTGAGGGTCAGAGACATCAGCGCTAGTGAGGGTCAGAGACATCAGCGCTAGTGAGGGTCAGAGACAGCAGCGCTAGTGAGGGTCTGAGGCATCAGCGCTAGTGAGGCTCAGAGACATCAGCGCTAGTGAGGGTCAGAGACATCAGCGCTAGTGAGGGTCAGAGACATCAGCGCTAGTGAGGGTCTGAGACATCAGCGCTAGTGAGGGTCAGAGACATCAGCGCTAGTGAGGGTCTGAGGCATCAGCGCTAGTGAGGGTCTGAGACAGCAGCGCTAGTGAGGGTCAGAGACAGCAGCGCTAGTGAGGGTCTGAGGCATCAGCGCTAGTGAGGGTCTGAGGCATCAGCGCTAGTGAGGGTCTGAGACATCAGCGCTAGTGAGGGTCTGAGGCATCAGCACTAGTGAGGGTCTGAGGCATCAGCGCTAGTGAGGGTCTGAGGCATCAACGCTAGTGAGGGTCTGAGACAGCAGCGCTAGTGAGGGTCTGAGACATCAGCGCTAGTGAGGGTCTGAGGCATCAGCGCTAGTGAGGGTCTGAGGCATCAGCGCTAGTGAGGGTCTGAGGCATCAGCGCTAGGTAGGGTCTGAGGCATCAGCGCTAGTGAGGGTCTGAGACATCAGCGCTAGTGAGGGTCTGAGGCATCAGCGCTAGTGAGGGTCTGAGACAGCAGCGCTAGTGAGGGTCAGAGACATCAGCGCTAGTGAGGGTCTGAGACAGCAGCGCTAGTGAGGGTCAGAGACATCAGCGCTAGTGAGGGTCAGAGACAGCAGCGCTAGTGAGGGTCTGAGACAGCAGCGCTAGTGAGGGTCTGAGACAGCAGCGCTAGTGAGGGTCTGAGACAGCAGCGCTAGTGAGGGACAGAGACAGCAGCGCTAGTGAGGGTCAGAGACATCAGCGCTAGTGAGGGTCTGAGGCATCAGCGCTAGTGAGGGTCAGAGACATCAGCGCTAGTGAGGGTCTGAGGCATCAGCACTAGTGAGGGTCTGAGGCATCAGCGCTAGTGAGGGTCTGAGGCATCAGCGCTAGTGAGGGTCTGAGGCATCAGCGCTAGTGAGGGTCTGAGACATCAGCGCTAGTGAGGGTCTGAGACAGCAGCGCTAGTGAGGGTCTGAGACATCAGCGCTAGTGAGGGTCTGAGACAGCAGCGCTAGTGAGGGTCTGAGACAGCAGCGCTAGTGAGGGTCAGAGACAGCAGCGCTAGTGAGGGTCTGAGGCATCAGCGCTAGTGAGGGTCTGAGACAGCAGCGCTAGTGAGGGTCTGAGGCATCAGCGCTAGTGAGGGTCTGAGACAGCAGCGCTAGTGAGGGTCTGAGACAGCAGCGCTAGTGAGGGTCTGAGACAGCAGCGCTAGTGAGGGTCTGAGACATCAGCGCTAGTGAGGGTCTGAGACATCAGCGCTAGTGAGGGTCTGAGACAGCAGCGCTAGTGAGGGTCTGAGACATCAGCGCTAGTGAGGGTCTGAGACATCAGCGCTAGTGAGGGTCAGAGACAGCAGCGCTAGTGAGGGTCTGAGACAGCAGCGCTAGTGAGGGTCAGAGACAGCAGCGCTAGTGAGGGTCAGAGACAGCAGCGCTAGTGAGGGTCTGAGACAGCAGCGCTAGTGAGGGTCTGAGACAGCAGCGCTAGTGAGGGTCTGAGACATCAGCGCTAGTGAGGGTCTGAGACAGCAGCGCTAGTGAGGGTCTGAGACAGCAGCGCTAGTGAGGGTCTGAGACATCAGCGCTAGTGAGGGTCTGAGACATCAGCGCTAGTGAGGGTCTGAGACATCAGCGCTAGTGAGGGTCTGAGACATCAGCGCTAGTGAGGGTCTGAGACATCAGCGCTAGTGAGGGTCAGAGACATCAGCGCTAGTGAGGGTCAGAGACATCAGCGCTAGTGAGGGTCAGAGACATCAGCGCTAGTGAGGGTCTGAGACATCAGCGCTAGTGAGGGTCAGAGACATCAGCGCTAGTGAGGGTCTGAGACATCAGCGCTAGTGAGGGTCAGAGACAGCAGCGCTAGTGAGGGTCAGAGACATCAGCGCTAGTGAGGGTCTGAGACATCAGCGCTAGTGAGGGTCAGAGACATCAGCGCTAGTGAGGGTCTGAGACAGCAGCGCTAGTGAGGGTCAGAGACAGCAGCGCTAGTGAGGGTCTGAGGCATCAGCGCTAGTGAGGGTCTGAGACAGCAGCGCTAGTGAGGGTCAGAGACAGCAGCGCTAGTGAGGGTCTGAGACAGCAGCGCTAGTGAGGGTCTGAGACATCAGCGCTAGTGAGGGTCTGAGACATCAGCGCTAGTGAGAGTCTGAGGCATCAGCGCTAGTGAGGGTCTGAGACAGCAGCGCTAGTGAGGGTCTGAGACATCAGCGCTAGTGAGGGTCTGAGACATCAGCGCTAGTGAGGGTCTGAGACATCAGCGCTAGTGAGGGTCTGAGACAGCAGCGCTAGTGAGGGTCTGAGACATCAGCGCTAGTGAGGGTCTGAGACAGCAGCGCTAGTGAGGGTCAGAGACAGCAGCGCTAGTGAGGGTCAGAGACAGCAGCGCTAGTGAGGGTCTGAGACATCAGCGCTAGTGAGGGTCTGAGACATCAGCGCTAGTGAGGGTCTGAGACAGCAGCGCTAGTGAGGGTCAGAGACAGCAGCGCTAGTGAGGGTCTGAGACAGCAGCGCTAGTGAGGGTCTGAGACAGCAGCGCTAGTGAGGGTCTGAGACAGCAGCGCTAGTGAGGGTCAGAGACAGCAGCGCTAGTGAGGGTCTGAGACAGCAGCGCTAGTGAGGGTCAGAGACAGCAGCGCTAGTGAGGGTCTGAGGCATCAGCGCTAGTGAGGGTCTGAGACATCAGCGCTAGTGAGGGTCTGAGACATCAGCGCTAGTGAGGGTCTGAGGCATCAGCGCTAGTGAGGGTCTGAGGCATCAGCGCTAGTGAGGGTCTGAGACAGCAGCGCTAGTGAGGGTCTGAGACAGCAGCGCTAGTGAGGGTCTGAGGCATCAGCGCTAGGGAGGGTCTGAGACAGCAGCGCTAGTGAGGGTCAGAGACAGCAGCGCTAGTGAGGGTCTGAGACAGCAGCGCTAGTGAGGGTCAGAGACAGCAGCGCTAGTGAGGGTCTGAGGCATCAGCGCTAGTGAGGGTCTGAGACAGCAGCGCTAGTGAGGGTCTGAGGCATCAGCGCTAGTGAGGGTCTGAGACAGCAGCGCTAGTGAGGGTCTGAGACATCAGCGCTAGTGAGGGTCTGAGACAGCAGCGCTAGTGAGGGTCTGAGACAGCAGCGCTAGTGAGGGTCTGAGACATCAGCGCTAGTGAGGGTCTGAGGCATCAGCGCTAGTGAGGGTCTGAGACAGCAGCGCTAGTGAGGGTCAGAGACAGCAGCGCTAGTGAGGGTCAGAGACAGCAGCGCTAGTGAGGGTCTGAGACAGCAGCGCTAGTGAGGGTCAGAGACAGCAGCGCTAGTGAGGGTCTGAGACAGCAGCGCTAGTGAGGGTCAGAGACAGCAGCGCTAGTGAGGGTCTGAGACAGCAGCGCTAGTGAGGGTCTGAGACAGCAGCGCTAGTGAGGGTCTGAGACAGCAGCGCTAGTGAGGGTCTGAGACAGCAGCGCTAGTGAGGGTCTGAGACAGCAGCGCTAGTGAGGGTCTGAGACATCAGCGCTAGTGAGGGTCTGAGACAGCAGCGCTAGTGAGAGTCAGAGACAGCAGCGCTAGTGAGGGTCAGAGACAGCAGCGCTAGTGAGGGTCTGAGACAGCAGCGCTAGTGAGGGTCTGAGACATCAGCGCTAGTGAGGGTCTGAGACAGCAGCGCTAGTGAGGGTCTGAGGCATCAGCGCTAGGGAGGGTCTGAGACAGCAGCGCTAGTGAGGGTCAGAGACAGCAGCGCTAGTGAGGGTCAGAGACAGCAGCGCTAGTGAGGGTCTGAGACATCAGCGCTAGTGAGGGTCTGAGACAGCAGCGCTAGTGAGGGTCTGAGACAGCAGCGCTAGTGAGGGTCTGAGGCATCAGCGCTAGTGAGGGTCTGAGACAGCAGCGCTAGTGAGGGTCTGAGACAGCAGCGCTAGTGAGGGTCAGAGACAGCAGCGCTAGTGAGGGTCTGAGACATCAGCGCTAGTGAGGGTCTGAGACAGCAGCGCTAGTGAGGGTCAGAGACATCAGCGCTAGTGAGGGTCTGAGACATCAGCGCTAGTGAGAGTCTGAGACAGCAGCGCTAGTGAGGGTCAGAGACATCAGCGCTAGTGAGGGTCTGAGACAGCAGCGCTAGTGAGGGTCTGAGACATCAGCGCTAGTGAGGGTCTGAGGCATCAGCGCTAGTGAGGGTCTGAGACAGCAGGCTAGTGAGGGTCTGAGACATCAGCGCTAGTGAGGGTCTGAGACAGCAGCGCTAGTGAGGGTCTGAGACAGCAGGCTAGTGAGGGTCTGAGACATCAGCGCTAGTGAGGGTCTGAGACAGCAGCGCTAGTGAGGGTCTGAGACAGCAGCGCTAGTGAGGGTCTGAGACATCAGCGCTAGTGAGGGTCAGAGACAGCAGCGCTAGTGAGGGTCTGAGGCATCAGCGCTAGTGAGGGTCTGAGACAGCAGCGCTAGTGAGGGTCAGAGACAGCAGCGCTAGTGAGGGTCTGAGACAGCAGCGCTAGTGAGGGTCAGAGACAGCAGCGCTAGTGAGGGTCAGAGACAGCAGCGCTAGTGAGGGTCTGAGACAGCAGCGCTAGTGAGGGTCTGAGACAGCAGCGCTAGTGAGGGTCTGAGACATCAGCGCTAGTGAGGGTCTGAGACAGCAGCGCTAGTGAGAGTCAGAGACAGCAGCGCTAGTGAGGGTCAGAGACAGCAGCGCTAGTGAGGGTCTGAGACAGCAGCGCTAGTGAGGGTCTGAGACATCAGCGCTAGTGAGGGTCTGAGACAGCAGCGCTAGTGAGGGTCAGAGACAGCAGCGCTAGTGAGGGTCAGAGACAGCAGCGCTAGTGAGGGTCTGAGACATCAGCGCTAGTGAGGGACAGAGACAGCAGCGCTAGTGAGGGTCTGAGACAGCAGCGCTAGTGAGGGTCAGAGACAGCAGCGCTAGTGAGGGTCAGAGACAGCAGCGCTAGTGAGGGTCAGAGACAGCAGCGCTAGTGAGGGTCAGAGACAGCAGCGCTAGTGAGGGTCTGAGACAGCAGCGCTAGTGAGGGTCTGAGACATCAGCGCTAGTGAGGGTCTGAGACAGCAGCGCTAGTGAGGGTCTGAGGCATCAGTGCTAGTGAGGGTCTGAGACATCAGCGCTAGTGAGGGTCAGAGACAGCAGCGCTAGTGAGGGTCTGAGACATCAGCGCTAGTGAGGGTCTGAGGCATCAGCGCTAGTGAGGGTCTGAGACATCAGCGCTAGTGAGAGTCAGAGACAGCAGCGCTAGTGAGGGTCTGAGACAGCAGCGCTAGTGAGGGTCAGAGACAGCAGCGCTAGTGAGGGTCTGAGACAGCAGCGCTAGTGAGGGTCTGAGACAGCAGCGCTAGTGAGGGTCAGAGACAGCAGCGCTAGTGAGGGTCTGAGACAGCAGCGCTAGTGAGGGTCTGAGACAGCAGCGCTAGTGAGAGTCAGAGACAGCAGCGCTAGTGAGGGTCTGAGACAGCAGCGCTAGTGAGGGTCAGAGACAGCAGCGCTAGTGAGGGTCTGAGACAGCAGCGCTAGTGAGGGTCTGAGACAGCAGCGCTAGTGAGGGTCTGAGACATCAGCGCTAGTGAGGGTCTGAGACAGCAGCGCTAGTGAGGGTCTGAGACATCAGCGCTAGTGAGGGTCTGACACATCAGCGCTAGTGAGGGTCTGAGACAGCAGCGCTAGTGAGGGTCTGAGACAGCAGCGCTAGGGAGGGTCTGAGACATCAGCGCTAGTGAGGGTCTGAGGCATCAGCGCTAGTGAGGGTCTGAGGCATCAGCGCTAGTGAGGGTCTGAGGCATCAGCGCTAGTGAGGGTCTGACATATCAGCGCTAGTGAGGGTCTGAGACATCAGCGCTAGTGAGGGTCAGAGACAGCAGCGCTAGTGAGGGTCAGAGACATCAGCGCTAGTGAGGGTCTGACACATTAGCGCTAGTGAGGGTCTGAGGCATCAGCGCTAGTGAGGGTCTGAGACAGCAGCGCTAGTGAGGGTCAGAGACATCAGCGCTAGTGAGGGTCTGACACATCAGCGCTAGTGAGGGTCAGAGACAGCAGCGCTAGTGAGGGTCTGAGGCATCAGCGCTAGTGAGGGTCTGAGACAGCAGCGCTAGTGAGGGTCAGAGACATCAGCGCTAGTGAGGGTCTGACACATCAGCGCTAGTGAGGGTCTGAGGCATCAACGCTAGTGAGGGTCTGAGGCATCAGCGCTAGTGAGGGTCTGAGGCATCAGCGCTAGTGAGGGTCAGAGACATCAGCGCTAGTGAGGGTCTGAGACAGCAGCGCTAGTGAGGGTCTGAGACAGCAGCGCTAGTGAGGGTCTGAGACATCAGCGCTAGTGAGGGTCTGACACATCAGCGCTAGTGAGGGTCTGAGACAGCAGCGCTAGTGAGGGTCTGAGACAGCAGCGCTAGTGAGGGTCTGAGACAGCAGCGCTAGTGAGGGTCAGAGACAGCAGCGCTAGTGAGGGTCAGAGACAGCAGCGCTAGTGAGGGTCAGAGACAGCAGCGCTAGTGAGGGTCTGAGACAGCAGCGCTAGTGAGGGTCTGAGACAGCAGCGCTAGTGAGGGTCTGAGACATCAGCGCTAGTGAGGGTCTGAGACATCAGCGCTAGTGAGGGTCTGAGACAGCAGCGCTAGTGAGGGTCTGAGACATCAGCGCTAGTGAGGGTCTGAGACATCAGCGCTAGTGAGGGTCAGAGACAGCAGCGCTAGTGAGGGTCTGAGACAGCAGCGCTAGTGAGGGTCAGAGACAGCAGCGCTAGTGAGGGTCAGAGACAGCAGCGCTAGTGAGGGTCTGAGACAGCAGCGCTAGTGAGGGTCTGAGACAGCAGCGCTAGTGAGGGTCTGAGACATCAGCGCTAGTGAGGGTCTGAGACAGCAGCGCTAGTGAGGGTCTGAGACAGCAGCGCTAGTGAGGGTCTGAGACATCAGCGCTAGTGAGGGTCTGAGACATCAGCGCTAGTGAGGGTCTGAGACATCAGCGCTAGTGAGGGTCTGAGACATCAGCGCTAGTGAGGGTCTGAGACATCAGCGCTAGTGAGGGTCAGAGACATCAGCGCTAGTGAGGGTCAGAGACATCAGCGCTAGTGAGGGTCAGAGACATCAGCGCTAGTGAGGGTCAGAGACATCAGCGCTAGTGAGGGTCTGAGACATCAGCGCTAGTGAGGGTCAGAGACATCAGCGCTAGTGAGGGTCTGAGACATCAGCGCTAGTGAGGGTCAGAGACAGCAGCGCTAGTGAGGGTCAGAGACATCAGCGCTAGTGAGGGTCTGAGACATCAGCGCTAGTGAGGGTCAGAGACATCAGCGCTAGTGAGGGTCTGAGACAGCAGCGCTAGTGAGGGTCAGAGACAGCAGCGCTAGTGAGGGTCTGAGGCATCAGCGCTAGTGAGGGTCTGAGACAGCAGCGCTAGTGAGGGTCAGAGACAGCAGCGCTAGTGAGGGTCTGAGACAGCAGCGCTAGTGAGGGTCTGAGACATCAGCGCTAGTGAGGGTCTGAGACATCAGCGCTAGTGAGAGTCTGAGGCATCAGCGCTAGTGAGGGTCTGAGACAGCAGCGCTAGTGAGGGTCTGAGACATCAGCGCTAGTGAGGGTCTGAGACATCAGCGCTAGTGAGGGTCTGAGACATCAGCGCTAGTGAGGGTCTGAGACAGCAGCGCTAGTGAGGGTCTGAGACATCAGCGCTAGTGAGGGTCTGAGACAGCAGCGCTAGTGAGGGTCAGAGACAGCAGCGCTAGTGAGGGTCAGAGACAGCAGCGCTAGTGAGGGTCTGAGACATCAGCGCTAGTGAGGGTCTGAGACAGCAGCGCTAGTGAGGGTCAGAGACAGCAGCGCTAGTGAGGGTCTGAGACAGCAGCGCTAGTGAGGGTCTGAGACAGCAGCGCTAGTGAGGGTCTGAGACAGCAGCGCTAGTGAGGGTCTGAGACATCAGCGCTAGTGAGGGTCTGAGACAGCAGCGCTAGTGAGGGTCTGAGACAGCAGCGCTAGTGAGGGTCTGAGACAGCAGCGCTAGTGAGGGTCTGAGACAGCAGCGCTAGTGAGGGTCTGAGACAGCAGCGCTAGTGAGGGTCTGAGACATCAGCGCTAGTGAGGGTCTGAGACAGCAGCGCTAGTGAGGGTCTGAGACAGCAGCGCTAGTGAGGGTCAGAGACAGCAGCGCTAGTGAGGGTCTGAGACAGCAGCGCTAGTGAGGGTCAGAGACAGCAGCGCTAGTGAGGGTCTGAGGCATCAGCGCTAGTGAGGGTCTGAGACATCAGCGCTAGTGAGGGTCTGAGACATCAGCGCTAGTGAGGGTCTGAGGCATCAGCGCTAGTGAGGGTCTGAGGCATCAGCGCTAGTGAGGGTCTGAGACAGCAGCGCTAGTGAGGGTCTGAGACAGCAGCGCTAGTGAGGGTCTGAGGCATCAGCGCTAGGGAGGGTCTGAGACAGCAGCGCTAGTGAGGGTCAGAGACAGCAGCGCTAGTGAGGGTCTGAGACAGCAGCGCTAGTGAGGGTCAGAGACAGCAGCGCTAGTGAGGGTCTGAGGCATCAGCGCTAGTGAGGGTCTGAGACAGCAGCGCTAGTGAGGGTCTGAGGCATCAGCGCTAGTGAGGGTCTGAGACAGCAGCGCTAGTGAGGGTCTGAGACATCAGCGCTAGTGAGGGTCTGAGACAGCAGCGCTAGTGAGGGTCTGAGACAGCAGCGCTAGTGAGGGTCTGAGACATCAGCGCTAGTGAGGGTCTGAGGCATCAGCGCTAGTGAGGGTCTGAGACAGCAGCGCTAGTGAGGGTCAGAGACAGCAGCGCTAGTGAGGGTCTGAGACATCAGCGCTAGTGAGGGTCTGAGACATCAGCGCTAGTGAGGGTCAGAGACAGCAGCGCTAGTGAGGGTCTGAGACATCAGCGCTAGTGAGAGTCAGAGACAGCAGCGCTAGTGAGGGTCTGAGACAGCAGCGCTAGTGAGGGTCAGAGACAGCAGCGCTAGTGAGGGTCTGAGACAGCAGCGCTAGTGAGGGTCAGAGACAGCAGCGCTAGTGAGGGTCTGAGACAGCAGCGCTAGTGAGGGTCTGAGACAGCAGCGCTAGTGAGGGTCAGAGACAGCAGCGCTAGTGAGGGTCAGAGACAGCAGCGCTAGTGAGGGTCTGAGGCATCAGCGCTAGTGAGGGTCTGAGACAGCAGCGCTAGTGAGGGTCAGAGACAGCAGCGCTAGTGAGGGTCTGAGACAGCAGCGCTAGTGAGGGTCTGAGACAGCAGCGCTAGTGAGGGTCAGAGACAGCAGCGCTAGTGAGGGTCTGAGACAGCAGCGCTAGTGAGGGTCTGAGACAGCAGCGCTAGTGAGGGTCAGAGACAGCAGCGCTAGTGAGGGTCAGAGACAGCAGCGCTAGTGAGGGTCTGAGACAGCAGCGCTAGTGAGGGTCTGAGACAGCAGCGCTAGTGAGGGTCTGAGACAGCAGCGCTAGTGAGGGTCTGAGACAGCAGCGCTAGTGAGGGTCAGAGACAGCAGCGCTAGTGAGGGTCTGAGACATCAGCGCTAGTGAGGGTCTGAGACAGCAGCGCTAGTGAGGGTCTGAGGCATCAGCGCTAGGGAGGGTCTGAGACAGCAGCGCTAGTGAGGGTCAGAGACAGCAGCGCTAGTGAGGGTCAGAGACAGCAGCGCTAGTGAGGGTCTGAGACATCAGCGCTAGTGAGGGTCTGAGACAGCAGCGCTAGTGAGGGTCTGAGACAGCAGCGCTAGTGAGGGTCTGAGGCATCAGCGCTAGTGAGGGTCTGAGACAGCAGCGCTAGTGAGGGTCTGAGACAGCAGCGCTAGTGAGGGTCAGAGACAGCAGCGCTAGTGAGGGTCTGAGGCATCAGCGCTAGTGAGGGTCTGAGACAGCAGCGCTAGTGAGGGTCTGAGGCATCAGCGCTAGTGAGGGTCTGAGACAGCAGCGCTAGTGAGGGTCTGAGACATCAGCGCTAGTGAGGGTCTGAGACAGCAGCGCTAGTGAGGGTCTGAGACAGCAGCGCTAGTGAGGGTCTGAGACATCAGCGCTAGTGAGGGTCAGAGACAGCAGCGCTAGTGAGGGTCTGAGGCATCAGCGCTAGTGAGGGTCTGAGACAGCAGCGCTAGTGAGGGTCAGAGACAGCAGCGCTAGTGAGGGTCTGAGACAGCAGCGCTAGTGAGGGTCAGAGACAGCAGCGCTAGTGAGGGTCAGAGACAGCAGCGCTAGTGAGGGTCTGAGACAGCAGCGCTAGTGAGGGTCTGAGACAGCAGCGCTAGTGAGGGTCTGAGACATCAGCGCTAGTGAGGGTCTGAGACAGCAGCGCTAGTGAGAGTCAGAGACAGCAGCGCTAGTGAGGGTCAGAGACAGCAGCGCTAGTGAGGGTCTGAGACAGCAGCGCTAGTGAGGGTCTGAGACATCAGCGCTAGTGAGGGTCTGAGACAGCAGCGCTAGTGAGGGTCAGAGACAGCAGCGCTAGTGAGGGTCAGAGACAGCAGCGCTAGTGAGGGTCTGAGACATCAGCGCTAGTGAGGGACAGAGACAGCAGCGCTAGTGAGGGTCTGAGACAGCAGCGCTAGTGAGGGTCAGAGACAGCAGCGCTAGTGAGGGTCAGAGACAGCAGCGCTAGTGAGGGTCAGAGACAGCAGCGCTAGTGAGGGTCAGAGACAGCAGCGCTAGTGAGGGTCTGAGACAGCAGCGCTAGTGAGGGTCTGAGACATCAGCGCTAGTGAGGGTCTGAGACAGCAGCGCTAGTGAGGGTCTGAGGCATCAGTGCTAGTGAGGGTCTGAGACAGCAGCGCTAGTGAGGGTCTGAGACAGCAGCGCTAGTGAGGGTCAGAGACAGCAGCGCTAGTGAGGGTCTGAGACAGCAGCGCTAGTGAGGGTCTGAGACAGCAGCGCTAGTGAGGGTCTGAGACATCAGCGCTAGTGAGGGTCTGAGACAGCAGCGCTAGTGAGGGTCTGAGACATCAGCGCTAGTGAGGGTCTGACACATCAGCGCTAGTGAGGGTCTGAGACAGCAGCGCTAGTGAGGGTCTGAGACAGCAGCGCTAGGGAGGGTCTGAGACATCAGCGCTAGTGAGGGTCTGAGGCATCAGCGCTAGTGAGGGTCTGAGGCATCAGCGCTAGTGAGGGTCTGAGGCATCAGCGCTAGTGAGGGTCTGACATATCAGCGCTAGTGAGGGTCTGAGACATCAGCGCTAGTGAGGGTCAGAGACAGCAGCGCTAGTGAGGGTCAGAGACATCAGCGCTAGTGAGGGTCTGACACATTAGCGCTAGTGAGGGTCTGAGGCATCAGCGCTAGTGAGGGTCTGAGACAGCAGCGCTAGTGAGGGTCAGAGACATCAGCGCTAGTGAGGGTCTGACACATCAGCGCTAGTGAGGGTCAGAGACAGCAGCGCTAGTGAGGGTCTGAGGCATCAGCGCTAGTGAGGGTCTGAGACAGC
This sequence comes from Romanogobio albipinnatus, assembly GCA_023566225.1. NCBI lineage: Eukaryota > Metazoa > Chordata > Actinopteri > Cypriniformes > Gobionidae > Romanogobio > Romanogobio albipinnatus. Next base: position 697,934 of record CM042241.1, read on the forward strand.
AGCGCTAGTGAGGGTCAGAGACATCAGCGCTAGTGAGGGTCTGACACATCAGCGCTAGTGAGGGTCTGAGGCATCAACGCTAGTGAGGGTCTGAGGCATCAGCGCTAGTGAGGGTCTGAGGCATCAGCGCTAGTGAGGGTCAGAGACATCAGCGCTAGTGAGGGTCTGAGACAGCAGCGCTAGTGAGGGTCTGAGACAGCAGCGCTAGTGAGGGTCTGAGACATCAGCGCTAGTGAGGGTCTGACACATCAGCGCTAGTGAGGGTCTGAGACAGCAGCGCTAGTGAGGGTCTGAGACAGCAGCGCTAGTGAGGGTCTGAGACAGCAGCGCTAGTGAGGGTCAGAGACAGCAGCGCTAGTGAGGGTCAGAGACAGCAGCGCTAGTGAGGGTCAGAGACAGCAGCGCTAGTGAGGGTCTGAGACAGCAGCGCTAGTGAGGGTCTGAGACATCAGCGCTAGTGAGGGTCTGAGACAGCAGCGCTAGTGAGGGTCTGAGGCATCAGCGCTAGTGAGGGTCTGAGACAGCAGCGCTAGTGAGGGTCTGAGACATCAGCGCTAGTGAGGGTCTGAGACAGCAGCGCTAGTGAGGGTCTGAGACAGCAGCGCTAGTGAGGGTCTGAGACATCAGCGCTAGTGAGGGTCAGAGACAGCAGCGCTAGTGAGGGTCTGAGGCATCAGCGCTAGTGAGGGTCTGAGACAGCAGCGCTAGTGAGGGTCAGAGACAGCAGCGCTAGTGAGGGTCTGAGACAGCAGCGCTAGTGAGGGTCAGAGACAGCAGCGCTAGTGAGGGTCAGAGACAGCAGCGCTAGTGAGGGTCTGAGACAGCAGCGCTAGTGAGGGTCTGAGACAGCAGCGCTAGTGAGGGTCTGAGACATCAGCGCTAGTGAGGGTCTGAGACAGCAGCGCTAGTGAGAGTCAGAGACAGCAGCGCTAGTGAGGGTCAGAGACAGCAGCGCTAGTGAGGGTCTGAGACAGCAGCGCTAGTGAGGGTCTGAGACATCAGCGCTAGTGAGGGTCTGAGACAGCAGCGCTAGTGAGGGTCAGAGACAGCAGCGCTAGTGAGGGTCAGAGACAGCAGCGCTAGTGAGGGTCTGAGACATCAGCGCTAGTGAGGGACAGAGACAGCAGCGCTAGTGAGGGTCTGAGACAGCAGCGCTAGTGAGGGTCAGAGACAGCAGCGCTAGTGAGGGTCTGAGACAGCAGCGCTAGTGAGGGTCTGAGACATCAGCGCTAGTGAGGGTCTGAGACAGCAGCGCTAGTGAGGGTCAGAGACAGCAGCGCTAGTGAGGGTCAGAGACAGCAGCGCTAGTGAGGGTCTGAGACAGCAGCGCTAGTGAGGGTCTGAGACATCAGCGCTAGTGAGGGTCTGAGACAGCAGCGCTAGTGAGGGTCTGAGGCATCAGTGCTAGTGAGGGTCTGAGACAGCAGCGCTAGTGAGGGTCTGAGACAGCAGCGCTAGTGAGGGTCAGAGACAGCAGCGCTAGTGAGGGTCTGAGACAGCAGCGCTAGTGAGGGTCTGAGACAGCAGCGCTAGTGAGGGTCTGAGACATCAGCGCTAGTGAGGGTCTGAGACAGCAGCGCTAGTGAGGGTCTGAGACATCAGCGCTAGTGAGGGTCTGACACATCAGCGCTAGTGAGGGTCTGAGACAGCAGCGCTAGTGAGGGTCTGAGACAGCAGCGCTAGGGAGGGTCTGAGACATCAGCGCTAGTGAGGGTCTGAGGCATCAGCGCTAGTGAGGGTCTGAGGCATCAGCGCTAGTGAGGGTCTGAGGCATCAGCGCTAGTGAGGGTCTGACATATCAGCGCTAGTGAGGGTCTGAGACATCAGCGCTAGTGAGGGTCAGAGACAGCAGCGCTAGTGAGGGTCAGAGACATCAGCGCTAGTGAGGGTCTGACACATTAGCGCTAGTGAGGGTCTGAGGCATCAGCGCTAGTGAGGGTCTGAGACAGCAGCGCTAGTGAGGGTCAGAGACATCAGCGCTAGTGAGGGTCTGACACATCAGCGCTAGTGAGGGTCAGAGACAGCAGCGCTAGTGAGGGTCTGAGGCATCAGCGCTAGTGAGGGTCTGAGACAGCAGCGCTAGTGAGGGTCAGAGACATCAGCGCTAGTGAGGGTCTGACACATCAGCGCTAGTGAGGGTCTGAGGCATCAACGCTAGTGAGGGTCTGAGGCATCAGCGCTAGTGAGGGTCTGAGGCATCAGCGCTAGTGAGGGTCAGAGACATCAGCGCTAGTGAGGGTCTGAGACAGCAGCGCTAGTGAGGGTCTGAGACAGCAGCGCTAGTGAGGGTCTGAGACATCAGCGCTAGTGAGGGTCTGACACATCAGCGCTAGTGAGGGTCTGAGACAGCAGCGCTAGTGAGGGTCTGAGACAGCAGCGCTAGTGAGGGTCTGAGACAGCAGCGCTAGTGAGGGTCAGAGACAGCAGCGCTAGTGAGGGTCAGAGACAGCAGCGCTAGTGAGGGTCAGAGACAGCAGCGCTAGTGAGGGTCTGAGACATCAGCGCTAGTGAGGGTCTGACACATCAGCGCTAGTGAGGGTCAGAGACAGCAGCGCTAGTGAGGGTCTGAGGCATCAGCGCTAGTGAGGGTCTGAGACAGCAGCGCTAGTGAGGGTCAGAGACATCAGCGCTAGTGAGGGTCTGACACATCAGCGCTAGTGAGGGTCTGAGGCATCAACGCTAGTGAGGGTCTGAGGCATCAGCGCTAGTGAGGGTCTGAGGCATCAGCGCTAGTGAGGGTCAGAGACATCAGCGCTAGTGAGGGTCTGAGACAGCAGCGCTAGTGAGGGTCTGAGACAGCAGCGCTAGTGAGGGTCTGAGACATCAGCGCTAGTGAGGGTCTGACACATCAGCGCTAGTGAGGGTCTGAGACAGCAGCGCTAGTGAGGGTCTGAGACAGCAGCGCTAGTGAGGGTCTGAGACATCAGCGCTAGTGAGGGTCAGAGACATCAGCGCTAGTGAGGGTCAGAGACATCAGCGCTAGTGAGGGTCAGAGACATCAGCGCTAGTGAGGGTCAGAGACATCAGCGCTAGTGAGGGTCTGAGACATCAGCGCTAGTGAGGGTCAGAGACATCAGCGCTAGTGAGGGTCTGAGACATCAGCGCTAGTGAGGGTCAGAGACAGCAGCGCTAGTGAGGGTCAGAGACATCAGCGCTAGTGAGGGTCTGAGACATCAGCGCTAGTGAGGGTCAGAGACATCAGCGCTAGTGAGGGTCTGAGACAGCAGCGCTAGTGAGGGTCAGAGACAGCAGCGCTAGTGAGGGTCTGAGGCATCAGCGCTAGTGAGGGTCTGAGACAGCAGCGCTAGTGAGGGTCAGAGACAGCAGCGCTAGTGAGGGTCTGAGACAGCAGCGCTAGTGAGGGTCTGAGACATCAGCGCTAGTGAGGGTCTGAGACATCAGCGCTAGTGAGAGTCTGAGGCATCAGCGCTAGTGAGGGTCTGAGACAGCAGCGCTAGTGAGGGTCTGAGACATCAGCGCTAGTGAGGGTCTGAGACATCAGCGCTAGTGAGGGTCTGAGACATCAGCGCTAGTGAGGGTCTGAGACAGCAGCGCTAGTGAGGGTCTGAGACATCAGCGCTAGTGAGGGTCTGAGACAGCAGCGCTAGTGAGGGTCAGAGACAGCAGCGCTAGTGAGGGTCAGAGACAGCAGCGCTAGTGAGGGTCTGAGACATCAGCGCTAGTGAGGGTCTGAGACAGCAGCGCTAGTGAGGGTCAGAGACAGCAGCGCTAGTGAGGGTCTGAGACAGCAGCGCTAGTGAGGGTCTGAGACAGCAGCGCTAGTGAGGGTCTGAGACAGCAGCGCTAGTGAGGGTCTGAGACATCAGCGCTAGTGAGGGTCTGAGACAGCAGCGCTAGTGAGGGTCTGAGACAGCAGCGCTAGTGAGGGTCTGAGACAGCAGCGCTAGTGAGGGTCTGAGACAGCAGCGCTAGTGAGGGTCTGAGACAGCAGCGCTAGTGAGGGTCTGAGACATCAGCGCTAGTGAGGGTCTGAGACAGCAGCGCTAGTGAGGGTCTGAGACAGCAGCGCTAGTGAGGGTCAGAGACAGCAGCGCTAGTGAGGGTCTGAGACAGCAGCGCTAGTGAGGGTCAGAGACAGCAGCGCTAGTGAGGGTCTGAGGCATCAGCGCTAGTGAGGGTCTGAGACATCAGCGCTAGTGAGGGTCTGAGACATCAGCGCTAGTGAGGGTCTGAGGCATCAGCGCTAGTGAGGGTCTGAGGCATCAGCGCTAGTGAGGGTCTGAGACAGCAGCGCTAGTGAGGGTCTGAGACAGCAGCGCTAGTGAGGGTCTGAGGCATCAGCGCTAGGGAGGGTCTGAGACAGCAGCGCTAGTGAGGGTCAGAGACAGCAGCGCTAGTGAGGGTCTGAGACAGCAGCGCTAGTGAGGGTCAGAGACAGCAGCGCTAGTGAGGGTCTGAGGCATCAGCGCTAGTGAGGGTCTGAGACAGCAGCGCTAGTGAGGGTCTGAGGCATCAGCGCTAGTGAGGGTCTGAGACAGCAGCGCTAGTGAGGGTCTGAGACATCAGCGCTAGTGAGGGTCTGAGACAGCAGCGCTAGTGAGGGTCTGAGACAGCAGCGCTAGTGAGGGTCTGAGACATCAGCGCTAGTGAGGGTCTGAGGCATCAGCGCTAGTGAGGGTCTGAGACAGCAGCGCTAGTGAGGGTCAGAGACAGCAGCGCTAGTGAGGGTCTGAGACATCAGCGCTAGTGAGGGTCTGAGACATCAGCGCTAGTGAGGGTCAGAGACAGCAGCGCTAGTGAGGGTCTGAGACATCAGCGCTAGTGAGAGTCAGAGACAGCAGCGCTAGTGAGGGTCTGAGACAGCAGCGCTAGTGAGGGTCAGAGACAGCAGCGCTAGTGAGGGTCTGAGACAGCAGCGCTAGTGAGGGTCAGAGACAGCAGCGCTAGTGAGGGTCTGAGACAGCAGCGCTAGTGAGGGTCTGAGACAGCAGCGCTAGTGAGGGTCAGAGACAGCAGCGCTAGTGAGGGTCAGAGACAGCAGCGCTAGTGAGGGTCTGAGGCATCAGCGCTAGTGAGGGTCTGAGACAGCAGCGCTAGTGAGGGTCAGAGACAGCAGCGCTAGTGAGGGTCTGAGACAGCAGCGCTAGTGAGGGTCTGAGACAGCAGCGCTAGTGAGGGTCAGAGACAGCAGCGCTAGTGAGGGTCTGAGACAGCAGCGCTAGTGAGGGTCTGAGACAGCAGCGCTAGTGAGGGTCAGAGACAGCAGCGCTAGTGAGGGTCAGAGACAGCAGCGCTAGTGAGGGTCTGAGACAGCAGCGCTAGTGAGGGTCTGAGACAGCAGCGCTAGTGAGGGTCTGAGACAGCAGCGCTAGTGAGGGTCTGAGACAGCAGCGCTAGTGAGGGTCAGAGACAGCAGCGCTAGTGAGGGTCTGAGACATCAGCGCTAGTGAGGGTCTGAGACAGCAGCGCTAGTGAGGGTCTGAGGCATCAGCGCTAGGGAGGGTCTGAGACAGCAGCGCTAGTGAGGGTCAGAGACAGCAGCGCTAGTGAGGGTCAGAGACAGCAGCGCTAGTGAGGGTCTGAGACATCAGCGCTAGTGAGGGTCTGAGACAGCAGCGCTAGTGAGGGTCTGAGACAGCAGCGCTAGTGAGGGTCTGAGGCATCAGCGCTAGTGAGGGTCTGAGACAGCAGCGCTAGTGAGGGTCTGAGACAGCAGCGCTAGTGAGGGTCAGAGACAGCAGCGCTAGTGAGGGTCTGAGGCATCAGCGCTAGTGAGGGTCTGAGACAGCAGCGCTAGTGAGGGTCTGAGGCATCAGCGCTAGTGAGGGTCTGAGACAGCAGCGCTAGTGAGGGTCTGAGACATCAGCGCTAGTGAGGGTCTGAGACAGCAGCGCTAGTGAGGGTCTGAGACAGCAGCGCTAGTGAGGGTCTGAGACATCAGCGCTAGTGAGGGTCAGAGACAGCAGCGCTAGTGAGGGTCTGAGGCATCAGCGCTAGTGAGGGTCTGAGACAGCAGCGCTAGTGAGGGTCAGAGACAGCAGCGCTAGTGAGGGTCTGAGACAGCAGCGCTAGTGAGGGTCAGAGACAGCAGCGCTAGTGAGGGTCAGAGACAGCAGCGCTAGTGAGGGTCTGAGACAGCAGCGCTAGTGAGGGTCTGAGACAGCAGCGCTAGTGAGGGTCTGAGACATCAGCGCTAGTGAGGGTCTGAGACAGCAGCGCTAGTGAGAGTCAGAGACAGCAGCGCTAGTGAGGGTCAGAGACAGCAGCGCTAGTGAGGGTCTGAGACAGCAGCGCTAGTGAGGGTCTGAGACATCAGCGCTAGTGAGGGTCTGAGACAGCAGCGCTAGTGAGGGTCAGAGACAGCAGCGCTAGTGAGGGTCAGAGACAGCAGCGCTAGTGAGGGTCTGAGACATCAGCGCTAGTGAGGGACAGAGACAGCAGCGCTAGTGAGGGTCTGAGACAGCAGCGCTAGTGAGGGTCAGAGACAGCAGCGCTAGTGAGGGTCAGAGACAGCAGCGCTAGTGAGGGTCAGAGACAGCAGCGCTAGTGAGGGTCAGAGACAGCAGCGCTAGTGAGGGTCTGAGACAGCAGCGCTAGTGAGGGTCTGAGACATCAGCGCTAGTGAGGGTCTGAGACAGCAGCGCTAGTGAGGGTCTGAGGCATCAGTGCTAGTGAGGGTCTGAGACAGCAGCGCTAGTGAGGGTCTGAGACAGCAGCGCTAGTGAGGGTCAGAGACAGCAGCGCTAGTGAGGGTCTGAGACAGCAGCGCTAGTGAGGGTCTGAGACAGCAGCGCTAGTGAGGGTCTGAGACATCAGCGCTAGTGAGGGTCTGAGACAGCAGCGCTAGTGAGGGTCTGAGACATCAGCGCTAGTGAGGGTCTGACACATCAGCGCTAGTGAGGGTCTGAGACAGCAGCGCTAGTGAGGGTCTGAGACAGCAGCGCTAGGGAGGGTCTGAGACATCAGCGCTAGTGAGGGTCTGAGGCATCAGCGCTAGTGAGGGTCTGAGGCATCAGCGCTAGTGAGGGTCTGAGGCATCAGCGCTAGTGAGGGTCTGACATATCAGCGCTAGTGAGGGTCTGAGACATCAGCGCTAGTGAGGGTCAGAGACAGCAGCGCTAGTGAGGGTCAGAGACATCAGCGCTAGTGAGGGTCTGACACATTAGCGCTAGTGAGGGTCTGAGGCATCAGCGCTAGTGAGGGTCTGAGACAGCAGCGCTAGTGAGGGTCAGAGACATCAGCGCTAGTGAGGGTCTGACACATCAGCGCTAGTGAGGGTCAGAGACAGCAGCGCTAGTGAGGGTCTGAGGCATCAGCGCTAGTGAGGGTCTGAGACAGCAGCGCTAGTGAGGGTCAGAGACATCAGCGCTAGTGAGGGTCTGACACATCAGCGCTAGTGAGGGTCTGAGGCATCAACGCTAGTGAGGGTCTGAGGCATCAGCGCTAGTGAGGGTCTGAGGCATCAGCGCTAGTGAGGGTCAGAGACATCAGCGCTAGTGAGGGTCTGAGACAGCAGCGCTAGTGAGGGTCTGAGACAGCAGCGCTAGTGAGGGTCTGAGACATCAGCGCTAGTGAGGGTCTGACACATCAGCGCTAGTGAGGGTCTGAGACAGCAGCGCTAGTGAGGGTCTGAGACAGCAGCGCTAGTGAGGGTCTGAGACAGCAGCGCTAGTGAGGGTCAGAGACAGCAGCGCTAGTGAGGGTCAGAGACAGCAGCGCTAGTGAGGGTCAGAGACAGCAGCGCTAGTGAGGGTCTGAGACAGCAGCGCTAGTGAGGGTCTGAGACATCAGCGCTAGTGAGGGTCTGAGACAGCAGCGCTAGTGAGGGTCTGAGGCATCAGCGCTAGTGAGGGTCTGAGACAGCAGCGCTAGTGAGGGTCTGAGACATCAGCGCTAGTGAGGGTCTGAGACAGCAGCGCTAGTGAGGGTCTGAGACAGCAGCGCTAGTGAGGGTCTGAGACATCAGCGCTAGTGAGGGTCAGAGACAGCAGCGCTAGTGAGGGTCTGAGGCATCAGCGCTAGTGAGGGTCTGAGACAGCAGCGCTAGTGAGGGTCAGAGACAGCAGCGCTAGTGAGGGTCTGAGACAGCAGCGCTAGTGAGGGTCAGAGACAGCAGCGCTAGTGAGGGTCAGAGACAGCAGCGCTAGTGAGGGTCTGAGACAGCAGCGCTAGTGAGGGTCTGAGACAGCAGCGCTAGTGAGGGTCTGAGACATCAGCGCTAGTGAGGGTCTGAGACAGCAGCGCTAGTGAGAGTCAGAG
>CM042241.1:713653-718653 GCA_023566225.1 Romanogobio albipinnatus
GCTGCGCATTTAAGTCTTGAAAGACAAATCCGTATTTCATCTCTGTAAGCCAGGCTAAGTCAGTAATCACTGTCACTGCTCTCCCATCATGTTAGGGGTGTGTGATACCTCCAAAATCCAAACATTCCATCTTTCTGCTATCAACCGTTTGACGACACACACATCCCTAGGTCAGACCCACAGTCACTCCTCAGAGACTAAACGCTTTAGAAAACATATATGAAAAACAAACAATCAGTGGTTCTTTTGATCATTCACTCAAACTCAAACTAAACAATACAAATAAGTAAGATAGATAATAATCCATCTTAGCGCTTTAAATCTCTACATAAAACATCCTTCAGTTTACATTTTGTGCTTTGCCCACAGTTTCTCAATGTGCATCACATTCTTATCAACCTTCCTTCAGTCAGTCATTTCAACACAATTCTTCACAAACCGCCCTACTTACTATTTCCAACAGACCCATTGTCATTCATCATAGCCCACATCATATTTAAACAATTATCGAACATAAATCTAAATTTGTTAATGTTAATCAATTCGTTATCAATTCGTATTACGTTCAATCAGCTCGTTTGCTCATCTTTATCTCATGACATCATACTTAATCATTCTCAATTCTTTATCAAAATCTTTTCAGTTCATGTTATCAGTAAACCATTAAAAATTAATTAATTAATTAATTAGGATTTCCTTTAAAGTACCCTTTTCTCCATGCCCTGTCCATTAAAACTCCTCTTACATCATGTCATTTGGCAGTGATTCTTATCATCAACCTTGCCACATCAATTTCCTTAACGCTGGTTAAAACCAATCTGAATTAAAAAAAAAAAAACATTCATATTTCAATATCCATTTTAGCCTAATTTTACTTTGGATGTTCAAAATCCCTGTCAGAAATCCTGTTTTGTTTTTTTGTTTTTTTAAATTGCGATTTCCTATATGCAAAATATCATGCCTATTTAATAAATGAAAAATAGAGTATAAAATAACTTTTCCTTTTAGAAGTTATCTTTTTGGTTCGCCCTCCGGCCGAGGGAGTCTCTAGATCATTTGGATAGTGACTTCAGTTAAATGGTCATTTTTTCTCTTAATTAATCCAGAGATTAATTCAAATCGTCTTCATCCATGACAAAATTGGTCATAATTACCAGTGACAGACAGAGCTGGATGTCCAATCCACTTAAAGCTCGTCCCATGTTCTGAGCATCTTTTCATCAGATTCACTCAGAATAATCAACTTCCTCTAAAGTTGTTTTTGTTTAACTTAACCCATCTGTGATGATAAAGACACTCATTCCAGAGGTTAATGGCACACTACACTCAATCAGGACACATAAATATGAACTGCTCATTCTCAAAATGTGCTTCTACATGGTTTCTTAACCAGTTTCAAATTATGTCTGTACATTAGTAATTTATCTTTAGAAAAGTCAGCTGGGTTTGTTTTGTTCTGATATCATTGTTTTTGTGTTGTCTCAGCTTTAACAGAGCGATAACAGATAGAGTACAATTCCTGCTTCCAGCCTCTCTCTCTCTCTCTCACCCAGATCATCTTTTCAACAGTCTTCTAAGACTTTAACTATAATGTTAAATTCATTAACCCTTAACTATAATGTTAAATTCATTAACCCTTAATTCATTAAGCCTTCACAAAGTTTAGAAATTTCATAGTGTAACTTATTGTTTCAAGTTATCTTTAGTTTAGATACCTTTGTTATTCAGACCTTCTCTTTAAGCTTCAAAAGCCGTCCTCATCTTAAAGCCATCACCATGTCTCTGAATTATGCCTGCTGAAGTAAACTCATAATAACATTAGATCCTGATCACACAATTTTCCTGATACAAATTAATAAATTTTGTTCTGTTCTCCGCAAGGTTAAGGATGATCAGCATGGTCTCAGCTGGCTCTTGAATGCCAATCTCGTCATTGCTCTTTTCTTCAGGGTGTTTCCTGGCTCTCAATTTATGCGGTATTTGGTGAGCGGTATAGAGGGGCCATATTTAGGGCAGGGGCTGCTGTGTCCAGTCTTGACCTTGGCCCCTACGAAACACAGCTTCCCCCCCCAACAGAGATGCTGCTGGCCTCACAGACATCTGCCTCACCTCTCATACACACCTCACATAAAACCCCCTCCTACAATTTTTTTTGTTTCTTTTTTTTTTTTTTTTTTTTTGTGGTAGGGGGTCCAAGGCGACTTATCGTGATTTCCCTGGCTTGGGTTGCCCCCTGTCAGGCCGTAGGAAGTCTTACCCGTCATCGGGAACAACCACATCGTGCTCAGCCTCTCATCGCTTCTTTGACCCTCAACAGGATCAGATATTTTCTGGAGCCTTTTGAAAAGTGCATTCAAGAGTCACCAGAGCCATCTGGTCTGCTTTCAAATGAGTAAAAACATGGAGACAGGTTAATCATAACAGAACTTAATCACTAAAATCCATCATAATTCTTCAAAGCTGCCCCATAGCAGTGCTTAGATTATTCTCAGTGAATTTAGCCAAAACACCTGTCCATTCATTTTAATGTTCTGCTACATCTGTGACCAAGGCCATCAGTTCTGTACATGGTGAAGGCTAAGAGCAGACAGAAGTTACTGGTCCTATCAAACATTAGTCAAACATTTCAGTTCATTAAAAGTCTGTATTTTTAAAACATGTCTTATTGCCCTCTTGATGGCACCTTTTTTCTATCTTAACAAATAACTGTCTATTATGTTCACATGATACCCTGTGCCTTTACTCATCAATATCTCCTATCATCTGTGGCACAGGCTCAGATATCAGCTTTGAGCTGGTCTGGGATCAGAGAGAGACTCTGAGGCCTTCAGGGCTGGTGCACGGCACTTTCATAAACTTCTCACTCTTCACACTAGCTCAGTGTAAGATCTGGCTTTGTTTTCAAATAAATGAGACATTTTCCTTTTAACTCTATCCTTAGACAGAAATCACATTTTCAAATGATCATGACTTTATATTTGCCTCTTGCCCCCAAAATGAATTCAGAAACTTTAATTTCCACTCAGATTGAGTCTCTGTTACTCAAGTTAGGCCACGTGGTGGCCGGATTACAAATTGTGTATTTCAGATCAGCACAATCTTATCTTTTGAAACCAAAACATAAATGTCTAGGGTTTTCAACATTTTAACACCTATAGTTATTTCAACAACCCAATATTCAGTCAAATCATCATTATCAGAGTTTTGCAAAGGTGAGAAGAGCAAGAACATATTTATTATATCTTTTTCATTTAAAACTCGATTAATCAGGATTTATATATCTTATATATCTTTTACAATATAGTTTATCATCTTTAACTTTAACCTCATATTAAAATTATCTCAAATCCTTCGAAAATAATCACTAAAGACTTTATCAAGCTTATTATTTTCTCATTTTCTTAGTGTAAATCTCTGTTTGATTCTTTTTTACTGAGTTTCGTTTACAGAATTTAGTCTGGTGACCTGATTTGCCACACTTTTACACCTTATGGGTGTTTAGACACAGTTACGTGCGAAATCAATGACCCAGCTGAGCACAATTAAACGCTCTCATCTTTATCTTATGGAGCAGCGTTCAGCAACCTGTGTGCTCCAACAGTAGCAGTCTGTCTGAGAACAGAGCTCGCTCGGGGTCCAATTAAACAGACAATGGCTTGCAATTTATAGTGCTTTATCAAAGTTTATCTGCTTTTTCATCAACATTATTTTTAGTTACTCAAATTGTATATCTCCCTTCGGGTATGGCACCTCCCCCATTTTATAAATTAATGAATACGCACAAACATCTACAAATTTGAATTTTCTTGTTCTCTCTTTGTTTGTAGCTAGTCAACTTCCAATTACAATAAAAACATTTCTGCCCATTCCCTTCATCAGTCCAGCAAATGTCTTTGAAGTCAGGGTTTCAGAGCGGAGCTGCTTACAGCATTTGCTCTTGTTCATCTTACAATCTTTATACCGACTAATCAAATTACTGATCATATCACTCAAATTGTTAGCTAAAATTTAGTAAAAGTTCATACTCACCAGCGATCTTTAAACAGCTGTGGCATTTTAATTTCTCTGTTTCATTTCTCCACAGTCAATGCCTCTCACACCCAGCATTTCGGTGTCTGCTCACATTTCTCACACGCGTGTTCTCACAACAGCCCATCGATTTATCCTTTTCCTTCAACGGACTCTTTCACAGTCCCAGTCCGGTCACTCAGCGGTGACACTCAAATCATGACATTTAATGAATTTCGTATACGTTGCATGCATTTCTGGCCATATAATTTTCTCATTTGATAAAATACCGGTGTCTCATATTCAGCTAGCTTGCTTTGGATTTCCCCATATTGGCAGTCCGACTCTGTGGCTTTTCGCGCGCGCGCTATTAATCTGTTGGACGTCTCCTACAGACCTGATCTTCTCACCCAAGATCAGCCGGGCGGACACTCTCAATAGTGCCCGATTTTGTGCCCTGGTTACCTGACCGCGGGCGGAACCAACCCAATCTAGGTAATATGGTTCCCAGACCAATCTAGGTCTTATTTAATCGCCCACGTGATTTCAGTTTCTATCCCATAAACATATCCGCGGGCGGAACCAACCCAATCTAGGTAATATGGTTCCCAGACCAATCTAGGTCTTATTTCCCACATGATTTCAGTTTCTATCCCATAAACATATCAACCACGTTGCATTCGTCACAGAGTCAGACTCCCCCTATGGTTTATCCCTATCAATTCAATTTAACCAAATTCTATAAAATAAAATAAAATTCCCCCTGAATTTTTTTTTTTTTTTTTTCAAGAGTTTGTCCCTTACCAGAAGCGCCCCGTTGCCATCGGATTCGATTTCTCTGATTCCAGTGGCTGGACCCTCCGGACACCCCAGAGAGGTCAGCCCTTTTCCCTCAATCGTTCGGGGTAAGGCTGTGACTCTAATGTCCAGGATGATCAGTCACTGACCTGCTCTCAGGGTCCAGAAGGCACATCCAAGGAATCCCACTATTC
>CM042241.1:726153-728653 GCA_023566225.1 Romanogobio albipinnatus
TGCAGACATGTATCGCGCAAAAATTATTACTGTCCGTCGCTGACTGGAAGGAGCAGTCGCGCCGCGCGCAGTCCTACATCACCGGATTTGCCTAATCTTCCCGGTACTTTAGACCGCGGTGGAAACGCAGACAGTAGCAGGTCTGGGGGAGAAAAAGTTCCTGGGAAAAAAGTTCCTGGTACAAATAGTTCCGGGTAATTTCGGTGGAAACGCGGCTTAAGTTCTTGTTGGGATATTGGGTAATCTAGTGGATTTTGGTTGTTTTTGATGCATGACTCAAGAGCGTTTAATTTTTCAAGGATTTTTAATTGGTTGGGATTATTTAAAGGGTCAGTTTGATGGGTGTAGATGTTCTCAAAGTAATCTTTCCAAATCTGGCCATCTTGTATGGCTGGTTCTTGTGGCTTTGTGGCATTTAAACTGTTCCATATACTCCAGAACTGACCCTGATCAACTGTGTGTTCAATCTTCTGAAGTGTGTTGTTATAATAATCCAGTTTCTTCTGTCTCAGTGTGTGTTTGTACTGTTTCAGAAGGTCTGAGTGTTTTAAGCGTAACTCAGAATTGACTGGATCTTTGTGTTTTTGGTTTGAAATTAATCGTAGCTCTTGTCTAATTCTTTTACAGTCATGGTCAAACCATTTTTCAGAAGGTTTTTGTTTTGTAGAATTTTTGGGTTTATATGGTGTCAATTTATTTAAATGAGCTGTTTTTGCTATATTTTCAAAAATGACAATATGTTTAATTGCTAAATCAATTCCTCACTCTCACACACACACACACACACACAGTCACTCTCTCTCTCTCTCACTCACTCACACACTCACACTCTCACTCTCAGTCACTCAGTCTCTCACTCACACACTCACACTCTCACTCACTCACACACTCACTCTCTCAGTCACTCTCTCAGTCACTCTCTCACTCTCTCACTCACTCACTCACACACTCACTCACTCACTCACTCACACACTCACTCTCTCAGTCACTCTCTCAGTCACTCTCTCACTCTCTCACTCACTCACTCACACACTCACTCACTCACTCACTCACACACTCACTCTCTCAGTCACTCTCTCAGTCACTCTCTCAGTCACTCTCTCACTCACACACTCACTCACACACTCACTCACACACTCACTCACACACTCACTCTCTCAGTCACTCTCTCAGTCACTCTCTCACTCACTCACTCACACACTCACTCACTCACTCTCTCAGACTCACTCACTCACTCACACACTCACTCTCTCACTCACTCTCTCAGACTCACTCACTCACTCACTCACTCACTCACACACTCACTCTCTCACTCACTCACTCACTCACTCTCTCAGACTCACTCACTCACTCACTCACTCACACACTCACTCTCTCAGTCACACACTCACTCACTCTCTCACTCACTCACACACTCACTCACTCACTCTCTCACTCACTCTCTCAGACTCACTCACTCACTCACTCACTCACTCACACACTCACTCTCTCAGTCACTCTCTCAGACTCACTCACTCACACACTCACTCACACACTCACTCTCTCAGTCACTCTCTCAGTCACTCACTCACTCACTCTCTCACTCTCTCACTCACTCTCTCACTCACTCACTCACTCACTCACTCACGGTTGTCATTTCTATGTTGAGGTGGCAGGGCTGTTGTCGACAGATGCTGAATGTAACTAATAAAGTAACTTGTAATCTAACTTAGTTACTTTTAAAATCAAGTAATCTGTAAAGTAACTAAGTTACTTTTTAAAGGAGTAATCAGTAATCAGATTACTTTTTCAAAGTAACTGTGGCAACACTGCTCACGGGTGACCCTGTTGCTCCTGCTCTTAAAATGACCGCTTCACAGGCTCCGACCGGTGCTCATTTTTCTCCGGAGCGAGTGTGGGAACAGGTGCTTTTGCTACTGGCCGTCTATGTTTGAGGAGATCAAAACATGGCGTGAGCAGTGCCTGTAAGCCTGTCCCTATTCATCAAGCACCCATGGGTGGGTCCCTAGCAATGCGGCCCTTTGAGAGAGTTTAACAGGACATTAATCGATCAAATGGCTAAGATACTCTTGTCATGTGGGGGTGAATGGGATGATTATATCAAACAGGTGGCATTTGCATACAACTCTTCACCTCATTCTAGTACCAAGTTCTCACATTAATGTTATATGATAGCTCACATGTAGGCTCAAGTTATAGTACTGACGTTACGCCTCGCAGGTCTTACTGAAAATAAAGACTTGCCACTCAGAAGCGTTCATTTCCCATCTCAAAATAATCGGTTGTTCCTCAAAATCTGCATCTTCGTCAGAAACAGGATCACACATATAAGGTCGGATGCATAATCTCTCCATGATGGACAGTGTAGATCTGTTTGCTGTCACTGAAGCTACTGAAATCAGCCACAGTGGAACAGCCAATCAGAGCAGAGCTCCACATTAATATTCATGACCCTTCCAAATAAGGCAAAAACAGACCACTTCTTTCTAGGGACAATTTC
>CM042241.1:743653-746153 GCA_023566225.1 Romanogobio albipinnatus
ATAAGTGGTTTAATAATAGCAAGCTTAAAAGTTTTCGGTACATATCCTAATGACAAAGATGAATTAATGATATTAAGAAGAGGATCTATGACCTCTGGTAGCATCTCTTTTAATAGCCTAGTCGGTACAGGGTCAAATCAAATAAAATCAAATCAAATCACTTTATTTGTCACTCTACATATGCACAAGTGCAACAGTAGGTGAAATTCTTAGGTGCAGTTCCGAGCAACATAGCAGTCATGTCATGACATGTACAACATTTAAGCAACATCAGATTACACATCTGATGCGCACACAATTACTCACAGCACAGTATACACTACAATAAACAATAAATCATTTAGACAATGTGAGTGTAGTTCTCACAGCTTTAACCAATATACACATACTTACAATATACATATACTTTAAACAATATACACTAAACATACACTAAACAATATACATTACGCTATAATAATAATAATAATAATATACAATGTATAGTATAAAATATTATTCACAGATTGAAAAATTGAAATCCAAAGTGCAATAGATGCTGTATGATAAATAAATGTGTATATAATGTGTGTGTATCTACAGTGGGTTGTGCTGAGTGATATTCTGTCCAGAGTGTGTTATGATCCTGATGGATCAGGAGTTGAGTAGTCTGATTGCTTGTGGGAAGAAGCTGTTCTGAAGTCGGCTGGTGCGTGTTCTGATGCTGCGGTACCGTCTGCCTGATGGCAGCAGTGAGAGCAGCCCATGGTTCGGGTGGCTAGAGTCTCTGATGATCCTCTGAGCTCTCTTCACACACCGCCTGGCGTAAATGTCCTGGAGGGAGGGAAGCTCACCTCCGATGATGCAGCTGGCCGTGCGCACTACCCTTTGCAGGGCCTTGCGGCTGCGGGCGGTACTGTTGCCGTACCAGGTGGTGATGCAGCCGGTCAGCAGGCTCTCGATGGTGCAGGTGTAGAAGCGTGTGAGGATGTGGCGGTTCATTCCAAACCTCCTCAGCCGTCGCAGGAAGAAAAGGCGCTGATGAGCCTTCTTCACAACGGCCTCAGTGTGGATGGACCATGAGAGTTCCTCTGTGATGTGGACACCAAGGAACTTGAAGCTGCTGACTCTCTCCACCGGTGCTCCATCGATGGTGATGGGGCGGTGTTCTCTCTCATTCCTCCTGAAGTCGACCACCAGCTCCTTGGTCTTGCTGACGTTGAGGGAGAGGTTGTGCTCCTGACACCACCGTGTCAGAGTGTGCACCTCCTCTCTGTAGGCCGTTTCATCATTGTCAGTGATAAGACCTACCACCGTCGTATCGTCAGCAAACTTGATGATGGTGTTGGAGCTGTGGGTTGCCACACAGTCATGTGTGTACAGGGAGTACAGGAGTGGGCTGAGAACACAGCCCTGAGGGGCTCCAGTGTTGAGAGTCAGTGATGAGATGTTACTGCCCATTCTGACCACCTGGCGTCTGTTTGACAGGAAGTCCAGGATCCAGCTGCATAACAAGCTGTTTAAGCCGAGAGCCCGGAGTTTAATGTCAAGTATGGAGGGCACAATGGTGTTGAATGCTGAGCTGTAGTCCACAAACAGCATTCTCACATACGTGTTCCTCTTTTCCAGGTGGGAGAGAGCAGTGTGTATAGTGGATGAAATGGCATCATCAGTGGAGCGGTTTGTGCGGTATGCAAACTGCAGTGGGTCCAGTGAGGGGGGGAGAACAGAGCAGATGTGGTTTCTGACTAGTCTCTCAAAGCATTTGCTGATGATGGGGGTCAGAGCAACAGGACGCCAGTCGTTTAAGCAGGTGGTTTTTGACTGCTTAGGTACAGGCACAATGGTGGACGTTTTAAAGCATGTGGGGACCACAGACAGGGAGAGGGACAGGTTAAAAATGTCCGTGAAAACTCCAGCCAGTTGGTGCGCGCACGCTCTGATCACACGGCCGGAAATGCCGTCTGGACCCGCAGCTTTACGGACGTTCACCCGCCGGAAGGATCGGGTTACATCCGCGACAGATACGGAGAGTGCACTAACCTCTGTATCTTCAGCCGCGAGCTCTCTCTCCGCGAGGGCGGTGTTAGTTCCCTCAAAGCGAGCATAGAAGGTGTTTAGCTCGTCCGGGAGAGAGGCAGCGGTGTTCACGGTGGAGTTTGTGTTCCCTTTATAGTCCGTGATGGTGTTAATTCCCCTCCACATGCTTCTGGAGTCGGTGGTGTTGAACTGTCCTTCAATCTTGTCCCTGTACTGGCGTTTTGCTGCTCTGATGGTTTTCCGGAGGGCATAACTTGCTTGTTTATGCTCCTCCGCGTTGCCGGAGTTAAAGGTGAAGGTGCGCGCATTGAGTGCCGCGCGAACATCCCCGTTTAGCCACGGCTTCTGGTTTGGGTACAGCCGAATTGTTTTGGTCGGAACAACATCTTCTACGCACTTACTGATGAAACACGTTACGCTATCAGCGTAAACCTCGATGTCGTCATCAGAGGCCGACCGGAACATCTCCCAGTCCGCATGA
>CM042241.1:751153-756153 GCA_023566225.1 Romanogobio albipinnatus
CTCACTCACTCACTCACTCACTCACACACTCTCGCACTCTCACTCACTCACACACACACTCACTCACTCACTCACTCACTCACTCACTCACTCACTCACTCACTCACTCACTCACTCACACACTCACTCACTCACTCACTCACTCACTCACTCACTCACTCACACACTCTCGCACTCACTCACTCACTCTCTCACACACTCACTCACTCACTCACTCACTCACTCACTCACTCACTCACTCACTCACTCACTCACTCACTCACTCACTCACACACTCACTCACTCACTCACTCACTCACTCACTCACTCACTCACACACTCTCGCACTCACTCACTCACTCACACACTCACTCACTCACTCACTCACTCACTCACTCACTCACTCACTCACTCACTCTCTCACTCTCTCACACTCACTCAATCACTCTCTCACACACACACACACACTCACACACAAACACACACTCCGTCACACACACACTCTCACTCACACACACTCTCTCTCTCTCTGGATGTGTTTCTCAGAGATGGACTCTGGCGCCCTCGTCATGTGACCCTCTGACCTCTGACCTCCTCAGCAGTGAGGTCGCCGTAGAAACGCACGCGCCGCTACCAGGTGAGTCTCTGGTATGAAGGTATTTCTGGTGCTAAACAGCGGAACAGGCGTGCGAGTGGAATGTGTGTGTGTAGATCATATCCACACGTGTGTAGCAATACATGTGAAGTCACAGAGAAAAATATTTCAGGAGTTGTAAACTTGTAGACTTTTTTTTCTCACTTACAAACACAACAGTTACACTTCACACACTCTTCACTGCAGGCGCACAAATCCTGCTCTACGAATCACACGTGAAGAAACACACACACACACACACACACACAGAACGCATCACACACCGTATCAAACATGTGAATCAGACAAATGTTGCTCATTAATATGTGAACCCATGCAATGAGAGCTGCACACTTGTAGAATATTTGGTCACAATTGTATTTCTTTTCTTGGATATTTTTCTAACACAATCACAGTCCAGTCTCTGCAGCTGCTGGATCTGCTGCTGGATCTGCTGCTGGATCTGCTGCTGGAGTCTCTGACGCCGTTCTTCACCTTCAAAAGTTCTGCTCGCTCTCACTTCTGCTCCATATACAGGTGCTGGTCATATAATTAGAATATCATCAAAAAGTTGATTTATTTCAATAATTCCATTCAAAAAGTGAAACTTGTAAATTATATTCATTCATTACACACAGACTGATATATTTCAAACGTTTATTTCTTTTCATTTTGATGATTATAACTGACAACTAAGGAAAATCCCAAATTCAGGATCTCAGAAAATGAGAATATTGTGGAAAGGTTGAATATTGAAGACACCTGGTGCCACACTCTCATCAGCTGATGAACTCAAAACACCTGCAAAGGCCTTTAATGGTCTCTCAGTCGAGTTCTGTAGGCCACACAATCATGGGGAAGACTGCTGACCTGACAGCTGTCCAAAAGATGACCATTGACCCCTTGCACAAGGAGGGCAAGACACAAAAGGTCATTGCAAAAGAGGCTGGCTGTTCCCAGAGCTCTGTGTCCAAGCACATTAATAGAGAGGCGAAGGGAAGGAAAAGATGAGCTGGAAAAAAAGTGTACAAGCAATAGGGATAACCGCACCCTGGAGAGGATTGTGAAACAAAACCCATTCAAAAATGTGGGGGAGATTCACAAAGAGTGGACTGGAGCTGGAGTCAGTGCTTCAAGAACCACTACACACAGACGTGTGACAGACATGGGTTTCAGCTGTCACACTCTTGAACAACAGAAGCGTCAGAAGCGTCTCGCCTCGGCTAAAGACAAAAAGGACTGAGTGTCCAAAGTGATGTTCTCTGATGAAAGTAAATTTAGCATTTCCTCTGGAGATCAGGGTCTCAGAGTCTGGAGGAAGAGAGGAGAGGCACACAATCCACGCTGCTTGAGGTCCAGTGTAAAGTTTCCACAGTCAGTGATGGTTTGGGGTGCATGTCATCTGCTGGTGTTGGTCCACTGTGTGTTCTGAGGTCCAACTTCATGGAGATGCAGATTTCATTTTCCAGCAGGACTGGGCTCCTGCACACAGAGCCAAAGCAACCAGTGCCTGGTTTAAGGAGCATGGTATCCCTGTTCCTGATTGGCCAGCAAACTCGCCTGACCTTAACCCCATAGAGAATCTCTGGGGTATTGTGAAGAGGAAGATGTGATATGCAGAAGAGCTGAAGGCCACTCTCAGAGCTGGGCTCTCAGAACACCTGAGCAGAGCCACAGACTGATGGACTCATGCCACGCCGCATCACTGCAGTAATTCAGGCAAAAGGAGCCGCAGCTAAAGCATTGAGTGCTGGACATGCTCACACTCTTCAGTTGGCCAACATCTCTAAAAATCCTTTCTTTGTATTGGTCTGAAGTAATATCCTAATTTTCTGAGATGTCATAGTTGTCTGTTATAATCATCAAAATTAAAAGAAATAAACGTTTGAAATATATCAGTCTGTGTGTAATGAATGAATATAACATACAAGTTTCACTTTTTGAATGGAATTAGGAAATAAATCAACTTTTTGATGATATTCTAATTATATGACCAGCACCTGTACTACGCGAAATGTGGAGCAGAAGAGATTTGAGCATCTGTGAGGCAGCGGTTCAGAGAACAGAGAATTTCGGCCAATCAGAAGAGCTCTTTTAAACCAGCGGAAAAGAGCTCACGAGCCCATCACAGAGATCAGCAGAGCTCACGAGCCCATCACAGAGATCAGCAGAGCTCACGAGCCCATCACAGAGATCAGCAGAGCTCACGAGCCCATCACAGAGATCAGCAGAGCTCACGAGCCCATCACAGAGATCAGCAGAGCTCACGAGCCCATCACAGAGATCAGCAGAGCTCACGAGTCCATCACAGAGATCAGCAGAGCTCACGAGCCCATCACAGAGATCAGCAGAGCTCACGAGCCCATCACAGAGATCAGCAGAGCTCACGAGCCCATCACAGAGATCAGCAGAGCTCACGAGCCCATCACAGAGATCAGCAGAGCTCACGAGCCCATCACAGAGATCAGCAGAGCTCACGAGCCCATCACAGAGATCAGCAGAGCTCACGAGCCCATCACAGAGATCAGCAGAGCTCACGAGCCCATCACAGAGATCAGCAGAGCTCACGAGCCCATCACAGAGATCAGCAGAGCTCACGAGCTCATCACAGAGATCAGCAGAGCTCACGAGCCCATCACAGAGATCAGCAGAGCTCACGAGCTCATCACAGAGATCAGCAGAGCTCACGAGCTCATCACAGAGATCAGCAGAGCTCACGAGCCCATCACAGAGATCAGCAGAGCTCACGAGCCCATCACAGAGATCAGCAGAGCTCACGAGCCCATCACAGAGATCAGCAGAGCTCGTGAGCCCATCACAGAGATCAGCAGAGCTCACGAGCCCATCACAGAGATCAGCAGAGCTCACGAGCCCATCACAGAGATCAGCAGAGCTCACGAGCCCATCACAGAGATCAGCAGAGCTCACGAGCCCATCACAGAGATCAGCAGAGCTCACGAGCCCATCACAGAGATCAGCAGAGCTCACGAGCCCATCACAGAGATCAGCAGAGCTCATGAGCCCATCACAGAGATCAGCAGAGCTCATGAGTCCATCACAGAGATCAGCAGAGCTCATGAGCTCATCACAGAGATCAGCAGAGCTCACGAGCCCATCACAGAGATCAGCAGAGCTCACGAGCCCATCACAGAGATCAGCAGAGCTCACGAGCCCATCACAGAGATCAGCAGAGCTCACGAGCCCATCACAGAGATCAGCAGAGCTCACGAGCCCATCACAGAGATCAGCAGAGCTCACGAGCCCATCACAGAGATCAGCAGAGCTCACGAGCCCATCACAGAGATCAGCAGAGCTCACGAGCTCATCACAGAGATCAGCAGAGCTCATGAGCTCATCACAGAGATCAGCAGAGCTCATGAGCCCATCACAGAGATCAGCAGAGCTCACGAGCTCATCACAGAGATCAGCAGAGCTCACGAGCCCATCACAGAGATCAGCAGAGCTCACGAGCCCATCACAGAGATCAGCAGAGCTCACGAGCCCATCACAGAGATCAGCAGAGCTCACGAGCCCATCACAGAGATCAGCAGAGCTCACGAGCCCATCACAGAGATCAGCAGAGCTCATGAGCCCATCACAGAGATCAGCAGAGCTCATGAGCCCATCACAGAGATCAGCAGAGCTCATGAGCCCATCACAGAGATCAGCAGAGCTCATGAGCCCATCACAGAGATCAGCAGAGCTCACGAGCCCATCACAGAGATCAGCAGAGCTCACGAGCCCATCACAGAGATCAGCAGAGCTCACGAGCCCATCACAGAGATCAGCAGAGCTCACGAGCCCATCACAGAGATCAGCAGAGCTCATGAGCCCATCACAGAGATCAGCAGAGCTCATGAGCCCATCACAGAGATCAGCAGAGCTCACGAGCCCATCACAGAGATCAGCAGAGCTCACGAGCCCATCACAGAGATCAGCAGAGCTCACGAGCCCATCACAGAGATCAGCAGAGCTCATGAGCCCATCACAGAGATCAGCAGAGCTCATGAGCTCATCACAGAGATCAGCAGAGCTCACGAGCCCATCACAGAGATCAGCAGAGCTCACGAGCCCATCACAGAGATCAGCAGAGCTCACGAGCCCATCACAGAGATCAGCAGAGCTCATGAGCCCATCACAGAGATCAGCAGAGCTCATGAGCTCATCACAGAGATCAGCAGAGCTCACGAGTCCATCACAGAGATCAGCAGAGCTCGTGAGCCCATCGCAGAGATCAGCAGAGCTCACGAGCCCATCGCAGAGATCAGCAGAGCTCGTGAGCCCATCACAGAGATCAGCAGAGCTCATGAGCCCATCACAGAGATCAGCAGAGCTCACGAGCCCATCACAGAGATCAGCAGAGCTCACGAGCCCATCACAGAGATCA
>CM042241.1:761153-781153 GCA_023566225.1 Romanogobio albipinnatus
GTTATTGTTGTAGTTATCGTTATTGTTGTAGTTATTGTTGTAGTTATTGTTGTAGTTATCGTCATTGTTGGTTATTGTTGTAGTTCTCGTTATTGTTGTAGTTCTCGTTATTGTTGTAGTTATCGTTATTGTTGTAGTTATCGTTATTGTTGTAGATATCGTTATTGTAGTTATCGTTATTGTTGTAGTTATTGTTGTAGTTATCGTTATTGTTGTAGTTCTCGTTATTGTTGTAGTTCTCGTTATTGTTGTAGTTCTCGTTATTGTTGTAGTTATCGTTATTGTTGTAGATATCGTTATTGTTGTAGTTATTGTTATTGTTGTAGTTATTGTTGTAGTTATCGTTATTGTTGTAGTTATTGTTGTAGTTATCGTCATTGTTGGTTATTGTTGTAGTTATCGTTATTGTTGTAGTTATCGTTATTGTTGTAGTTATTGTCATTGTTGGTTATTGTTGTAGTTATCGTTATTGTTGTAGTTATCGTTATTGTTGTAGTTATCGTCATTGTTGGTTATTGTTGTAGTTATCGTTATGGTTGTAGTTATCGTTATTGTTGTAGTTATCGTTATTGTTGTAGTTATCGTCATTGTTGGTTATTGTTGTAGTTATCGTTATTGTTGTAGTTATCGTTATTGTTGTAGTTATCGTTATTGTTGTAGTTATCGTTATTGTTGTAGTTATCGTTATTGTTGTAGTTATCGTTATTGTTGTAGTTATTGTTGTAGTTATCGTTATTGTTGTAGTTATCGTTATTGTTGTAGTTATCGTTATTGTTGTGAGCAAGCTGTAACACACACACACACACACACACTGTTGTTGCGTGACGAGGTTTGTAACGCTCAGGTTCGGCGTCCCGTACACGAGCTCTGTCTGGATCTGGACGAGTGTCTCTCTGAGCGTCTGAACGACCGTCTCAACAGTCACATGATCTACGTGTGTAATCTGTCCACTAAACCGCATCGCCATGACGACCTGCTCCAGACCTTCAGACAGTTCGGCCCCGTTCAGCAGGTCAGCAGCGCCGCAGTGCATTCTGGGAAACGCCGCAGACACGCCTTCATCAGTGCGTATGAACCTGACAGAGCTTCATTAATATGCAAATGATCTGCTGCTCTAATGCTGATCAAACATAGTAAAGAGAATCATCATTCTCGTGTGTGTGTGTGTGTGTGTGTGTGTAGAGTTCGAGAGCGCGGACAGTGCCCAGGCCGCAGTGGGCGTCGCCCTTCAGATCGGCAGCAGGAAGTTATCAGTCTGTCACGCTCTGACTCCGCCCCACATGACCTCATGGACGCACACACACCCCGTTACTACGGAAACCAGCCCAGAGACGGCAGAGCAGAGGGAGGAGTGTGACGTGAGTGACAGCTGTCAATCAAACGGAAACGCCTCGGCTGTTCCTCCCAGTAATGAGGAGGCGTGTCTCCAGGTGTCATGTGACCTGCTGGAGCGGCAGATGAAGAAGCTGGACGGGAGAGTGGGGAAAGTGTTCCGAGCGCTGGAGAGCAACTGCCTGAGCGTCGTGATCCTGCCTGGCAACAGAAGGTACGACACACACACACACACACACACACACACACACACACACACACGTGTTCGAGTATCAGTGTGACTCATGGTGTGTGTGTGTGTGTGTTGACAGCGGCGGCGTCGATCATCCCGGACTCTGCTTCATTCACATCAAACAGACGTGACTCCGCCCAGCTGGCCTGTGATTGGCTGAATGTTTTTATATCGCTCCTGTGAGCAGCTTTTAATGTGTGTGTGTGTGTGAGAATAAAGACGAGTGGCGTGTGCAGATGTGTGTCCTTCATCCAGTCCATGAGGGTCTTCAGATCATTCACTACAGCCTCAAATGTGCCTCAATTTGTGTGTCTCTTTAAATGCAAATGACCTGCTGCTCCCCGCCCCTTTCCAGAAGAGGGTGGAGCTTCAGATACTCCGTCAACAACAGAACAACCCTTTCACACGTAGGCTATGTAGAGTTTTCCAGCTGCGCAAGCAAAGTGAACGAAATGAGTCTCAAATGAAATCGTTTTCTCTGAAGAGAAGAGACAGAACATCACTGAAACATTCCCAAAACTAATCATACATTATAATTTTACATATAAAATATTTGTATTATTATTGATTAATTCATTAACTGTGTATTTATTAAATGAATGATTGCGTAATTGTATAAATAAGGCTGTTCTATTATTATTATTATTCAGAAGCTACTTCAAAAAGCGTTTACTATCCCAGAATTCATAGCACACCGGTCACCACAGGATTTGTATGGACTGGTCTGCAGGATTACCCAGGGAAAGATGGTAGCGGTCAGTAACTCTGGACAGGAGTGGGCGATCCCGACGCAACAGCGCTTGAACCTGAAGAGAACTAAACGTCCTGCTGGGTTCCCAGGGTAACTCACTGGCTGTTCAGTGTCTGGAAGCACTGTTGCTGTGTTTGTCCACGGGTTTAAGTTGCCTTTACTTTAGTAATAGTTCTACCGCCCGTGATTCCGCTACTTCTGATTGGCCACCCGTCCCTTGGTTCAGCCTCTCTGCACTTCGAAGGCCTGGCCTTCACACTGGGCCACCGCTCATGATGCTAGCGGACCCCGCGGTGACCACAGACCTCGAGGACTAGCCTCCTCCAATGGGCTCTCGCACCGGTCAGGTGACGCTAAACTCTCTGGTATGGTCTCGAGTGTGTGGGACATTCATGCAGTAGCTCAACATGGCCGAAGCAGAAAGAATCCGGTCTGAATGAATAAATCAGGAGAAGTAAGGAACCTACACGTCAACACAGAAGTGAGGAAACCAAGAGCTGAGCCCTATGGGTAATCTATTGCACCCGATCATGAACGAGAACCGGAGTAATGCACAAGCCGTGCAGATCAGAGCTCTGCAGGGGCTCAAAGGGAAGAAATATCTCCTTATGCTCATCAAGCCTGCGTTTATTTAATCAAAAATACAGAAAAAACAGTAGCCTGATATTGTGAAATATTACATTGTTCTTTTGAACTTTTTATTAATCAAAGAATCTTGAAAAGAGTATCACAGTTTCCATCATTGATCCTCATGTTAGAGTGATTTCTGAGTGATCATGTGACACTGAAGAGTGGAGTAATGATGCTGAAATCCAGCTGTGATCGCAGGAATACATATTTAAAATTATTTTAAAATGGAAAAGCATTATTTTAATAATATTTCACAATATTGCTGTTTTTTTATCAAATAAATGCAGGCTTGATGAACACAAGAGACTTCTTTCATAATGCTGCATAATATTCAAAGATGGTAATATAATAAAGTGCTTTCACGTGTTTCGCCAGCCTACACTTCCCATAACAGGCCTGTAGGTGCTCGTGGCACTGGGGTTTGTTAACTTTGATAGTTTCATGAAATAGTAAACGGTGTATCAATATACAGAAATACAGGTGACTTTAACACTTAGCATTAATGCTGCTTTTGCTGCTGCTGGTTTTGTGCAGGGATGTGTTGTCAGTCAAAATCCATTTAGTCAGTGATGCAATCTTTCCACAAACGTTAGTTCGCCTGTCCATGTCATTTTCAACCGATTTATGAATAAGAACAGAAATGATGCTCC
Organism: Romanogobio albipinnatus; assembly: GCA_023566225.1. NCBI lineage: Eukaryota > Metazoa > Chordata > Actinopteri > Cypriniformes > Gobionidae > Romanogobio > Romanogobio albipinnatus. The sequence continues at coordinate 764,749 of CM042241.1, forward strand.
ATTTCACGTCGCCCAATGGAATTTGAACTTTGCCAGATCACGATTGGTTGGTGTATACACATGACAAACGGGCATTGGTGAATTGTGTAATACTTTAAAATATATAATGTATAGATTTGTAATTAAATCAACTCATTAGCTCTGATTATGGATGAAAAAAAAAAAATTGGTTTATTTTTTTCCCGTGAGGCCACACACTCTCTGACCATATTCGGCTCGAGAGCCGTTTCCGAACAGTGGAAAATCAGCAGCCAATCAAAACGCACGCAACCATAGCAACGCGTCATGGCAACGCCTCAACAGAAATTGTCCGACTATTGTATAAATTGTCATGTTATAATAATCACATTTATTTAGTTTTATTGACCATGATATTATCATTGATATACTGTATCATGTTATACAAAAGTTGAAAAATTCCTGCAGTAATTAAAATATTTCCGACAAATATTGTTCAGAAGAGAATTTAATTCAAAGAAGGCCTAATCTAATCTGTTTGCGTTCAGTCACAGATCACAGAGAAATAATCAGATTTGATGAGCAGTAATATTTCACACATGCTTTGTCTCTTATTTTATCTTGTGCGTAACAGGTACAACATAAATCATGTGATATTTCAGTTTGATTTCTCAGGTAATTGTCAGATCTGGTAAAAACGGCTGTAAACTACACAACCCTCTGAAGGTGGTATACTTTTAAAAGTTAAAATGAGCAACAGCTCGAACTATCAAATATGGCTTTTTTGTTTCTTTTTTTTTTTTTCAGATTAAAAATCACAAGGAAAGTTGAACCCACATGTATAAAATCCCTAAACGAGTAAACACATTTTCACTGGAAGTAATTCACAATAATATATTGATCATTTGAGTCACAAGCCTACAGAAACAGGTTTTATATGGTTTTAACTCGTCTAGATTTAAATGGTGGCTGTCAACATTACACCACAACATTAACACAAACAGTCAAGTTAAGATCAATTAAAGTTAGCATTATACTCGTTTTAACTAGCAAGCTAGCCTTTCCTGAGGTAAAAGTGACCCGTTTGATCGGCGTGAGTTTGAGATTGGGCGATTACGGGAGGGATTATACATTTATTAATATCGTAATTGTATATTTCCACACCTTCTGTCGTCCGTTCGTGCGGTAACCGTCAGTAAAGAGGAGAGATTGACGGTTTACTCGTTAAAGCGAGCGCGTTCAGCTAATCCACATTCGGATTCGCGATTAACGCTAATCATCGCGCAAAGTAAAGACTGACATCTAGAGACTGGTAATAATAGAAATAAAAGAATCTAAAATTCCCCTCAACTTTACTTTGTTTATATTTGACATGTATACGCAATTTCCCGCCACACTGCAAACACGCTGAGTATTTTTAGATATTTGGACTGGAACCAACACAAATACAAGTCGAGATGATTTTCTAACATAAAAATAAGTTTATGTTTAAAACAAGCAACATTATCTGGGGTAACATCTTGTTTCTGTCAGAATACCCCATTCACAGAAATCATCTTGATTTAAATGGACTTTAATGTCTTGTTTTCAGTCCAAATATCTAAAAATTAATAAATAAATCTTACATTAAGAAGCATTTACTGGACAAGCAAAAGTTGTCTTGTTTTGTGGGAAAATAACTCAAAATTAAGGGAGTTTTTGCTTAAAATAAGCAAAATAATTTGCCAATGGGGTAAGAAAAATAATCTTAATTCAAACAGAAAACAAGATTATATTGCTTACCCCATTGGCAGATTATTTTGCTTATTTTAAGCACAAACTCCCTTTATTTTGAGTTATTTTCCCCCCAAACAAGGCAAAAATACTAAGTAAGAAAAGCATTTTTTGCAGCGTTTGAGGAACACACAACACTTGAGCATCTGAAAACATTGAGCGCTAATGCAGGAAAACATTACATTTATAAAAACAACTTAAATATCCAATTCAGCGCACAATATGACATTTAAAAGAAAAAACTAGATTAAAACACAAGAGCAACTTCTGATGAGTGTGATATGAATCAGATCATTATGACCGTCAGACACTGAATGACCAGCCCAACACAGACGTTCTAAGAAAGACTCTTTAATTTCATCTCCCTTGGAAAGGGAACATTTGAACATTTCATACAAAATAATACAAGGATATGATCAGGACATTTATGATAACATTAGACTTTTTTTTTTTTTTCTCACTGAGAGAACTAAAGATGAACAAACCCTCACGAGGAATAAATAAACCTTGCAGGACGCGTCAATATTTAAAATGAGGGAGCGCTCTGGGAAACGGCGGTAAAATACTCTCACACACACACACTCAGACAGGAAATGGCTCAGTAACTTCAGCACCTTTAAAACGCTCTGAACTTCGGCCACGTAAGGAGCAGTCACAGACGACACGTCAGGAGTTAAGTGCTGTCTTCTGATTGGCTGTTGGCTGAGCGAGGGTCCCGATTGGCTGTTCGCTACCAAACCTGAGGAACGTCGAAGAGCGTTGGCGGCGTGGTTTCAGAAGCTGTGTGAGAGAAAACGGTCAAACGCGTGAGTTCAGCGGGCGAGAGCAAGCCTCCGTACGTCAATAAGAGTGCTCACCGTCCGACTTCCTCTTCTTCTGCTTGCGGCTCCTTTTACCTTGACTCTGATTGGCCGAGGACTCCTCCTGCACTGGGCTCACAGAGGCTCCGCCTTCAGGCCTGAACAAACAGCAGTGGATCAGACGACGGGTCATGACATCATCTGAGCGAGTTAAAGGGGCGGGGCACTTACTGCAGTCTGGGCCAATGACAGGACACCTCGGAGTCAGCGACGTTAGCATATGTTTGAGAGCAGCTTCCTGTAACACCGGCAGACAAAGAGGAAGTTAAACACCTCAGGTTAACAAATCACTTCAGCCAATCAGATTCCTTCCTGCTTTAAAGAGCGCGAACAGCTGAAGCGGCAGATGACAAAATCATCATCGTTGTAGTTATGGCTATTACAGTTTGTTGTCCACAACAACGAATGATAACTAACAATATAACTAACAGCGATTTTGACCATTATCATAGTTTTCGTCCACTGTGGGCGGCGTTATAGCGCCGTTGTGGATGATGCACACACACTGACCGTCGGTCTTGATCTTCTTGACGCTGCTGAAGTGAGTCCAGCTGCTGTCCGCGTTATGATTCTGCTCCTCTAGAGACGGACTGATGCTCCTCTTGACCGCATGCAGCCTGAACACACACACACGGGGTCACATGACTGACTGGCCTCGTGCTCAGGGTGTGAGAGGCTCAGACTCACCGGCTGGTGTCCATGGCAGTGGCGCTGTAGGGCGTGTCCGCCCAGCCGTCGGCCGCCCACCTCCTGCTGGAGCTGCTGTTCTTCGGCCGGGCCTGCAGGTACTCGGCGTAGGTCTGGATGCGGTAGCTCTCGGCGTAGCGGCTGGTGTTCATGGCTACACACACACACACACACACACGTCAGGACACGAGCGCCACACCGAAGCACATCCACGGCTCTGAGGGCCTTACCGATCTGAACCTGCTCCGTCTGACTGAGAGACACGAATGCCGATGTGTCATCGACCCACGACACCTGGATGTTACCTGAGGCATGACAAACACTGATCAGCACGCACACACACCTGTCACAGTCTGTGTGTGTGCATATATATATATATAAGTGTGTGTGTGCGCGCGTTACCGAAGGCACTGAAGAGCTGGTACAGGTCACTGGTCTTCCACTCTTTAGGGAATGTGACGTACAGGACATGATCTCTCTTGGGCTGCACTAGATAGACACATGTTGAGTTTATTTAGAGTGAGTGAGTGAGTGAGTGAGTGAGTGAGTGAGTGAGTGAGTGAGTGAGTGAGTGAGTGAGTGAGTGAGTGAGTGAGTGAGTGAGTGAGTGAGTGAGTGAGTGAGTGAGTGAGTGAGTGAGTGAGTGAGTGAGTGTGTGAGTGTGTGAGTGTGTGAGTGTGTGAGTGAGTGAGTGAGTGAGTGTGTGAGTGTGTGAGTGTGTGAGTGTGTGAGTGTGTGAGTGAGTGAGTGAGTGTGTGAGTGAGTGAGTGAGTGAGTGAGTGAGTGAGTGAGTGAGTGTGTGAGTGAGTGAGTGAGTGTGTGAGTGTGTGAGTGTGTGAGTGTGTGAGTGTGTGAGTGAGTGAGTGAGTGAGTGTGTGAGTGTGTGAGTGAGTGAGTGAGTGAGTGTGTGAGTGTGTGAGTGAGTGAGTGAGTGTGTGAGTGTGTGAGTGTGTGTGTGAGTGAGTGTGTGTGAGTGAGTGAGTGAGTGAGTGAGTGAGTGAGTGAGTGAGTGAGTGAGTGAGTGAGTGAGTGAGTGAGTGTGTGAGTGTGTGAGTGTGTGAGTGTGTGAGTGTGTGAGTGTGTGAGTGTGTGAGTGTGTGAGTGTGTGAGTGTGTGAGTGTGTGAGTGTGTGTGTGAGTGAGTGAGTGAGTGAGTGAGTGAGTGAGTGAGTGAGTGAGTGAGTGAGTGAGTGAGTGTGTGAGTGAGTGAGTGAGTGAGTGAGTGAGTGAGTGAGTGTGTGAGTGAGTGTGTGAGTGAGTGTGTGAGTGAGTGTGTGAGTGTGTGAGTGTGTGAGTGTGTGAGTGTGTGAGTGTGTGAGTGTGTGAGTGTGTGAGTGTGTGAGTGTGTGAGTGTGTGAGTGAGTGAGTGAGTCTTACAGTCAGGGCCACTCATGTTCAAGTAGGGAATGTCAATCACCCTCATCAGGAATAACCTGGAAAACACATCACACAACTCAGATCACACATCTGAGTGTGCGCGCGCGTGTGTGTGTGTGTGTCTGTCTCTCTCACTTGTTGTAGAAGGGCTCGAGGAGTTTAGAGCGAGCAGAGATGTGACTCTTTGGAGGAGTGAGGAAAGTCCCTGAGAGAAAAGAGACATTAATTTATAAAGAGACTGTTCAGACTGAGCTCTGATTACACACACACACACACACACACGCCTCACCCAGGTAGTTTGCCATGGAGATGAAGCACAGTCCAGTGATGAAGGCGTCATATCCTGCTTCATGAAGCTGCTCTGTGGACGTGTCGTAACTCCGGAGGCCTTCAGGACACTCTGAACACATGAAGAACACGCGTGAGTTAGTGAGAGAGAGTGTGTGTGTGTGTGAGAGCGTGTGTAGGTGTGTGTGTGTGTACCGGTGACGGGCGTTCGGAAGGGTTTCCCTCTCAGCTGTTTGTGCAGTTCAGCCAGTGACGTGTTGCTGATGATCTCCTGCACACAACACTCATTAAACACACAGCTCTGGATCACACACACACACACACACACACACACACCTTGAAGGGCTGCGTGGATGCCATCAGCTTGGTGTCCAACAGCCTGAAACACAGACAGAGCGTGAGCAAACACACACGCTAGCAGACACACGAGTAATGATCACGTGATCCGTTTACCTGGGAAACACAGACATGGCCACCTCCTTGAAGTCATCCAGCTCCTGTAAACACACACACACCTCATCATGTGACTGTCATACATCACAATCCCACAATCCTCCAGTGCCTCGTCACGTTACCTCAGGCAGCGGCGCACAGAACTGATGGATGGTGTGCATGACGTCCAGCAGCATGTTGTGACCCACCACCAGTTTACCCTGCGGCACACACACACACACAGATTCAGATGAATTACTGAACGAGATTCATGGGAACATGAGGGAATAATGTTATTATAGGTTACAACAGCTATGATACTTCATATCATTATCTGAGAGAGAGAGAGAGAGTGAGAGTGTGAGAGTGCGAGAGAGTGAGAGAGCGAGAGAGTGAGAGAGAGAGCGAGTGAGACTCACAGACTTTGAGATGGCTCTAATGACCCTGGAGAAACCCACAGCATCGTTCAGCTCTTCCTGTAACACATCAGATCAAGGAAGTGAATGAGATGAACGTCAGAGATCAGGTCATGTGACAACAGGCAGTCCATCAGCACACGAGCTGAGAGCGCGAACAAGTGTGTGTGTGTGTTTAGGCCTGCTGTGATAGTGTTGAAGCACATCTAGGGCTGCAGCTGACGAATATTTGAGTAATCGAGTAATTGGAGAAGGACTTTTCCTTTATTAGAGCGATACTAAACATGCAAGAGAAAATAAGACACACCTTAACGTGAACAACTCATTCACTTCCTTTTTAGAACATTGTAAGTTTTATCGCTGAAATTAGACATCTGGGAAAACTAGGGACGCTCACACTGACCCTTTAACCGAAAGCAAGAATAAACCGATTAAAACGGTTTCATTTCTTTTCTTATCTTTGCTGATTGCTGCATGGTTAAAGAAAAATATGCTATATACACATATGCTTATTTGTTAACTCGCGGGGCACGTCACGTGCACACACACGCCAGACATATTTCGCTGAGCAACAAGCAAAATGAAGCGAGTGAAAAGTACTGTGCGGGACCATTGCGATAGAAAGGGTGGTGAAGTTGCTTGTAAAATATGCTGCGCTGTATTATAGTGCACTGTACACATCACCTGCGGATCAAACATCAGCAGCAGAGTGATGATGGGCAACAGCTGACAGGAGATGATGTGATGCTCGTGATCTGAAGAGATAACGCAGAATCTGCTCAAATGAAAGGCGCTTCCCAATCGCTCTAGTATGACGGTGTAACGGTGAACAGGCTGCGCTCCAGACTCACAGCACACACACACACACACACACACACACACACACGTGCTTTCTCAAAACAAAACTAGACCGTGGGGATTGAGGCGGGCCTGCTATTTTAATTTGACGGAACAAAATGTCTAAATACCGGTTGTTCAAAGCTTCAAATGGATTCACTGGGTTTTCGTTTTGTCATCTTATTTGTTAAATATTTAAGTGAAAATTATTTAGTGTAGGCCTATGTTATGCTTTTTATTTATATTATTATTTTCAGTTTCTCTGTTGTCAGAAACGCTGCAGGTGTGTGACATTGATAACGTGAATCAGCTTCTGTTGTTTATCTGCTCTATGCTGCTGTTTGCATGTTAAATAAACCCGTGGAAGACACTCGTCAAGTGTATTTTTGATTTAATGTCATATATTATTATCATATAGGCTATTCAATATTCGTTAACGGTTAGCATCACGAAATGAGCATCACTAGTGAAAACTAAACCAATTTAGTGCATTCAATTGCCATATATTCAAAATGCGCATACATACATACATTTAAAACTACTATTAACCATTTTATTTACCATTAAACCTATAAATCAATAATAATAATAATAATGCCCAAACACTGCATTGATGTTGTGCGACGTAACTTTGGAGTGTCAGCTTCAGCTCAGGACACAAGGCTTCACTGCCCTTCACTGCCCTTCACTGTCCTCACTGCCCTTCACTGTCCTCACTGCCCTTCACTGTCCTCACTGCCCTTCACTGTCCTCACTGTCCTTCACTGTCCTCACTGCCCTTCACTGCCCTTCACTGCCCTTCACTGCCCTTCACTGTCCTTCACTGCCCCTCACTGTCCTCACTGCCCTTCACTGTCCTCACTGCCCTTCACTGCCCTTCACTGTCCTCACTGCCCTTCACTGTCCTCACTGTCCTCACTGCCCTTCACTGTCCTCACTGCCCTTCACTGCCCTTCACTGCCCTTCACTGTCCTCACTGCCCTCACTGTCCTCACTGCCCTTCACTGCCCTTCACTGTCCTCACTGCCCTTCACTGCCCTTCACTGCCCTCACTGCCCTTCACTGCCCTCACTGCCCTTCACTGTCCTTCACTGTCCTCCACTGTCCTCACTGCCCTTCACTGTCCTCACTGCCCTTCACTGTCCTCCACTGTCCTCACTGCCCTTCACTGCCCTTCACTGTCCTCACTGCCCTTCACTGTCCTCACTGCCCTTCACTGTCCTCCACTGTCCTCACTGCCCTTCACTGCCCTTCACTGTCCTTCACTGTCCTCACTGCCCTTCACTGCCCTTCACTGTCCTCCACTGTCCTCACTGCCCTTCACTGTCCTCCACTGTCCTCACTGCCCTTCACTGTCCTCACTGCCCTTCACTGCCCTTCACTGTCCTCCACTGTCCTCACTGCCCTTCACTGTCCTCCACTGTCCTCACTGCCCTTCACTGTCCTCACTGCCCTTCACTGCCCTTCACTGTCCTCCACTGTCCTCACTGCCCTTCACTGCCCTTCACTGCCCTTCACTGTCCTTCACTGTCCTCCACTGTCCTCACTGCCCTTCACTGTCCTCACTGCCCTTCACTGCCCTTCACTGTCCTCACTGCCCTTCACTGTCCTCACTGCCCTTCACTGTCCTCACTGCCCTTCACTGTCCTCACTGCCCTTCACTCCCCTCACTGTCCTCACTGCCCTTCACTGTCCTCACTGCCCTTCACTGCCCTTCACTCCCCTCACTGTCCTCACTGCCCTCACTGCCCTTCACTCCCCTCACTGTCCTCACTGCCCTTCACTGTCCTCACTGCCCTCACTGCCCTTCACTGTCCTTCACTGTCCTCACTGCCCTCACTGTCCTTCACTGTCCTCACTGCCCTTCACTCCCCTCACTGTCCTCACTGCCCTTCACTGTCCTCACTGCCCTCACTGCCCTTCACTGTCCTCACTGCCCTTCACTGTCCTCACTGCCCTCACTCCCCTCACTGCCCTTCACTCCCCTCACTGCCCTCACTGCCCTTCACTGTCCTCACTGCCCTTCACTGCCCTTCACTGCCCTCACTGCCCTCACTGCCCTTCACTCCCCTCACTGCCCTTCACTGTCCTCACTGCCCTTCACTGTCCTCACTGCCCTCACTGTCCTCACTGCCCTTCACTGTCCTCACTGCCCTTCACTGCCCTTCACTGTCCTTCACTGTCCTCACTGCCCTTCACTGTCCTCACTGCCCTTCACTGCCCTTCACTGTCCTCACTGCCCTTCACTGTCCTCACTGCCCTCACTGTCCTCACTGCCCTTCACTGTCCTCACTGCCCTCACTGCCCTTCACTGTCCTCACTGCCCTTCACTGCCCTTCACTGTCCTTCACTGTCCTTCACTCCCCTCACTGCCCTTCACTGTCCTCACTGCCCTCACTGTCCTCACTGCCCTTCACTGTCCTTCACTGCCCTTCACTGTCCTCACTGCCCTCACTGCCCTTCACTCCCCTCACTGCCCTCACTGCCCTTCACTGCCCTTCACTGTCCTCACTGCCCTTCACTGTCCTCACTGCCCTTCACTCCCCTCACTGCCCTTCACTGTCCTCACTCCCCTCACTGTCCTCACTGTCCTTCACTCCCCTCACTGCCCTTCACTGCCCTTCACTGTCCTCACTGCCCTCACTGTCCTTCACTCCCCTCACTGCCCTTCACTGCCCTCACTGCCCTCACTGCCCTTCACTGCCCTTCACTGTCCTCACTGCCCTCACTGCCCTTCACTGTCCTCACTGCCCTTCACTGTCCTCACTGTCCTTCACTCCCCTCACTGCCCTTCACTGCCCTCACTGCCCTCACTGCCCTTCACTGTCCTCACTGCCCTCACTGCCCTTCATTGTCCTTACTGCCCTTCACTGTCCTTCACTGCCTTCTGAAGGCTCTGTGGCTTTTGTAAGAAGCTAAAATGATTGGACAGGAAGGAAATGTGAACAAGAGCAAGAGTAGAGATGGGCGGATCCGCTGTTAAACACAAGCCATCAGCCGCAGCTGTGCCCTTCTCGTATTTAGACCTGCACACAGTTATTCACGTTCTCAGTGCGATGCTATCGTAGCATAAGCTGCACTGGAGTGGGTTGCTTTAAAGAAAGAAAAACAAACAAAAAAAACATGGTTTCAACCGCAATTTTTAGAATGTTACTTTTTATTACTTTACCCACCTGACATATGGATATAACCGCGCTAGTCCTCACACACACACACAATCTTTCTGCCCGTGACCGTGTGGTTAATGCACTACACTCGAGGCTGAGACTTTGCCTCGATGCGTTTCTGAATTCGAGTAACTCGAGGAATCGTTTCAGCCCATCACTGTCACAGGAAACCAGCCCGACTGGGGATAACTCTAAACTGTCATTCGCTCACGGTGAGTGAGTGTGTGTGTGTGTCCACTGGTGTGTTCAACTCAGCTTGTATAGGAATCACACACACTGCTATGAATGCAGAGCGGCCATACACATTTTACTCTCGGTTTACAAGGAGCGGTCTAAAAGCTTACCGGTGTTGTGTGTTGATTAACCGGTGGGAGAACTCACCGTCACATTCCTAGAGTGTGTGTGTGTGTGTGTGTGTGTACACAGACCTGCTCTCTCAGCTGTTTCTGCTGCTCTCTCCTCCTCCTCTCCTCTTCATCCACCTTACCGATCTGGATAAAACGCTCCTTCTGACCACACACACACACACAGAGTATGAGAAGATGTTTATTGATATGATGGTTAAGCATGAGTGTGTGTTTGTACCTTCTCCGTCTCCAGCATCTCCACGTGAAGCTTAGGAAACCTGCAACAAACACCAGATGAGTGGAGACACTGAGCACGCGCGCACACACACACACAAACTCTCTCACACACACACGACTCACTTTGAGTTGAGCATCTGATAGATGAGCTTCCTCTGAAACCTGAGACACACACACAGGATATTAACACTCATTTACACGCAAGACATTCTATTAAAATACAAGAGTGTGTGTGTGTCTCTCTGACCCGGTGCAGGGCTCCAGATCCAGAGTCTGATCAGAGCTCTTCAGGAGAGCGTCCACCTTCTGCCTGAACACACACACACCATCATCCTCATCAGATCAGGCGGATGTTTATTGATTTTATTTATTTATGCATTTGGCAGACGTTTTTTTATCCAAAGCGACTTATAGTGCCCTTATTACAGGGACAATCCCCCTGGAGCAACATGGAGTAAAGTGCCTTGCTCAAGGACACACTGGTGGAGACCGCTGGGATCAAACCAGCAACCTTCTGCATATCAGTTCAGTGGTTTAACCCACTGGACCACCATCTCATGTGAGATTGTGTGAGTGTGTGTGAGAGAGTGTGACTCACTCAACCGTCCTGATGAAGTCCCTCTGGTCCTCAGGCACGCTGCAGACACCTGTTCCTGAGGGGGGCGTGTATGTGACTGGCCCCGCCCCATTCATCTGACTCCGCCTCTCCTCATACTGCTCCCTCAGCTGAGACTCCTCCTCCCGCGTCAGGTATGGGATGCCTGCGGAAACCACAGCTGAGCGTCATGGGGATGGGGGTGAGATGGAATGGGTGGGGTGGAATGGGTGAGTTGGATGGGTGGGGTGGAATGGGTGAGTTGGATGGATGGATGGGTGGGTGAGTTGGATGGATGGGTTGGATGGATGGGTGGGTGAGTTGGATGGATGGGTGGGTTGGATGGATGAGTTGGATGGATGGATGGGTGGATGAGTTGGATGGATGGGTGAGTTGGATGGATGGATGGATGGGTGGATGAGTTGGATGGATGGGTGAGTTGGATGGATGGATGGATGGGTGGATGAGTTGGATGGATGGGTGAGTTGGATGGATGGATGGGTGGATGAGTTGGATGGATGGATGGGTGGATGAGTTGGATGGATGGGTGAGTTGGATGGATGGATGGATGGGTGGATGAGTTGGATGGATGGGTGAGTTGGATGGATGGATGGGTTGGATGGATGAGATGGATGGATGGATGGATGGGTGGAATGGATAAATTATTTGACCAAGATGGCGGCGCGAGTAGATCGCGAGGCTCAGGTTCTCTCCAGATTCTGCAATTTTGCGGTATTTTTCGTGCTCATCTCGGGTCTGTTCGTACAGAACAGTTGTGCCTTTACATCGTACACCTTGTGAGCTTTTGGATATTGGTTTGCGAATTTCCGACAGTTTTATGGACAATCTTCAACTCCTTCCAGAGATCGCTAGGACACCCGAGGCTATGCACTCTACCCGGCCGGGCGGAAGTGCTCGCAGGCGGCGCCGTCATCGTAAACAAAGGCGAGGGAAGCGTGGAGGACTACGAGCTAAGCTAATACTAACGCCTCATCGGCTCTCTTTACCCAGCATTTTCCTTGCTAATGTACGATTGCAAGTGAACAAAATGGAGGAGATTCGACTCAGCATCACACACAGTAAGAAACTTTTGAACTGTAACGTCCTAATATTTCACGGAAACCTGGTTAAACAGCGGAATACCGGACACCGCTATTGAGCTAGCGGGACGCCACACACTCCGGGCGGATAGAACATCAGATGGCTCCGGTAAGACCAGAGGCGGTGGATTGTGCATTTATATTAACAAAGCTTGGTGCACAAACTCTGCTATTGTTGGGAGTCATTGTTCAGCTAACCTGGAGTTTCTCATGGTTAAATGTAGACCGTTTTATCTCCCACGGGAGTTCACTTCCACCATTATCACTGCGGCCTATATTCCCCCGGATGCTGATGCCAAGCTTGCTATGAAAGAACTTCACGCAGCCATCAGTAAACAACAGACTGATCACCCTGAAGCTGCGTTTATTGTTGCAGGTGACTTTAATCACTCAAACTTAAAGTCAGAACTACCCAAAGTTTCACCAGCATGTTTCCTGCCCCACCAGAGGAAACAAAACCTTAGACCATGTTTACACAAACATGGCGGGAGCTTACGTTGCAACACCCCTCCCCCACCTGGGACAGTCAGATCACCTCTCTTTGTTCCTCAGCCCCAAATATGCACCCCTCATCAACCGTGTGAAGCCATCAGTGAAGACAATCAAGGTGTGGCCTGCGGGGGTAGACTCCACACTCCAGGAAAGGTTTCTAAACACAGACTGGAGTATGTTTGCTTCTCAAGCCACCAGTGGCGCTCACACGGACATTGACTCCTACACCTCCTCAGTATTGGATCATATCAATACCACCATTGACAGTGTTACAACCCAGAAACAGATCACCACATACCCAAATCAGAAGCCTTGGATGAACAGGGAAGTGCGACTCCTGCTGAAGTCACGCAATACTGCCTTCAGATCAGGAGATGCACAAGCCTACAGCGCATCCAGAGCAAACCTGAAGAGGGGCATCAAAAAGGCCAAGCACTGCTACAAGCTAAAGATAGAGGGACACTTTTCCAACTCTGACCCTCGACGCATGTGGCAGGGCATTCAGGCCATCAGTGATTACAAACCCACCCACTCCACCCCCGCAGCCACTGATGTCAACTTCCTGAACGAAATAGATTATTTTTATGCTCGCTTTGAAAGAGACAACAGAGAAACTGCCACCACACCAATAGCCTCGTGGGCAGTGTGCTGACATATAGCGCTGTTGCGCTTCGGGCGACCTGAGTTCGAGTCCCGGCTCGTGGACCTTTCCCGATCCCGTCCCCCTCTCTCTCTCTCTCTCTCTCCCTCCCACTTAGCTTCCTGTCTACCTACTGTCCTATCATAATAAAAAATCTTTAAAAAAAAAGAAAAAAAAGAAACTGCCACCAAGCTCAAACCCTCAGCTGACCACCCACCAATCACACTCTCCTCCACAGATGTCTGCAAGGCACTGAGCCGGATCAGCGCGCACAAGGCTGCTGGACCAGACACCATCCCTGGACGTGTGCTCAGGGCATGTGCGGAGCAGCTCGCTGGGGTTTTTACAGACATTTTCAACCCGTCTCTTGCCCAAGCAGCTGTACCATCATGCTTTAAACGCACTTCCATTGTGCCAGTGCCGAAACACTCCAGCCCGAGGTGCCCTAATGACTACCGCCCTGTGGCACTCACACCCATCGTTATGAAGTGCTTTGAGCGGCTGGTCCTGGAACACCTAAAAGACTCTCTACCATCCACATTGGACTCACACCAGTTTGCCTATCGCAGCAATAGGAGCACAGAGGATGCAGTTTCCATGGCACTGCACTCTGTGCTCACCCATCTGGACCATAAGAACACTTATGCACGCATGCTGTTTGTTGACTTCAGCTCAGCATTCAACACTGTCATCCCATCCAAGTTAATAGCCAAACTTGGAGACCTGGGCATCAACACTTCAATGTGTAACTGGATTTTGGACTTCCTAACTGACAGACCCCAGAATGTTCGATCAGGATCCACCTGCTCCACGTCCATCACACTCAACACTGGTGTACCACAGGGCTGTGTGCTAAGTCCGTTTCTCTACTCCCTCTTCACCTCCGACTGCAAGCCTGTGTATGGATCTAATTCCATCGTCAAGTTTGCGGATGACACTACAGTGATTGGGCTCATCAGCAACAACGATGAGACTGCCTACAGGGAGGAGATCCAGCACCTGGCCACATGGTGCGCTGATAATAACCTGCTCCTCAACACCACCAAAACGAAGGAGCTCATCGTGGACTTCAGGAAAGAGTCAAGAGGCACACACGACACCATCCACATCAATGGAATGGCTGTTGAGCGTGTCTCCAGTTTCAAGTTCCTGGGGATCCACATCTCGGCGGACATGTCGTGGACGACCAACACCTCCAGCCTGGTCAAGAAGGCTCACCAGCGCCTCTTCTTCCTGAGGACACTGAGGAAGAATCAGCTCTCCTCGGCTATCCTGGTGAACTTCTACCGCTGCGCAATAGAAAGCATCCTGACCAACTGTGTGGCAGTATGGTATGGGAGCTGCTCTGTTGCGGAGCGCAAGGCACTGCAGCGGGTGGTGAAAACTGCCCAGCGCATCACAGGGACTCCACTACCTGCCATCGAGCACATCCAGAGGAAACGCTGTCTGCATCGAGCTCGCAGCATCCTCAAGGACTCCTCTCACCCGGCCCACAGACTGTTTTCTCTCCTGCCCTCCGGCAGGCGTTTCAGGATCCTCCGGACCAGGACCAGCAGACTAAAGAACAGTTTTTTCCCCAGAGCTGTCTCTTTACTGAACTCAAACCCCCGTTGATCCACTTCCCTCATAAACTGCAAACTCTCCTACCTCACACCTCCATTCACTTTGTTATTTGCACTACCGACTGTTTATTACAGTAACAACTGTTTACTTATGCATTCTGCACCATCATATCTTAACTGGATTATGCTCATTTGCACTGCCGACTGTATTTATAGTACCAATGTTTACATTTGCATTTTGCACCGTACTTCTAACTGTAATATGCAACCACTTTCCACTGCACTTTTACACTTTCTTTCGGATAGCTCTGTCCATAATTTATTGCACTAACTTAATCCACTGCTACATTCCTCATATTAGCCTAACATATTATTGTATACCTCTATCTGTAACATTCTGTTCAAAGTAATAGCCATCTGTATATTATATTCACTGTACATACTCACCTGTACATTCTGTTTATAGTAATAGCCATCTGTATATTATATTCACTGTACATATTCACCTGTACATTCTGTTTATAGTAATAACCATCTCTCTACTTATACATATTTATATATATTCAGTACATTTCCATGTCCTGCACTTGCTGCTATTGCACTTCTGGTTAGACCTAAACTGCATTTCGTTGCCTTGTAGTTGTGTAATGACAATAAAGTTGAATCTAATCTAATCTAATGAGTGGATGGATGGGTGGATGATGGATTGGTGGATGATGGATTGGTGGATGATGGATTGGTGGGATGGATGGATGGGTGGATGATGGATTGGTGGGATGGATTGGTGGGATGGATGGATGGGTGGATGATGGATTGGTGGGATGGATGGATGGGTGGATGATGGATTGGTGGATGATGGATTGGTGGGATGGATGGATGGGTGGATGATGGATTGGTGGATGATGGATTGGTGGATGATGGATTGGTGGGATGGATGGATGGGTGGATGATGGATTGGTGGGATGGATGGATGGGTGGATGATGGATTGGTGGGATGGATTGGTGGGATGGATGGATGGGTGGATGATGGATTGGTGGGATGGATGGATGATGGATTGGTGGGATGGATGGATGATGGATTGGTGGGATGGATGGGTGGGATGGATGGATTGGTGGGATGGATGGATGGGTGGATGATGGATTGGTGGGATGGATGGGTGGGATGGATGGATTGGTGGGATGGATTGGTGGGATGGATGGGTGGATGATGGATTGGTGGGATGGATGGATGGATTGGTGGGATGGATGGATTGGTGGGATGGATGGGTGGATGATGGATTGGTGGGATGGATGGGTGGATTGGTGGGATGGATGGATGGATGGGTGGATGATGGATTGGTGGGATGGATGGATTGGTGGGATGGATGGATTGGTGGGATGGATGGGTGGGTGGATGATGGATTGGTGGGATGGATGGGTGGATTGGTGGGATGGATGGGTGGGATGGATGGATGGATTGGTGGGATGGATTGGTGGGATGGATGGGTGGGATGGATGGATTGGTGGGATGGATGGATGGGTGGATGATGGATTGGTGGGATGGATGGATGGGTGGATGATGGATTGGTGGGATGGATTGGTGGGATGGATGGGTGGATTGGTGGGATGGATGGGTGGGATGGATGGATGGATTGGTGG
>CM042241.1:783653-788653 GCA_023566225.1 Romanogobio albipinnatus
GCGGTGTGTATTGATAACTGTATTGTCTTACTCTGTCTCGTGACCTCCATCCTCTAAAGCAGCGAAACACACACACACACTCACACACTGGAAGCTTTAATCCCCGCCGCCGGAAACTCTCCCTCGCGCTTCCGGGCCCGGCGGCGCCTGCAGGGGGCGCTGCGAGCCCCACTGACGGACATTATTTACATATATTTTCATAATTAACACATAAAATATGATTTAAAAACTGTTCCAGTGATTTTTGATAAATAACGAAATGGCCGATCACTATCCAGTAATCAGGAGCTGTGATTGGCCAACTCTTGTTTACATTAAAACACACACACACGGGTTATTCTCAGAAGATGAATATTATTCAGCACATCTCACACGTAATAAAAAACTCTACATTTTTAATAATACATATAATATATCATTTTTTTTGTTTACTTCTCATCTATACAGTAATGCTGTGTTTGTGGATATACAAAGTACTTTTGTGCCTATTTACCACACAACTCCTCAACTACACCATTAGCTTGCGTCTTTTTTTATGAAAGAAATACTTAAATGATGATCTAAATTAAAAATAATTAGTTTCTGGATATTGATCTAGCTGTTAGCTGTATGATTCTGCCATCTGCTGGTCAAAGACAACCTGAAGGAATTACAAATTAAGAAAGAAATGGTTTAGTCCATAGAGAGCCATTCATTTGACTGACGTGGCCAACGGCTCACATCATAACTTCTGTGGTACATTTTGTGAATTTATACATGTATGAACACTATACAAGACATTAACAATAAATATTCTTTCAAATAGTAGAATTCTGGTAGTTTTTGATGCGATTTGAAATGTCTGTTTTTACAAAATACCACAGAAATCTCCACAAGAAACCCCTGAAGTTTCCCCTGAATCAGCAGCTGATCCCGTCTCAGGATTATTGATTTTATTTGTCAATTTCTAAAAAAAATGCTTTCCATTGGAGTCACACCTGTGTGTGTGTTTGTGTGCGCGAGCATGTGTGTGTGCAAGTGATCATGTTCGTTCCACATTACATTTGTGCTCTAGGACCAGGACTTCATTGTGCTGTGGAAATTTTCAGATTTATTCTGGATTTATACATTTTTTTTGACAAAAGAAAAATTAAAAACACTTTTTTTTCGATTTTTCCATTTATTTCAATGTGAGGTCATGAGTGTGACTCTTTTCTTTTTTTACATACCTTTAGAACAACCGAATCAAGCCCAGTTTTTAGTGTGTGTATGGATAGATAACTTAGAAAAAGTCACAAGATTTTATTCCACTGAGATAAAGGGAACCATTATTTTTAACTAAAGAAAAGTTTATTGGGGTTATATTGACCCCAAAGCACAAGTGCTATTAGTTGTTTAAGTTGAATGTTATCGTTTTACTGACTGAAAGCCATCTGATTGGCTGCTCGTCCTTCTGACAGCCATCCACCAGATCCTTTCTTCAATACCTTTGACCTGTAGAGTCCAGATTTCTGTCGTCCTTTCCCCTGTTCTCCTGTTTTTCCATCATATCCATTTCTCATCATTATCATTCACACACACACGTTCACACACACACACACACACACACACACACACACACACACACACACACACACACACACACACACACACACACACACACACACACACACACACACACACACACACACACACACACACACACACACACACACACACACACAGACACACACAAAGAAAAGGCTAGCAACGCCAAGGTCATGGGTTCGATTCCCAGGGAAAGCAAGAACTGACAAAATGTAAAATGTGTACCTTGAATGCAATGTAAGTCGCTTTGGATAAAAGTGTCTGCCAAATGCGTAAATGTAAATGTAAAAGCACAAGTTATGTTTGTTTGTTTTTTGGTGACCTATTCAGTCAGTTTATAATGCTGTAATGTATACTATGTTATTGTGTACATTTATTGTTTTCCTGCAGTTGGGTTAATAAAACTTATATCTGTTGTCTTTCTTGGTTACATAATGAAATAGTGTTTAATATTTAATTGAATTTGAGTAACTGAGTAACTATTTATATGTCAAGCTGTATTTGTTTCTTCAACCCCGTCACCCCAGTCTCAACTCCGTCACCTCAGTCTCAACCCCGTCACCCCAGTCTCAACTCCGTCACCCCAGTCTCAACCCCGTCACCCCAGTCTCAACCCCGTCACCTCAGTCTCAACCCCGTCACCCCAGTCTCAACCCCGTCATCTCAGTCTCAACCCCGTCACCCAGTCTTCAACCCCGTCACCCAGTCTTCAACCCCGTCACCCCAGTCTCAACCCCGTCACCTCAGTCTCAACCCCGTCACCCCAGTCTCAACCCCGTCACCTCAGTCTCAACCCCGTGACCTCAGTCTCAACCCGTCACCCCAGTCTCAACCCCGTCACCCAGTCTTCAACCCCGTCACCTCAGTCTCAACCCCGTCACCCCAGTCTCAACCCCGTCACCTCAGTCTCAACCCCGTCACCCCAGTCTCAACCCCGTCATCTCAGTCTCAACCCCGTCACCCAGTCTTCAACCCTGTCACCTCAGTCTCAACCCCGTCACCTCAGTCTCAACCCGTCACCCCAGTCTCAACTCCGTCACCCCAGTCTCAACCCCGTCACCCCAGTCTCAACTCCGTCACCTCAGTCTCAACCCCGTCACCCCAGTCTCAACTCCGTCACCCCAGTCTCAACCCCGTCACCCCAGTCTCAACCCCGTCACCTCAGTCTTCAACCCCGTCACCTCAGTCTCAACCCCGTCACCTCAGTCTCAACCCGTCACCCCAGTCTCAACCCCATCACCCAGTCTCAACCCCGTCACCTCAGTCTCAACCCCGTCACCCAGTCTTCAACCCCGTCACCTCAGTCTCAACCCCGTCACCTCAGTCTCAACCCCGTCACCTCAGTCTCAACCCCGTGACCTCAGTCTCAACCCGTCACCCCAGTCTCAACCCCGTCACCCAGTCTTCAACCCCGTCACCCCAGTCTCAACCCCGTCACCTCAGTCTCAACCCCGTCACCCCAGTCTCAACCCCGTCACCTCAGTCTCAACCCCGTGACCTCAGTCTCAACCCGTCACCCCAGTCTCAACCCCGTCACCCAGTCTTCAACCCCGTCACCTCAGTCTCAACCCCGTCACCCCAGTCTCAACCCCGTCACCTCAGTCTCAACCCCGTCACCCCAGTCTCAACCCCGTCATCTCAGTCTCAACCCCGTCACCCAGTCTTCAACCCTGTCACCTCAGTCTCAACCCCGTCACCCCGGTCTCAACCCCGTCACCCCAGTCTCAACCCCGTCACCCCAGTCTCAACCCCGTCACCCAGTCTTCAACCCCGTCACCTCAGTCTCAACCCCGTCACCCAGTCTTCAACCCTGTCACCTCAGTCTCAACCCCGTCACCCCAGTCTCAACCCCGTCACCCCAGTCTCAACCCCGTCACCCCAATCTCAACCCCGTCACCTCAGTCTCAACCCCGTCACCTCAGTCTCAACCCCGTCACCCCAGTCTCATCTTTGTCACCTCAGTCTCAACCCCGTCACCTCAGTCTCAACCCCGTCACCCCAGTCTCATCCCTGTCACCTCAGTCTCAACCCCGTCACCTCAGTCTCAACCCCGTCACCCCAGTCTCAACCCCGTCACCCCAATCTCAACCCCGTCACCTCAGTCTCAACCCCGTCACCCCAGTCTCATCCCTGTCACCTCAGTCTCAACCCCGTCACCCCAGTCTCAACTCCGTCACCTCAGTCTCAACCCCGTCACCCCAGTCTCAACCCCGTCACCTCAGTCTTCAACCCCGTCACCTCAGTCTCAACCCCGTCACCTCAGTCTCAACCCGTCACCCCAGTCTCAACCCCATCACCCAGTCTCAACCCCGTCACCTCAGTCTCAACCCCGTCACCCAGTCTTCAACCCCGTCACCTCAGTCTCAACCCCGTCACCTCAGTCTCAACCCCGTCACCTCAGTCTCAACCCCGTGACCTCAGTCTCAACCCGTCACCCCAGTCTCAACCCCGTCACCCAGTCTTCAACCCCGTCACCCCAGTCTCAACCCCGTCACCTCAGTCTCAACCCCGTCACCCCAGTCTCAACCCCGTCACCTCAGTCTCAACCCCGTGACCTCAGTCTCAACCCGTCACCCCAGTCTCAACCCCGTCACCCAGTCTTCAACCCCGTCACCTCAGTCTCAACCCCGTCACCCCAGTCTCAACCCCGTCACCTCAGTCTCAACCCCGTCACCCCAGTCTCAACCCCGTCATCTCAGTCTCAACCCCGTCACCCAGTCTTCAACCCTGTCACCTCAGTCTCAACCCCGTCACCCCGGTCTCAACCCCGTCACCCCAGTCTCAACCCCGTCACCCCAGTCTCAACCCCGTCACCCAGTCTTCAACCCCGTCACCTCAGTCTCAACCCCGTCACCCAGTCTTCAACCCTGTCACCTCAGTCTCAACCCCGTCACCCCAGTCTCAACCCCGTCACCCCAGTCTCAACCCCGTCACCCCAATCTCAACCCCGTCACCTCAGTCTCAACCCCGTCACCTCAGTCTCAACCCCGTCACCCCAGTCTCATCTTTGTCACCTCAGTCTCAACCCCGTCACCTCAGTCTCAACCCCGTCACCCCAGTCTCATCCCTGTCACCTCAGTCTCAACCCCGTCACCTCAGTCTCAACCCCGTCACCCCAGTCTCAACCCCGTCACCCCAATCTCAACCCCGTCACCTCAGTCTCAACCCCGTCACCCCAGTCTCATCCCTGTCACCTCAGTCTCAACCCCGTCACCCCAGTCTCAACTCCGTCACCTCAGTCTCAACCCCGTCACCCCAGTCTCAACCCCGTCACCTCAGTCTCAACCCCGTCACCCCAGTCTCAACTCCGTCACACCTAAAAAAAAATATTCATTTTTTTAAGTGTATAAAAAAGTAAATACATTTTTGTTGAACTCAATCAGAAATGTTCAGAGCAATCATAACAATACTGATTTTAGTTAAAGTTCTGAAGT
>CM042241.1:798653-811153 GCA_023566225.1 Romanogobio albipinnatus
GGATGATCCAGACGAGTCATGGGAGAAAGTCATGTGGTCAGATGAGACCAAAATAGAACTTTTTGCTCATAATTCCACTAAACGTGTTTGGAGGAAGAAGAATGATGAGTACCATCCCAAAAACACCATCCCTACTGTGAAGCATGGGGGGGGGTAGCATCATGCTTTGGGGGTGTTTTTCTGCTCATGGGACAGGGCGACTGCACTGTATTAAGGAGAGGATGACCGGGGCCATGTATTGCCAGATTTTGGGGAACAACCTCCTTCCCTCAGTTAGAGCATTGAAGATGGGTCGAGGCTGGGTCTTCCAACATGACAATGACCCGAAGCACACAGCCAGGAGAACCAAGGAGTGGCTCTGTAAGAAGCATATCAAGGTTCTGGCATGGCCTAGCCAGTCTCCAGACCTAAACCCAATAGAGAATCTTTGGAGGAGCTCAAACTCCGTGTTTCTCAGCGACAGGCCAGAAACCTGACTGATCTAGAGAAGATCTGTGTGGAGGAGTGGGCCAAAATCCCTCCTGCAGTGCAAACCTGCTGAACAACTACAGGAAACCTTTGACCTCTGTAATTGCAAACGAAGGCTACTGTACCAAATATTAACATTGATTTTCTCAGGTGTTCAAATACTTATTTGCAGCTGTATCATACAAATAAATAGTTAAAAAATCATACATTGTGATTTCTGGATTTTTTTTTTAGATTATGTCTCTCACAGTGGACATGCACCTACGATGACAATTTCAGACCCTCCATGATTTCTAAGTGGGAGAACTTGCAAAATAGCAGGGTGTTCAAATACTGATTTTCCTCACTGTATTATATTATAGATATTCATTTCATACATGCATGCGTACGGTTGCAGAGGCAGAATCTGATAACAGTCACTAATAAGGAATCTATGTACACATATCTATGGCACCCCCGCGTCTCAATGTTGTAATCGTCAGAGATGTAGCCTATATTTAAACAGCACGACCACATTAAACTGATTACCAGAATGTGTTTGGTGGGTCTGATTAAGAGTCGTGGCAGGCCGTGTTTGTAATGACACGTGTGTTCACGGGTTTATTTTGCGGCGCAAACATCAGCTCCGATCAGATCAACAGAACCTGCTGGAGTCTAAACCGTTTAACTGATAGAATTGATCTGTCAAAGTTCTTACTATCGGTTAAACGGTCAATAATGAGCATCCCTAATACACATGCGCACACCCTCTCACACTCACACACTTGCGCACACACACACACACACACTCGCACAGAAAGACACTAACAGATGTGTGTGTGTTTGCACTCCAGCAGGGTGTGGTGGGCTATTTCCAGTTTAACTCGTCTCCTCAGCCTGCCGGTTACACCAGCTTCCTGTTATCGGCTCTGCACGCGCTCAGACGAGGTACTGCCACTCTCATCCCTCACACATCACTAATGCTCAACCTATGAGCCTGACACGCTGCCTTCTGATTGGCTCAGATCACCAGGGGGCGGTGCGGTTCGCTGTGGTGACCAATCAGGCGGTGGCAGAGGGCGTTTCACTCAGGGAAGATGAAAGTGTGTATTTACACCGGCGTTTGAACAGCTCGCTGGTGAGTTAATGATCACACACACTCATTTTGGAGATACTCTCATACAGTGGTGTATAACTGTTTCTGAATGCAGGTTTTCCCGCGAGCGCAGAGGAACTTCACCGCACAGGGCGTCTGTGATTGGGTGTTTGAGAACAGAGAGAGCGTCGTTCACTGGATTCAGCCAACGGGAGCAAAGAGTTACTTACTGGAGGCGGAGCTACAGAAAGGCCCCGCCCTCCTGACCTTCCTCCCACACAATCCCCTCGCAGCCAATCAGCTGCTCAACCAGGTACACTCGGCTTCATTTTTTTCATTTTTAAAGTCCTGGATATGATAGACACACTAGGGGATTGGGACCTCATTGAGATGTGCTAAACTCTTACCGACTGGCCATCTTAGCAAGAGGTCGAGGGTGGAGAGGGATATATATGATGAGGAGAGGTCTTCCCCAGTCAAGCAGCTGATTCCATCCGTCCCAGCATGCATCTCAGTGAAGGGACAAACCCATCTCATGTAAGGTGCCTGTTAAAGGGGTCTTTATAGCTGGACGGTCACCTGACCATCATGGGACAGCCTTGTCCTCCCCCTCTCCTTCACTGCTGGGACAGGCGAGAGGCTGTTTCCTCCACTGAGTCTGACCGCACCAACTCTAACAGAGCAGGAATATGTGGTCACCCAGTCATACTGATAGCCCTGAACTGGCCCAGAAAGTCATGTCTGGCGGAGATAATCCGGCTCATACATTTTTGAAACTCTAAGTCCGGGGTGGGCAATTTCGGTCCTAGAGAGCTGATGTCCTGCAGAGTTTAACTCTAAGCCACCAGGGCTCCCAGCATGCATTGCAGCATTAGGTATTTCACCATTGTTGAGATTCATGTGCTGATTCTTGATATCCCCCTAGAATGTGTTTAAAAATCAGAATTCAGGATGTCTGATCTGTGGCAAGAAAGTATTGTTGGTGAATATTATTTATTAATAGTTTTAGTCAGTGATGAGTTTAGTCAAACATATTTCTTCATGATAAGTTTTGTTTATGGCTTCTTTTGATTTGAACCGATTATGTGTTTTGTTAACACTGTAACAACCACAGACTCACATAAGTCAAGTAAACACTGATCTCCATCATGGCGACCATGTTCAATAAAACAGCAACATCTGAACCTCTGTTAATTCTCAATAAGAGCTTCTATAGATTAGCCTAGAAATCTAGACGCACCCTAGCGGTAGAACATTTATTTTGCCGCAAGTGTTATCTAGCAACACTCGGGAGACCTCAGAGCTGGAAAAACCAAACTCTGGTCAGGCCAATCGCATCATGTGTAGAGTAGGTGGGCGGGCTTAGCTTAACATAATGATGGAGCGGAGTTGTGGAGGTTCTTGGTGCTACAGGTAAACAAAAGCTGACGATCAGCGTCTTTCAAATCGGTTTTGGCCACGACTCTGGAAGACTTGGAGTTCAGCTTTTCTTTGAAGAAAGAACGGCACTGAAGTCATTCTTAAGAAAAGATGTGTTCAGAGTTTAATCTATCAACTAACGTTAGCTCCGCTTCGGTTGGTTGTGGCGCTATCAATTGCGTGCAGAGGGATTTTGACAGACAACCGTTTATCCCGCCCCTCGGATTGAGCCCTGTCAATGGTGAGTTTCCAGACCCAACATCTTGATGTGGGTCTGGCTTGTCAGGCTATCTATAGATGTCTTTCAGGGTTGAGCCAAACTCTGCAGGACAGCGACTCTCTAGGACCGAACTTCTGCTCTAAGTGAGGAAAACAATGGTATAACTGTACCCTAAGGACCAATTGTGTACCTTTTAAAGGTGCAGTTATATGTTTTGTTCTACAAGGAACTAAATGGTACCTCCACTGTACCTTTTTTTCTGAGAGTGTTGTCTCCTTTGGTCCTTCATATAGTATTGATTTAAGGGTGCTTTATTATTGGCTCTTAGTGAACTTCATGCCTTGTCGGTTCAGAACTCCCTTTGGATTACTCGACAGTAACTCTCAAAACTAGTCCAGTGTTTGTGCCTAAAGTGAGAAAGCCTAGCCTGACGTCATCATACTCAATTCAAGTCAGAATATGAGTCTGATACTGCTCCGCTGGGCTGTAATTATGGGGCGTGTTTCAACCGAACCAGGAAAGACCTCAATTGGATAGACCTACAACCAATCAGAGCAACGAAGCGACGCATAACGTTAGTTGTCAAATGTCAACAGAACTCAACTGCACAGTGTTGCCAAGTCCGTGGGTTGAAGCGACCCCAATTATGTGATATACAGACCCAGGAATGCGAATTTGAGCAGGCAGCCCTGCCAAAATAACACATTTTACCCCCCAAATGCCTTTTTTCCCCGGAGAACCCACCCCCCCCGAAAGCTATTGGGCTTGTTTTTGGCTAGTTTTGAGTAGCAATTGGGCGGGTTTTGTTGTAAAAACTTGTCAACCCTGTCTGCCCGCACTCTGGATTAAGTCACGTTAGAAGAAAAAGATGAGTGTAAACGATCTTTACCGGTGTTGTAAAAAAGAATGGAAGGATACACAGAGTACTTACCAACACCATCACCTATCCCTGTTCTAGCAGATATTTGACTGGTGTCTTCTGTCTGTGTCAGGTGACTGATGTGGCGTTGCGTTATCACTCGTGCTGCGGCTCCAAGGGCGGTCCGTCTGCTCTCCCGCGCTGCTGTCAGTCGCTGCTGGTGTCCGGCTGGACGTCTGCTGACTCCAGTGGTAAAGCGGGCGTCTGTGAGATATGTGCCCACCACTCCGCTCCCGTCTCGCACTGCTGGGCTCTGGGTCTGAATGTGGGGCACGTCGGGCTCTCCAGCGCCGCCTGCAGGAGCGTCCAGAGCTCGTACAGTGGGCTCAGCCGGTTCAGCGTCTGCTGCAGGAGCGCCCCGAGGCCTCGTCCGCTGGACTCCATCACGGGCCTGCAGTGCCGCACCAACAAGACGCTGCGCTTCTACCTGCTGGACGCGGAGCTCAACTGGCCTTTGGCGCAAAGGCTCGGGGCGTCCGGCAACCACAGCGGCCCACCCTTCATCACCATCATCAACCTCAGAGACGAGACGCACTACGTGCTCAAGCACACCAACTCACTGGGTACAAACACTGAACACACACACACACACACTGTTGCTACACCTGTAATAATTGCTGTCCTCTCTCTGTGTGGAGCAGAAGATTTCATCCAGAACTTCAGCGTGAACTTCAGTCCTTTACACAGACATCTGATGGGACACAAACATCATCAGCACACTCAACCCCTCATACAGGAAGTGACCTCAGACAGCTTCCTGGACACCGTCATGGACTCTCAGAGGGTGAGAACAGCTCTTCTTTTTAATGCTTTTATTTAAGGGAAAGAAAAATCAACACAACAACCGGCCTAATGCATAATTCAGTAAATGAATCCTTTATAATAAAGGTCGGTTCACACACAGAACAGAAAGTATAGCGATAACCACACTGCTGAACCTTAAAGGGTTAGTTCACCCAAAAATGTAAATTCTGTCATTAATTCCTCACCCTCATGTCGTTGGACACCCGTCAGACTTCCGTTCATCTTCAGACACAAATGAAGATATTTTAATTGAAATCCGATGGCTCAGAAAGGCCTCCATTGGCACAATGCACTAAAGACGTCGTTACAATGTCCATCTCACTACAGCGGCTCTACAATAACTTTATGAAGCGGCGAGAATAGTTTCTGTGCGCAAAAAAAACATAAATAATGACTGATATAGTGATGACCATTTCAAAACACTGCATCATGAGGCTTCGAAGCATTGATTCGGAGCGTAATGAATCAGTGAGTCGATTCAGTGGTTCAAAGCGGTATGAATCGTTTGAAATCGGTCAGCATTATATTGTTATTTAGGGGTTTTTTGCACACAGAAACTATTCTCGCCGCTTCATAAAGTTATTGTAGAGTCGCTGTAGTGAGATGGACTTTGTAACGACATCTTTAGGGACTTTTATGGGTCTTGAGAGTGTGCAGTGCATTGAGCCAATGGAGGCCTTTCTGAGCCATTGGATTTACACTAAAATACCTTCATCTGTGTCTGAAGATGAACGGAGGTCTGACGGGTGTCCAACGACATGAGGGACGTCATTCATGACAGAATTTACATTTTTGGGTGAACTAACCCAAACACTTAATCATCACAAAATAACACCAAGTCAGGTAAACGTCAGGGATATCAATCTGTCCAATTGGAAAGCAGAAGTGAGTGTGAATCAGTTTCTCCTGCTGTGGTGCTAATGGACAGCAGCAAGACGACCCCCAGTAAGGGACTGATTTGGCAGGTGGTGGCCTAGACCATTTTGGCTGATTTGTCTTTAGTTCTGTATTTTTTAGGGTCCTTGTCAATGTCTGTCGCATGAGGCAGTACCTGCAACCCAATCAGTCCCGCTCCTCCATACGGGCTGTCTCGAGGAGGTTTGGTGTGTCTCCCAGCAAAGTTTCAAGTTGTTACACGAGGAGAGCTGGACTGGGACGTAGAAGGGCAAAAATTATAGCCCGACCAATAAAGGATTTTTAAGGCAGATACCGATACAAATATTTGGTGTTTTTTAAAAATCTGATATTCCGATATCATAAATGCTGATACCGATAGTTTGGAAAATGCCTAATATCGGCCGGCCAATATATTGGTCAGGCTCTTGCAAAAACCCAGCAGCAGGAGCGAGGAGCAGCGCCAGAGCCCTACAAAAACACCTCCGTTAGGCGACTAGCCCACTTCATGAGGGTGGCACGAGGGCCTGACGTCCTCTAGTGGGACCTGTGCTCAGCTCGATTGGCATTAGCTAGCCAATGGTTCCCTTACTCGCCATTAGGTACTGGGATGAAATCCTCAGAGCTCATGATGACTGGCCTCATGTGGTCAGAGTGTGTAGGCAGTTTTATGAAGGCATTGACTGGCCCTCATGTTCCCCAGACCTGAATCCATTTGAGAACCTCTGGGACATTGTGTATCAGAGCATCCGAAGCCGACAAGTAAGACCACGGACTGTCCAGGAGCTCACTGATGCCCTGATCCAGGACACCATCCGCCATCTCAGGAGCGTCAAACACACGACACGCTTGCATTATGAGTGGCTGTGATGAACTTTATGCATTTTTTTACATTGATTTTTGGTATGGTTTTGAATCCCAGCCCTGTGTGTGTTTATGATATTGGTTTCCGTTGACTTGCACAAATTATAGAATGTATACACTCACCTAAAGGATTATTAGGAACACCTGTTCAATTTCTCATTAATGCAATAATCTAATCAACCAATCACATGGCAGTTGCTTCAATGCATTTAGGGGTGTGGTCCTGGTCAAGACAATCTCCTGAACTCCAAACTGAATGTCAGAATGGGAAAGAAAGGGGATTTAAGCAATTTTGAGCGTGGCATGGTTGTTGGTACCAGACGGGCCGGTCTGAGTATTTCACAATCTGCTCAGTTACTGGGATTTTCACGCACAACCATTTCTAGGGTTTACAAAGAATGCTGTGAAAAGGGAAACACATCCAGTATGGGGCCGTCCTGTGGGCCAAAATGCCTTGTTGATGCTAGAGGTCAGAGGAGAATGGGCCGACTGATTCAAGCTGATAGAAGAGCAACTTTGACTGAAATAACCACTCGTTACAACCGAGGTATGCAGCAAAGCATTTGTGAAGCCACAACACGCACAACCTTGAGGCGGATGGGCTACAACAGCAGAAGACCCCACCGGGTACCACTCATCTCCACTAACAATTTGTACCAGCTCACCAAAATTGGACAGTTGAAGACTGGAAAAATGTTGCCTGGTCTGATGAGTCTGGATTTCTGTTGAGACATTCAGATGGTAGAGTCAGAATTTGGCGTAAACAGAATGAGAACATGGATTCATCATGCCTTGTTACCACTGTGCAGGCTGGTGGGGGTGGTGTAATGGTGTGGGGGATGTTTTCTTGGCACACTTTAGGCCCCTTAGTGCCAATTGGGCATGGTTTAAATGCCACGGCCTACCTGAGCATTGTTTCTGACCATGTCCATCCCTTTATGACCAGCATGTGCCCATCCTCTGATGGCTACTTCCAGCAGGATAATGCCCCATGTCACAAAGCTCCAATCATTTCAAATTGGTTTCTTGAACATGACAATGAGTTCACTGGACTAAAATGGCCGTCCCACAGTCCCCAGATCTCAACCCAATAGAGCATCTCTATTGGGATGTGCATCCCACAAATCTCCATCAACTGCAAGATGCTATCCTATCAATATGGGCCAACATTTCTAAAGAATGCTTTCAGCTCCTTGTTGAATCAATGCCACGTAGAATTAAGGCAGTTCTGAAGGCCAAAGGGGGTCAAACACAGTATTAGTATAGTGTTCCTAATAATCCTTTAGGTGAGTGTATAAAGAAATGTTCAAATTGAATATTTCATTAATTGAGATTGTGTGTAATTTCACACCAGCAGACATTAACTGTGATCTTCTCTGTCCCATCAGGACGTGCTGCTGTTGTATTATTCGGCCTGGTGCGGCTTCTGCTCGCTTCTCAATCACGTGTTTCTGCAACTGGCCCGTCTGTTCCAGGGAAACGGCGCCCTCACGGTGGCCAGGTGTGGAACTGCACCTGCTAACACTTCACACTGACTTCACATGACAGTATCAGCAGTTACAGTTGTTGTTGTGGTTGTTTTCAGAGTGAATGTTGGTCGTAATGATCTGCCCTGGGAGTTTATGGTGGATCATCTGCCGTCCGTGCTGTTCTTCCCCCGCCACAGGTTCATAAAGTGCACAACTCTTTTCCATACAGTGAAAATATCCTCTCGCCCTTCTTTAAATCGTGACTGTCTCCCACAGGAAGCAGATGAGTGTCAAGTTTCCGGAAAACACGCCCATGACGGTTCCCAACCTGCTGCGGTTCGTTCTGCAGCACTCTAGCCACGCCCCCTGGGCGGAGTCAGGCAGCAAGGCGGAGTCAGTGTCTCTGCTGTGGGCGGAGCTTCACACCCTGCAGCGTGAAGTGTTTTCTCTGCATCGGGCTCGAGAGCGTCTCACTCAGCAGCTGGCCGTCCTCACACTGCAGTCCCAGAATGCCGAGCTGCAGGCTCAGAGCGGGCGGCTGGAGACGCTGTACAGGGAGAAGAGGCGTCAGCTGGCCGACGGCGTTCACAGACTGCAGGAGCTCGCCGACTCGTCTGAGGAACTGCTGAAGGAGAACGCTCTCCTCAAAGTGTTGCTGAGCGCCCTGAGAGAGACGGACAGACAGGAGGGGAAGTGTGAGGCTTCCTGACGACTGACAGATCATCTCACACACCCTCTCAAGAACACGTCCAGCTCATGTTCCATGTTCTGTGATGACAGACGTGAGCGCTCAGTGAAGACCTTCCTCTGGTTCACTTCATGAGATCATATCCGGCAAACGCTGTTGAACAATGTATTTCTGTTCGCTTTGTGGAAATAATCTATTTTTTCATAATCACTAAAGTATGGATTCAGTATTCAGGGATTTCTTGATTAAAGTAAAGTTTATGGTGGTAAATGTGATCATTACTGACTCATCACTGGGGTTTAGTGTCATTGGGTTTGACTTTACATTTGTGTAAGGACTAGAAGAGCCACTAAAGTCAAGGCATTATCAATTAAATTACTATCTAGCTTGAAATTTAATGACATTTAAAAATATTACGTTTTACAATAAAACATCAAAGAAAAATAAGAATAAGAAATAAGAAAAATAAGCGTAATAAGAAAACAAAACCAGGCAAAGGTTTAAGTTTAGTTGTAGGTTTTAAAAGCTGTAATAAATGTAGGTTTCAGAAATCTACTGAAATGATTGTTTTTACCAATTATGTTTAATCTTTATAAATGAGTAAAGAGTATATTTTAAATGTGTGCGAGAGATTCTCCTTCACTCTAAAACCATTAAACGCCAATCACGAGTCTGACAGGAGCTTTTCTGACGGAACTATTCCTTCACAACAAATGTCTTCGCTATAGTAACTGGCTTAGCTATACATTTACATTTAGTCATTTAGCAGACGCTTTTATCCAAAGCGACTTACAAATGAGAGCAATAGAAGCAGCTAGAACAGTCAAGGGCAACAGTATGTAACAGTACGAGAAGTGCTGTAACAAGTCTCAGTTAATCTAGCACAGAACACACAGGACAGAAGGTGTTTTTTTATATTTTATTTTATTTATTTTTTAGACAGACAGACAGAAAATGAATAGAATGTTAAGTGCTAATCTTGATTGATCAGGTACTGCTGGAAGAGATGTGTCTTTAGCCGTTTTTTGAAAATAGCTACAGACTCGGCTGCTCGAATTGAGATAGGCAGGTCATTCCACAGGGTGGGTGCGGTCCAGGAAAAGGTCCGTGAGAGTGATTTCATGCCTCTTTGGTATGGCACTACAAGGCGTCGTTCACTGGCAGAACGTAAGCTCCTGGAGGGTGTGTAAGTCTGAACAAGCGAGTTTAGGTATATTGGTGCAGAGCCAGTGGTTGCTTTGAAGGCGAGTACCAGTGTCTTGAATTTGATGCGAGCTGCTATCGGGAGCCAGTGGAGACTGATGAAGAGAGGCGTGATGTGAGCTCTCTTCGGCTCGTTAAAGACCACCCTTGCCGCTGCATTCTGGATCAGTTGCAAGGGTTTGATAGTACATGCTGGAAGGCCCGCTAGAAGAACATTACAGTAGTCCAGTCTGGAGAGAACAAGAGCTTGGACCAGGAGTTGTGTGGCCTACTCTGATAGGAAGGGTCTAATCTTCCTGATGTTGTATAATGCAAATCTGCAGGACCGGGATGTTGCAGTGATGTGGTCAGTGAATTTTAGCTGATCATCAATCACAACTCCAAGATTCCTGGCTGTCCTGGACGGAGTTATGGTTGATGATCCTAGCTGAATGGAGAGATTGTGATGAAGTGCTGGGTTGGCTGAGACCACAAGCAGTTCTGTCTTTGCAAGGTTGAGTTGCAGGCGATGTTCCTTCATCCAGGCAGAAATGTCTGTTAGGCAGGCGGCGATACGAACACCAACCGTGGGATCATCTGGTTGAAATGAGAAGTAGAGTTGAGTGTCATCGGCATAGCAGTGATAGGAAAAGCCATGTTTCTGAATGACAGATCCCAGTGATGACATGTAGATGGAGAAGAGAAGTGGTCCAAGCACTGAGCCCTGTGGAACTCCAGTGGCTAGATGATGTGACTTAGACACTTCACCTCTCCATGACACCCTGAAGGACCTACCTGAGAGGTAAGACTTGAGCCACTGGAGAGCAGTTCCTGAGATGCCCATCTTCATGAGAGTTGACAGGAGGATCTGGTGGTTAACTGTGTCAAAAGCACCAGACAAATCCAGTAAGATAAGTACTGTGGATTTGGAAGCCGCTCTTGCCTGTCTTAGTGCCTCCGTAACCGAGAGCAGGGCAGTCTCAGTTGAGTGGCCGCTTTTGAAGCCGGATTGGTTGTTGTCCAGGAGGTTGTTCTGTTCAAGAAACGTAGAGAGCTGGTTAAACACAACTCGCTCAAGTGTCTTTGCAATGAAAGGCAGAAGGGATACCGGTCTGTAGTTTTCTAAAAGTGCGGGGTTAAGAGAGGGTTTCTTAAGCAGTGGGGTTACCCGAGCCTGCTTAAATGCTGTGGGGAAGGTCCCGGTGTGAAGAGAGGTGTTGACAATGTGAGTGAGTGCAGGAGTAACAGAAGAAGAAATGGCCTGAAGGAGGTGAGTGGGGATAGGATCAAGTGGACAGGTAGTGGGATGATTGGAAAGGATGAGTTTGGAGACATCTGTTTCGGAGAGCAGAGAGAAGGATGGAAGCGTATGTGTGATAGTTTTTGAGATGTGCGTGTCGGTTTGTGGTGTGTAGAATTGGCTGCTGATGGAGGATGTTTTGTTTGTGAAAAATGATGCAAAGTCATCAGCTGTAAGAGTTGATGAAGGAGGGGGGGGGGGGGGCAAAGGAGCGAGGAGAATGTCCTGAAAAGTGCACGAGAGTCAGGGCAGTTGTTGATTCTGTTGTTGTAGTATGTAGTTTTAGCAGTGGAGACATTAGTAGAGAAAGAAGCGAGGAGAGACTGATACAGGGTCAGGTCAGTAGTGTTTTTAGTTTTGCGCCACTTCCTCTCTGCCGCCCGGAGCCCAGAGCGATGTTCGCGAAGAACATCAGACAGCCAGGGGGCAGAGGGGGTGGTGCGGGCTGGCCTGGATGAAACGGGACAGAAGTTGTCTAAGCAAGATGTTAGAGTGGAGCAAAGAGTGTCAGTAGCACTGTTAGTGTCCAGAGCTGAGAACTCAGAAGGTGGAGGAAGTGAGGATGAAACCATAGTGGATAGATGAGAGGGAGAGTAACTGGCTTAGCTATAGTAACTGGCTTAGCTATAGGCTTAGCTATAGTAACTGGCTTAGCTATAGTAACTGGCTTAGCTATAGTAACTGACTTAGCTATAGGCTTAGGTATAGTAACTGGCTTAGCTATAGGCTTAGCTATAGTAACTGGCTTAGCTATAGTAACTGGCTTAGCTATAGGCTTAGCTATAGTAACTGGCTTAGCTATAGGCTTAGCTATAGTAACTGGCTTAGCTATAGGCTTAGCTATAGTAAATGGCTTAGCTATAGGCTTAGCTATAGTAACTGGCTTAGCTATAGGCTTAGCTATAGTAACTGGCTTAGCTATAGGCTTAGCTATAGTAACTGGCTTAGCTATAGTAACTGGCTTAGCTATAGTAACTGACTTAGCTATAGTAACTGGCTTAGCTATAGGCTTAGCTATAGTAACTGGCTTAGCTATAGTCAAGTCAAGTCAACTTTATTTATATAGCGCTTTTAACAATGTAGATTGTTCCAAAGCAGCTTTACAGTGTTAAACAGGAAAATAATGCAGCATAATTTTATTCAGCTGTATAGCCATTTGATGTCATCAGTTCATTTCAATTTCCATACGGTGACAGTG
>CM042241.1:816153-823653 GCA_023566225.1 Romanogobio albipinnatus
AGTGTGAGTGCGTGTGAGAGTGAGTGAGAGTGTGAGTGTGTGTGAGAGTGAGTGAGAGTGAGAGTGTGTGTGAGAGTGAGTGAGAGTGTGAGTGAGAGTGAGAGTGTGTGTGAGAGTGAGAGTGTGTGTGAGAGTGAGTGAGAGTGTGTGTGAGAGTGAGAGTGTGTGTGAGAGTGAGTGAGAGTGTGAGTGAGAGTGTGTGTGAGAGTGAGAGTGTGTGTGAGAGTGAGTGAGAGTGTGTGTGAGAGTGAGTGTGAGTGTGTGTGAGTGTGTGTGAGAGTGAGTGAGAGTGTGTGTGAGAGTGTGAGTGCGTGTGAGAGTGAGTGAGAGTGTGTGTGAGAGTGAGTGAGAGTGTGTGTGTGAGAGTGAGAGTGTGAGTGTGTGTGAGAGTGAGTGAGAGTGAGAGTGTGTGTGAGAGTGAGTGAGAGTGTGAGTGTGTGTGAGAGTGTGAGTGTGTGTGAGAGTGAGTGAGAGTGTGTGTGAGAGTGAGAGTGTGAGTGCGTGTGAGAGTGAGTGAGAGTGAGAGTGTGTGTGAGAGTGTGAGTGCGTGTGAGTGAGAGTGTGTGTGTGAGAGTGAGTGAGAGTGTGTGTGTGTGAGAGTGAGTGAGAGTGTGAGTGTGAGTGTGTGTGAGAGTGAGAGTGTGAGTGTGTGTGAGAGTGAGTGAGAGTGTGAGTGTGTGTGAGAGTGTGAGTGCGTGTGAGAGTGAGTGAGTGAGAGTGTGTGTGTGAGAGTGAGTGAGAGTGAGAGTGTGTGTGAGAGTGAGTGAGAATGTGAGTGTGTGAGAGTGTGAGTGTGTGTGAGAGTGAGTGAGAGTGTGTGTGAGAGTGAGAGTGTGAGTGCGTGTGAGTGAGAGTGTGTGTGTGAGAGTGAGTGAGAGTGTGTGTGAGTGTGTGTGAGTGTGTGTGAGAGTGAGTGAGAGTGTGAGTGCGTGTGAGAGTGAGTGAGAGTGTGTGTGAGAGTGAGAGTGTGAGTGTGTGTGTGAGAGTGAGTGAGAGTGTGTGTGATAGTAAGAGTGTGAGTGCGTGTGAGAGTGAGTGAGAGTGTGAGTGCGTGTGAGAGTGAGTGAGAGTGTGAGTGCGTGTGAGAGTGAGTGAGAGTGTGTGTGAGAGAGAGTGAGAGTGTGTGTGAGAGTGTGAGTGCGTGTGAGTGAGAGTGTGTGTGAGAGTGAGTGAGAGTGTGTGTGAGAGTGTGAGTGTGTGTGAGAGTGAGTGAGAGTGTGTGTGAGAGTGAGTGAGAGTGTGAGTGTGTGTGAGAGTGAGTGAGAGTGTGTGTGAGAGTGAGTGAGAGTGTGAGTGTGTGTGAGAGTGAGAGTGTGAGTGTGTGTGAGAGTGAGTGAGAGTGTGTGTGAGAGTGAGAGTGTGAGTGCGTGTGAGAGTGAGTGAGAGTGTGTGTGAGAGTGAGAGTGTGTGTGAGAGTGAGTGAGAGTGTGTGTGAGAGTGAGAGTGAGTGAGAGTGAGAGTGTGTGTGAGAGTGAGTGAGAGTGTGTGTGAGAGTGAGTGAGAGTGTGTGTGAGAGTGAGAGTGTGTGTGTGAGAGTGAGTGAGAGTGTGTGTGAGAGTGAGAGTGTGAGTGCGTGTGAGAGTGAGTGAGAGTGTGAGTGCATGTGAGAGTGAGTGAGAGTGTGAGTTTGTGTGAGAGTGAGTGAGAGTGAGAGTGTGTGTGAGAGTGAGAGTGTGAGTGTGTGTGAGAGTGTGAGTGTGTGTGAGAGTGAGTGATAGTGTGAGTGTGTGTGAGAGTGTGAGTGTGTGTGAGAGTGAGAGTGTGTGTGTGAGAGTGAGTGAGAGTGTGAGTGTGTGTGAGAGTGTGAGTGTGTGTGAGAGTGAGTGAGAGTGTGTGTGTGTGTGTGTGTGTGAGTGAGTGAGAGTGTGTGTGAGAGTGAGAGTGTGTGTGAGAGTGAGTGAGAGTGTGTGTGAGAGTGAGTGAGTGTGAGTGTGTGTGAGTGAGAGTGAGGGTGTGTGTGAGAGTGTGAGTGCGTGTGAGAGTGAGTGAGAGTGTGAGAGTGAGTGAGAGTGTGAGTGTGTGTGAGAGTGAGAGTGTGAGTGTGTGTGTGAGAGTGAGTGAGAGTGTGTGAGAGTGAGTGAGAGTGTGAGTGTGTGTGAGAGTGTGAGTGTGTGTGAGAGTGAGTGAGAGTGTGTGTGAGAGTGTGAGTGTGTGTGAGAGTGAGAGTGTGAGTGCGTGTGAGAGTGAGTGAGAGTGTGTGTGTGAGAGTGAGTGAGAGTGTGTGTGAGAGTGTGTGTGAGAGTGAGTGAGAGTGTGAGTGCATGTGAGAGTGAGTGAGAGTGTGAGTTTGTGTGAGAGTGAGTGAGAGTGTGAGTGTGTGTGAGAGTGTGAGTGTGTGTGAGAGTGAGTGAGAGTGTGTGTGAGAGTGAGTGATAGTGGGAGTGTGTGTGAGAGTGAGAGTGTGAGTGTGTGTGAGAGTGAGTGAGAGTGTGTGTGAGAGTGAGAGTGCGTGTGAGAGTGAGTGAGAGTGTGTGTGAGAGTGTGAGTGCGTGTGAGAGTGAGTGAGAGTGTGTGTGAGAGTGAGAGTGTGAGTGCGTGTGAGAGTGAGTGAGAGTGTGTGTGAGAGTGAGTGAGTGAGTGCGTGTGAGAGTGAGTGAGAGTGTGTGTGAGAGTGAGAGTGTGAGTGCGTGTGAGAGTGAGTGTGTGTGTGTGTGAGAGTGAGAGTGTGAGTGCGTGTGAGAGTGAGTGAGAGTGTGTGTGAGAGTGAGAGTGTGAGTGCGTGTGAGAGTGAGTGAGAGTGTGTGTGAGAGTGAGAGTGTGAGTGCGTGTGAGAGTGAGTGAGAGTGTGTGTGAGAGTGAGAGTGTGAGTGCGTGTGAGAGTGAGTGTGTGTGTGAGAGTGAGTGAGAGTGTGAGAGAGAGAGAGAGACTTGACTTTAAGATCACTTTATTTACAAAAATATTAAAGATATAACATTTTTAGTAAAACATTAAATTATTAAAAATCAAATCAAATTCCCCTTTTATGATCAAAACTCACTCATGCATAAACTGGAGACAATGTCAACATCACAAATATCATTTACCTCTGAAACCATCCAATCATTCACCAGTTTATAATAGTTCAACTCTATATTTATACGGGATTGTATTAACCCCTGTAACACTGCAACCACAGCAGTTCATCCACCATTACTCAATTTTCTCTTTCGTGACAACCAAATTGACATTTTTGCTTGGCCAAATTAAAAATGTAATAAAACATGAACTTCTTTTATTCCTGCTGTACTTCGGCCTATAAATAAAAACCATAGGCATAAAAACTCCCCCAGGGTCTGACACCACTCTTCTCATTAGTTAAATAATGGCTTTAATCTAAAACAGTCAAAAACAGATGGAAAACTGTTCCCTGCATCCACAGCACAGACAGCCCTCCCCTACCTGTGGGTCAAGGTGTGTGTCGCTGTTACCCCATGCACAGTTCTCCACTGAAGGGCTCCAGAGCTTCCCTCTATAGGAGTCTTGTGCAGGACCTCCAGCAGCCTTTAGGGGGAGCTCCTGGCCCAAACACCTCCTGCCACTGGGACTCTCTTACACTCTCAAGCCATTTCAGATGTGCCACTTTCACACACAGTACATAAACAGCTTTTCTCTGTATTGCTAAAAAACTCCAATTGAGGGGTCTTAAAGAGCACCTATCATGGCATTTAAAATGTTCCAAATATTGTTTTAGAAGTCCCCAACAACAGTTTTGCATGCATGCAATGACAAAAAAGACTTTAGTTTTCTTATAATATGCATTTATTTTTACCTGTTTTGACAGCGATTCTCAAATGATTCCTTTAGTGATTCACTTTTCAAAACCCCGCCTTTACGTGACGCTAATCTGCAGTTATTGGTCCGATGACCCAGTCAGTTGTGATTGGTATAGTCTGTGCAGATATTTTCGTAAACGGAACGCCCATCAAAGTCTTATAGTGACAGTAATTTGTTAATATGTGTCAGGAGTTATGAATATGAAAACCGCGTCTGTACCGTTTGATTGTAATATGAGCCTCAGCTGATCTCATTCATAAAAAAACTCCTCTATTCTCCTCACGAAGACTCGCGACAAATCAACCTCCCTCAGGGCTTTTAGTTCAAAAGTGTGCAGATGAGGAGACGTATTGATAGATTCTCATATGTCTGTGTCAAATTTCTAAACAGAGGAGTATTTTTTATTCAATACTTCCTCAAAATGCGCAGATAAAGCCTAATCATGAGCGATTGAGTCTCTTATGTGTTGTTTTCAATTCATACTGGCAGCCGGAGGGCGCTCTGTGCACATGTAGTCCATATATGGCACAGACAGACGAAGAAGAACCATGTGCCATAATAGAAGTCCATAATAAAAGCTTCCTGAGATCGCGAAACATACATTTGACGACTAATAAACACTCAATCGCGACGATGTATGGTTTGTCTTCAAGCCACTTAGTCTTCAAATGCTCATCCTTGGGCAGATGAAAAAAGTTTGCTTTTGAGTGGCACTTCAGAACAGCGTCTCGTCGCCATGATGTTTTCTAGTTTTCACTGGCGTCTCGTCGCCATGATGTTTTCTAGTTTTCACTGGCGTCTTGGAGCGCAATAAGTGGGCGTATCGTATTCAAATAACTTGACAAGTTGACGTCATCTAGTCAGAGAAAAAGCTTCGGTCTTCTAACGATTCTTAAAAATGACTCAGAGTCGACTCTTACTTTTGAAAGAAAATAACTATATATACGGTGCACTGTCATATTTCAAACTATGCAGGATGTTTTTGTTCACTTAGATCTATGTTACACACTACATGAAAGGTAAATTTCAAAATTCCATGATAGGTGCTCTTTAAAAGAAAGCAAACTTCCCTCAGCTTCTTGCCATTCTCCAGTGTCTGCTGAAAAGTCCGTTCTGGGAAAGCAGAGGTTTCCTCCTGTCCACCAGACGCCTCTAACACCAGTCTATAGTCCTGGGGCAAAAACTCACCAATTTGAGTCAGCATTCTCTCCACCACTCGAACTGATCTAAAGTCCAGCTTTTGAGCCCAAATCTCAGCAGATATCCACCCGTTCTCAGAAATCAACAGTCCGACTTTAGTAACGTTTGCAGTCCATACAGCTCTTCTGAGGGAGACGGAGTTGGAAATGTCCAAAGCCAGTGCCGGGTTCAAAACCAGAGGTTCTTCCCTCATCCACAGGTCCAGCACACCATCGGCTCCAGAGATATTTCTAAAAGTGTCCCTGCTCTCAGTACTGACCTGTAGAAAGGTGTCAGTCCTGCTAAGTCCAGCTTGTCGATGTCCATGAGAAACAGGTGTCGGTCTAACCCCATGTTTCCTGCTCTCCTCAGAAGGGCACACCTCGGCCCCGCTCCCGTGCTCCCCGTAGAGTAGTCTCCGAGCTGCCTGGAGTCTGAAGGCTTGGATTCTGGAAGTGATGTCGACCAGCCCCTGTCCTCCTTCCTGAATAGGCAGATACAGCACTGACACCCTCAACCAGTGCTGTCCCGACCAGAAGAAGTCCACCAGATTATTCCAAACCAGGACCTGTAGGACAACCGAGGCAGCAGCCATTCCCAGCGAGACAACCGAACACACTTTCTCCACTAGGCCCTCCCAATCTTTCCTTTTAAATTCAACGATTTGCTGCTGCATCCTTTACGGCTACGGCTGCTCTCCAATCCATTTCTCCAACTACGGGCTAGGCCACGGATCAATAGCATCACGCCAACATGATTAGCCTGTTTGCTAGCATGATGCTAACACGATTAACATGTTTCTAACATGATGCTAACACAAATAGCATGTTTACTAGCATAATGCTAACACAATTGTTTGCTAACATGATGTTAACACGATTAGCCTGTTGTTAGCATGATGTTAGCAC
Source organism: Romanogobio albipinnatus (assembly GCA_023566225.1). Classification (NCBI taxonomy): domain Eukaryota; kingdom Metazoa; phylum Chordata; class Actinopteri; order Cypriniformes; family Gobionidae; genus Romanogobio; species Romanogobio albipinnatus. Next base: position 821,995 of record CM042241.1, read on the forward strand.
GATGAGCCTGTTTGCTAGCATGATTTTAACACAAGTAACATGTTTCTAACATGATGCTAACACAAATAGCATGTTTACTAGCATAATGCTAACACAATTGTTTGCTAACATGATGTTAACACGATTAGCCTGTTGTTAGCATGATGTTAGCACGATGAGCCTGTTGCTAGCATAATGTTAACACTATTAACATGTTTCTAGCATGATGCTAATACAATTATCATGTTGCTGTCATGATGCTAACACGATTAGCCTGTTGCTAGCGTGATGTTAACATGATTAACATTTTGCTAACATAATGCTACCATGTGTTTAAGAAAATGTTACATGATTAGGATGATGTTAAGCGTTTTAATAAACATTATTATATTTCACTCACCCGATTAGCCTGTTGCTAGCATGATGTTAACATGATTAGCATTGTTGGTAACATGATGCTAACACGATTAACTTGTTGTTAGCATGATGTTAAAATAATTAGCCGGTTGTTAACATGATGCTAACATGATTAGCATGTTTTCTAGCATGTGTTTAAGAAAATGTTAACATGATTAGTATGTTGCTAACAAAATGCTAACATAATTTAGATAATGCTAGCATGATGTTAAGCGTTTCAATAAGTATTTTGCTAGCATGATGCTAGCACATTTTGACTTATTTTTATCATGTTCCAACCCTAAGCTAATTGCTATTAGCATGTAGCTATTCACTGTTAGCATATGTAGCATGTTGGGAGTGCTCTTTGTTAGCATGAGTCAAAAGTCATTATATTATATTATATTATATTATATTATATTATATTATATTATATTATATTATATTATATTATATTATATTTGACTCACCGGTTGTGTGTGTATCTCTGGTGTTTAATGTCACACAGAGACACTGAGGAGTTAGAATCATAAACCCCAAATCCAGCGCAGAGGGGTTCAGTGAATGTGGTGCTGAATGTGCGTAAGTGTGTGTGTGTGTGTGTGTCAGAGACGCTGTAGAAGGACAGAGTGCCGGCCGACACGTCCACACACACTCCTGCTCTCTGAGAGGATGAAGGGACAGCAGGAATATCAGTATCGATAGTATTGTGCCGGACACGGAATCTGTTATTAGAGCAGATCAGACTCCAGGATTTCTCATTCCATCCCAACCAACAGTCATCACTCAATCCTCTTCCTTTCCTGATGATTCCTTTATATGTCACTGATAGAGCAGCCATCCGCTGCATTCAGCCTCCCAGTAACAGCGTCCAGTCAGACTCTCTGCACACAGAACCTGAGGACACTCATCAAATCTGTCGGGATGATCAGGATACGGCTGATGCTCTCTCACACGCGTGATCTTCCTGTTCCCCTCAGACAGAACGAGTTTAGTGTGTGCTGTGTTTGGATCCAGTGTGAGATCACAGGCGTCTGAACACAAGAAGAGAGAAACATTTCACTAAATGACACAAACCAACATCAAATCACTGAATGTGACCCGTGCGGGCAAACTGAGCCACAATGAGCACATTTTAAAAATAGTTATTGTTATTCTCTATTAAACACTTCAACACTATGAGACACTCACACACACACACACACACACACACACCAAATCTGACACACACACACACTCACACACACACACACACACACACACACACACACACACACACACACA